>JAHREF010000167.1:3219699-3242954 GCA_033628625.1 Charadrius hiaticula | reverse complement strand
GGGACGAGCTGGGGCCGGCGCCCAAAGCACAGCAAAAAAGGGTGGGTTAGGGTTTTTTCCCCTTTTTTTTTTTTTTTTTTTTTTTTTTTTTTAAGGCCCCCTGGTAGGTGAGGGAAACCAGCAAAACCACGATTTACGTACTGGTTAAAACCCCGGGAGAGGAGCAGGGGACACGGCCGCATCCCCCTTCCCTCGCTCAGGTTTTGTTTCTCTCTCTTGCGAAACCGCGGGTGAGATGGAAGGCTGCGTTGGAGGCGTAAGTTACGCCGTGGCTTTTCCCAAGCATCGCCGTGTCCAGCAGCACTGTATTATGTCAAAAATCTGGCATGGCAGGCAGTGGCACATCTGCTAGGTGTGGATGACATTCATTAGCCAAGGTTCTCTGCTAAACGGCCTGCCAGAGTCTCAGCAGTAATGCCCAACGCCAATCACTCGTCTGCTGCCAGCTCAAAGGCAATCCTGCCTCAAGGATGGCTTCTTTCCATGCTGGCAGGAGAAGCAGAGGAAACAATGCATTTAGATGTTTGGGATGCGAGCGAGGTTGCACATGGGAGCAGCAAGCAGATGTAGCAGAAGAGGAGATGAAGTTGTGAAGTGTCATTTAATAATTGCGGCACACGGGAGATGTACTGCCAAGCGGAGGTTTGGGAAGAGAAAGCGTTAACCCCTTGCCAAACCACAAGGCAGACAGCGGTGGATGCTTTTTGAAGGGAAAGGTAATGAGACCGATCCAGCAAATCGCCTGTTTGTGCCCATAACGGATACACAACATCTTCTGCTCGGGGAGCCCACGCGTCAAGGCAGCCTGGAAAGCCGCTCCAGCCCGTGGACGCCTCAGCGTCACACCTCCTGGCACCCACGAGCGCGGGTTTGAAATCCAACAGTGAGGCAGCCGGGGTGGGCTTCGGGATGCCGTTGCAGCCGAGTTGTACGGAGGCTTTCTCCCTTGGTTTAGTGGGGGTTGCTTTTGGGAAATTAACCCAAGCAGCTCTGAAGCAGACTTTTTGCGTGTGTCTAAACCCCATGAAAAGGGAGACAGAGCAGGTCTGTGGCACCCACCTCTCCACAGCCTGGGGCACCAGGCCCAGAACTCTCCTGCTGCCCAGGGAAGGAGGTCGTAAGCAGGGGAAGGACCTGCTCGATAGTCATCCTGACTCAGGTGGTCCTTCCTCTCCGCAGATCTACCCACTGCAGTCTGCGCAACCTCCCTGCCCGTGACTTAGGAGGCTCAGCGCTGGTTTTGACATGTTGGTTCACAGCCTAAAAAGGGCAGCTGCGTATCTGGGGCAGGCTGGGCACTCACCACGCTCTCCTTTGAGTGATGGGGAGGCCACAGCGAAGGAGCACCTGCTCGGCACTACTGCTACCATCCTTCTCCGGGAACAGAGCCTCCGTTTCCCTCTGCTCGTCGGTCCTGTAAAGGTTCTTGTTCCTACAAAGGAATGAAAACACCTTGGCATGAGATGGATGTAAAGATGTTATACTTCCTTTCCTATACCTTTATAAAATTACAACCATCTAACCAGGTTTGAGTTTCAGCCAGTATATGGTTTTCAGTGAACTCGGGAAGTGACCTCAAATGGGTAGTCAATGAGAGCTTCCCTCAGCCCTCCGCCTGCCTTCCTTCCCTCGGCTTCCACTCCTACTTCTATTTCTGTTTACATCCATTCACTTCAGTAGCGGTTCAGGAAATGTGTAAAACGCTACCTACACACAGGAGCATACAGTCCTTGCCTCACACATGAATTTCCGTGGCAGCGTCAGTATCCTAAATCTTCCGCTTCTTTTTCTTACGCTGTGAAAAACCACTGGTAGCTCCCACTGCCTTTCCTACTTCTTTCAGCCAGTCAAGGAATTATGGGCTTTTCCCCCAGTGTTGGCTTCTCTGTAATCACCTGTGCTAATACATCTCCACATGCGCCCTTCGGCAGTCCCCCCACAGTCCCACATCCATGCTTCCACCGCCAGGCTGGCGTGCTGCACCGTGGTGGTGCCCCTCTCCAACACCATGTGTGCTCTGCCCACAGCTTATCGGACAACCCTTCCCAGAGCCGCTGGTTCGGCTCCCCCGATTGCCCCTGCCCGGCCATGCGTGGTGCAGGCTCAGTGATACGCCCTTGTCCTTTTACCCTTCTGCTCCAGCTGTGTTTGGGGTCGAGCCTGTTCGGGTTAGTTGGTTGAGGCCAACCAACTAAGTGCCTGCAAGCTACATTCCCCCAGTTTCCCACTTTTTGTGGTTTAGCACTTGCTGAACCACACCAACTTACTTTTGGCAGAGGCTGTGTGAATCCTGTTAAGTGCCATCCTCTGGCACTGGAACTGGGTGAGCGTTCAGAGCAGGAACCACACCAAGAGGTCGAGATGCGGTGCTTCTCCCCATCTCCAAATGTTATACCTTTGCTTAAGTATGTGAGTAATCCCATTTGGTCTACTGCAGTGCTTAAAGTTAAGCCTATTAAGTGTTGACGGGGCAGTGGTCTCCATGCAGAGAAACAAGAAAAGAGGGGAGGGGGAGAGCGGGACACTGCTCTGGAGGGGAGCTGGGGTGGTGGGAAACATCGTCTTGCTCTCCTTCCCCCCAGGGCCACCTTCTCCTTCACCTGCCCCCGGCACTCTGCAGCACCCGCATCGGGCTCCGGCGTTTCCATTGACATCAGCTATGAGAATGCAGTAATCATTAGGGCTGCTGAGGCAGCAGGAGAAAAAACGTATTTTAAAAACTCTTGTCAAAACTAAAGCCTGATTTTATTTTTTAATTCCAGGTTGGACTTGGCGGACCTTGTGTTTGAAACCATACTTCTTTTAATTTTCAAGGTGTCACTCATGTGACTCATTAAAATTGCATTCATTGTCACCATTTTCCAACATCTATGTGGGAGAGAACAGAGTTATTGCTGCTCTTACAATGAGGGCTCTGTGCAGAGAGGCACTCACGCACGTGTTTCCTTCTCTCTCAAAGGATTTTAAGGATGTACTTAAATTTAAGCCTAAGTACTTTTTGGAACAGGGAACGTCTCTTAGAACTGGGACTTGATTCAAAATCCGTACGTCCGCAGCGCTCTGTCTCTTAACTCTTTTCTCGAAGCACGAGCACAGCTCCTGCCTCCGCCGCACACAGCCGTGTCACGCCGTCTGATCCAGCTCTTGGCACGTGCGCATTCTAATTCACAATACTACCGTTTCTTCCCCTTTTTTTGGTTTGCTTTTCTTTGGGTGCAATGTATTATGTTTTACTGTATGTACGACTGCATACTGCTTGCACAATGTTTTGCATGATCTAATATTCTTTGTTCAAAACTGCAAAAAAATCTAAATAAAGACTATAGTGTGTCGCATCAGTATAGGCATCAGCTAACGTTTTCTACGGCATATGGTACTTCAGAAGCCATATGTACCACTGTTTAGTGATTCTGGCAAAGAGGCACAGAATGGTGAAATCCAACTGCCAGGATTTCTGAAAACAAATATGTAAATGCTCCAGTGCTTTTGTTATTCATAACATACCTCTAACACAGCACATACAATATGCTGTTCATTCTGTAACTAGTATACTACTAAACTATATTTGCTTCAGTTCTCATTTTAAAAGATTTTTTTTTTGTTCTATGTATGATTCCTCCATCCTTTTGATCAAAATCAATTGAAACTGAAATTTAGAAAAGGCATTTTATCTATTTTTAAGGATGCATTTTGGGGGGGACTGTGTATCTACACAAGGGTCTCATACCAGAACAAAGACAGACATTATTTCAGCACTCCGAGAGAGCCCGTTAGAACCAGTGGACTGAAAGCAAGGAAGGGAACCACATTTAACACCATCAGTCGTGCAGAGTGAAGTCTGTTCGGCCAGGAATAACCTCCCAGGGAAAACCCGCCGGTTGGCCCTGCTCACGGGCTAACGCAAAGCGAGTCGGCTGACAAATCCTTCGGGAATACGCTCCGGGGAACAATAGTGGCGAAGGAAACAGATGATTGCAGACACGTGGTCGAAGGTAGGTGGCAGCTGCCAAACTCTGACCTGGGCTGGGACCCGTCCTGCCGAGCTGGGGCTCTGTCACCGCCCGAGGAACAAAGGAGATGCTCCACAGCCGTGGGTTTGAGATGCTCCACGGCTGCGGGTCGCCCCCCAGAAGTGCCAGCAGCACCACGCTGGCATCGTTTATGCAGCAGCCCGGGAAGCGATAGCACAGGCTTTGGGGCAGCACAGCGCTGTAGGGCATCTCCCTCATTAGGGTCAGCATCACTCGCCCAGAATCTATCCCAAGGCTCCTGTAGAGCATCCGTGCATCAGTAGAGGCGCTTCAGAGCCCACTGATGAAGGCAGGAGCACTCCTTCCAGAGCCAGCACAGGCAGGTACACAGGAATTAACACCTGATTCCCATTAACCATCTCTGGCAGCGCCTCCTCATCAGAGCTCATCACCTCCCCCTGAGATTTTGCTGCAATGAACTATTTCAAAACATTGCTATTTAACATTCAGCTTCACCATTCACAACGAACATTTTTAAATTCTCCCGTCACCGCGGTTGCCTCTGTCTTGCGGTTTATCAGTGTACACAGAGATTGAAATGATGGGAGTGATCAAACAGGTTATCACGTTGTTGTGCAGCTCGCTCCCACCTCGCCTACTGTAAATCACTGCCACAGCCAGCGCTCTGCACCCCACAGCTCCAGGCAACACCAGTGAGCCCGGCAACCCTCCGGCTGCCCGGGGAATTAGAGAAGGGAAAAAGGAGCAATGCCTCGGAGAAATGCCTTTTCTGTCATCTCTTTTGTTATTTGCATTGTTAAAAGCAAACGGCAAAACGACGACTCTCCTGCACACAGCAAAATATCATCGCTCTGCAAGTTCTTGAAAAGTTTTCCCTGTCTCCTGCCATGACAACATTATCCAAGACAGGCGGATGCCTTTCTCCCAAGAGATCACGGACCACTTCTCTTTTCTCTGCCAGTCTGGAGCTATAGCATCCCATTTCAGCCAGCACAGCCCCCCCCGCCTCACTGGGACCTTGTGCCCACCACAGTCGCTGCTTAACTTTCTTCCTGCACACATAACGGACATACTCATTACCCTAAAAGCTCCTGTCAAGACCCCGCTACGTTATCCTGAGCTGCAAATATTCTGGGTGCCCAAGAAACTAATTTTTGGTAGGTTTATTCCCCTGCAAAACTAACCAGGATCCTGCTTTCCTCCTCTGAAAGTTAAAAGAAATACTCGTTATAAAACTCAAGCTAGACCTCTGTGTGCAGCCAGGTCTTTCACCTCTAAACCCTCACTTTTTTCTATTCTATCAGAAAAGAAAATCTTAAATTCAGCCTTTGTGTTTTCCTGCTTTCACAGATCCTTAAGCCTGAAGCTGTTCTTGCCATTCTGTTCTAGCCAGCAGGTAATAAAAAGTCACCATAAAAAATTTTTGGCTTGGGGCAGAAGTGCCTGGATTAGAAAAAAAGAGACAATTAGAAAGTGGCAAAAAGCTCCTAAGAAGCCAAAAAATTAAAAGAACAAACAAACATGCAATCTGGCTATCAAAAAAGCCACATTTTTCCCTTACTGCAGAAAAAAAAAATCCCCAGCGATGCCGCAATCGCAGCATGTGTTGATAGATAAGAAGCCTACGAAGAGGGGGAAAAACCAACGGTCCAGCGCGGTCAAAGAGGCAAAGCCGCCGACAGCCCCGAGAAAATGGCCTGAAGGCGCGGAAGGGGCCGCGCTGCGGCCGGGGGGGCACGGCGGGAAGGCGGCACGGCAAGGCGAGCGGCTCGCACCGTGCCGCTGCCGGAGACGGCGTGGCAGTCATCAGGCGGCCGCAGGGCGAGAGGAACGGCGCAGAGGGAAGGGGGCCAAGGCAAGAGCGCGCTGAGCCAAGCGGCGCACGTACGCTGGCGTTTATGGCAGAGCAAAGGTCAGTCTTGTATTACCTCTTGTGAAGCCCTCGTGAATGAGCGGGCTGGTGATTTAATGGGCTGAGAATGAAGATTTATCAACATACCGCGGGTTGCTGGCCCTAACTCTTAACCCACTGGCAGAGGCTTTATTTTTTTATTAAGGGGGGCTGTACGGATAAGAGTTGCTTGCTTACCCGAAGAGTAAATGTGATCACATCCCACAGAGCTCGCTGCTGCCCATCAGACACACTGTTTTTTTTCTTTAAGCACAAAATTTAGCAGAACGTTTCCTCACTTGAAACAGTCTGAACAGTTGAGGGCACGGAGGGGAGGGTGAGGGGAAAGGTGGAAGGCGCATCACGTAGCTGCTGGCACGTTTGCTTTATCATATCTGTGGGCTCAGATCAGAGGAAACCCAGAACCCCACTAATGAAGAACACGTCAGGTACTCACTTTCCCCATAGGAACCCTATTTCTTGAGCCAGGCGAGCATCCCACAGCCGACAGCACGACAGACGCCTTCAGAGGGCAGTTCAGAGCTCACATCTGCAGCCTTCACATCACCACCACAACAGGTCCCTGTTTTTAAGGGAGAAGAGTCCTTATGTGAGACAGAACCCCCTCAAGAGACTTGCTCCCTCTCCTAAATCCCCATCCTCGATTGCAGAGCGGGACAGGCTCGAAATGGGAAGAGCAGTCTGAGCAGTTCCGTATTTACCAAAAACACATCCCTGCATCTCTTCCACCGATAATTTCCACTGAGGTCCTCATATCTACACTTCTGGTGTCTCCACCTGGAGCATCACGTCCGGACATCTGTACGTGAACTCCTTGGGGGTTACTGCCCCCTCCTCCCCCATTATTCCCAGCAGGTTCCCACGATCCCTGCTGTATCCAGCACACTTTTGTTTTACAAGACCCAGCTCAGTTTTGAAACCCCCTCACACCCCTGAGCTTTCGCCAGCAGCTGAAAACAAATGACATTCGCACCCTGTTTTTGCACTTAGGGGTCTCCCACACTTGACACTTGTTTCTACCTTTTTCTTTTCCTGCTGCGAACCGAATTCCCCGTGGAGCTGGATGGGCGCACAGGGGAACTAAAGTCACTCTCCCTCCTTTCCTTCCCGCTGCCTCAGGCAAACCCCACCGCCCGTCCTCTGCTTCCTCCTCCCTTCCACGGGCGAGGCGAGACTTTCCTCCCTGGCAGAGGCGCTGGCACAACCCCCTTCCCCGCCTGTTTGGGGCACTCCCACACCCGAACCCCTTCGGCTGCAGCCAAAGAGAGGGATTCCCGATATGCGCTCCTGCAGAACCAGTGAATAATTTCTCCTCTGCAGCTAGTGCCAGCGCTTGCTCTTTGCCAGTTGGCAGAGGGTACCGCCGCCTCTTCCGAGCAGCGCGTACCATCCACCTTTCTCCCCGCCGAGGGGTGCCATGGTGGCCGGGGCACATCCTTCGGAGCAGCCAGGTGCCTGCCGGAGCTGCATGTGTGGGCGAGGAGGAGGGACCCAGAGAGGAGGAGATGGTTCCTGCCTCAGGTGCTCCTCTTGGCCCACAGGGAGCAGCTGGAGCATCTCTCCCCCTTTACCTGAGGGTTCCCATGGGAACACAGAAGGGCCCTGTAACAGCCAATTTTGGAACAGGCACGCATGTGAAAAACTTCTGATATAATATTTGAGTCCTCAGATGTTCAACCATTTGCACATACTGCACGCACGCCTTATTTGCATCGGATTTGTATTTGTTGGTATTCACATTCGTAGGAGAACGCATACATTAGATTAATGTCATCACAGTTTATGGAGATCATCTGTGCCGCGGCACCAGCTCGGGGCTGCGCCTGCACTCAGCGCCCCGCGGCACCCCGACGTCCCTCCTGCCCCCCCGGGGGGCACGGCAGGGGTCCCCAGCACCAGGCACGGGTGGCAGACCTGGGAATGGCCCCACTCAGCCCCGAGCATCCTCCTGGGGGACTACATGGTTTATGAGGCTGTGCTAACTTTTCAAAGCAGAGAAGTTAAAGGATTATCAGGAACCACCAGCCAAAGTTGCTTTGCCCGCTTTCCCAAAGGTGAAGTTAATTGAACTATTTGCATATCTTCTTATATTTGCTGATAAGACCTTATATCACACTCCCCGCTCACCTCTTCAGTACGTCCATAGGAACATTCAGCTGTCAAACCGTCCAACTAGGTGGTCCCTCTCCGTCTTGCAGCAGCATCCCTCCCTCCCTCCGTAAAATGGGCATAGTTATTATTCACTCCCTGCTTTCCCGTGGCACCTGGGTGCTCTCGTCTGCTAGACAGCTGGAAACTGTCACTAGAGATGCTGTTCTCACAGAAGCGTTGCTAGGCTCAGTCAGATATTGTTTGTAAAGCAGATGGAAAACCTCAGAAGAACAGCACTGCAGCAACAGAAAGCTCATTTTCTGCTCGGAAATTTTTTGTTATTGGGCAATGTTTTCATCAGGTGACTTCACATCCCAGCGAGCCCACATGCCAGGACAGCCTAATAACGATTCTGTTAACCTACTTCCATCATCAAAACTCTGCAGCTTTCATTCCCAAGGCTGGCCAACAGCCCCCGGCTCTTTTAAAGCATCTGATCCCCCCGGTTGCTCGGCACAAAAAGCAGCAAAGATGAGGGCTCACCCCTCCAGTGACAGCCAAAGCACTGCCGGCCCCACCACCCAGGAAACCTTCCCACAGACAACTACTACTAAGCAGCCACCCGCACACGAGCATCTCCTCCTGGCTTTCATCTCCCCATTGCTCTTCACGCGTGGTGCCAGCTGGGTGTCCCTCGGCAGCCACCCCCTGCCCCCCCCCGAGCAGCAGCAGTGGGATGCTGCGCTTCCCAGTGCGCAAGGACATGGTGGGACCAGCTTTCTGAGGATGCTCTAGGAGCCTGACCAAAACCAGATCATTTTAGCGGCTGTTTTGGAGAAATTCGCACAGGTCCATCAGCAGGAAAGATAGATTCTTGGTGAAAAGCTGATGGTTTGACTCTGCTCAGCCACAACCACGACTGTGCATGGCATTACCAGGGACTGAAGGGCTTCATGTGGGTTTGGAGACTCCCATATAGCTGCTCACACTACAACATGGCTCCTCTTCCTTCTCCCTCAAGCTATGCAGGACATAACCCACTAAGGGATATTCCCCCCTGAACACAGTCATTATTATCTGCTTCTTCGGGAGAGCTGTGGTCACCAACCAAGAGCCAAATCCTGCTCGGGAAACGCAATTCTGTCAAATCTGTCTCAATCTTGATGATGCAACGGGAAGGAAGTGGGCAATGCAAAGGAAGAGCGTACATTCCCATAGCTGTCTTTTAATCCTTTTACGCTTACACCGGTAACTGGCCAAATCACCCCATTTTGGCAGTCACTAATCATTCTGCTATTAATCAAGTTCCTCAAGTTTCTCTCCTGCATTAGCACAGCTCTCGCCCCTCAGAGCAAAGGTGCACTCAACCCACAAGGCCACTATGTTATGAATAACTTGTTTAAGATACAGCCATGCCCAACTTGAACATGTTTTAGCAGACATGATGTGAAATATACTGTTAAAAGATTAATTTTTTGAAGAGGCCTTTTAATATTGGAGTTCTTCAGTACTGTTTTCTGAGTGGTTTATGCACGGAGTGAACTAGAGAGAAACTTCCAAATCACCATCCAAATCATGAGGTATTCCAGAAAATTTTATCCCCAAGTCCTTTTGCAAGTAACATCCGTGTGACAAATAGGTCCCTGTTTTTCTTTTTGCTGGTTCCTACTTGTCACCAACATCTGTCACTCTGATTATGATCTCTAATGAGCTTCTAAATTATATCACCGCGTTCTGCATTGATGAGCTACATTCAGTAACTGTTTCATCCTGCAAGACATGAAACACTTCCCACAAGATGATGAATGCTCTCGATTCCCACAGCACAAAAGGTGAGAAAACGGTGGTTTTGGGTTGGGTTTTAGTGTGGGTTTTTTGGGGGTGGGGTGTGTGTTTGTTTTTCCCCCCACTTCTCATTCAAGGCAACCCAGAAACTTTAAGAACGAGAGGCGGGGACAGATTGGAGCCTGCGTGCTTCACACACTGGAAACCCTTACATCGAGATGGAGGGCTTTCTCTTCATGCACAGCAGCAAAGAGATGGCCTGTGTTTCTGTGAGGTGGTAGGACAGTGCAAAAGAGCATTACACAAGGACGCAGAGAAACTTAACCTTCTTTTCGTGTTTATTTCAAGTTAAAAACAAAGTCTGGTTTGGATGATGTATCTACGTAGTTGGGATGCTGTACTGTCTCGGCTCCCTCGTGCTGCCAGGATGCAGCATTATGGCCCGCACCTACACACGTGCACATACACCCTTTCTTCCCTAATGACCCCACTGGGACTCTTTGGTACTACTAAAACTGGAGAAGTTAATATTAACAATCATAGTTTGCTACCTCGGCTGTGAGGAGCTAGTTTCACCGCTGCCATAGCGTGGCCCTGCCAATGTGCGCCCGCCCCGGCTGGCAATCTCCGGGTGACTTGGATCTCTCACATCCGTCCTCCTGTTGAATCGTGAGACGACCTGCAGGACAAGAGCAGTCCCGCTCAGCTTCCGCACTACAAATGGCTCCTAACAAGCACAGGCAGAGTCACATCCCGCGTTTCTGTCACTCACCCTGTCTGGAAAAGTGGGTGCTGTGTGCTCAGCCACTCACGTCACAGGAAAACAAGGACGGAAAACAGCTGATTTTTTTTTTTTTTTTTGCCAGGGCATACAAATAGTTTGCCACCCAGCAAGCAGCAAGGCGGTGACTCCCTGTGACTCAGCTCTGTCTTCCACTGCTGTTCGTCGAGGTTCCCGTGACATGGCTCATGACAGCAGAGATCGATAGGGTTTGATTTACCAGACACGATTTATGGGGGTTATTCCCCACTTCCTGCAGATAAGGACGGGCAGAGCTGATAAGCAGTTCCCACATTTCAGGCTCAGAGTAGCTGCCCTTTGCTTGCAACTCCTCTCTGCGGCCAGCCCTGCAGCTCAGGTGGGATGACATGTCCCCACGGCCACCGCAGTGCCACCGCCGGCACAGCCGGGCACCAGACCCCGCAGCACAGCAGCGGCGTGGACAAAAACGCTGCAGCAGGACACGAAGTCCGAATTTGTGGCTGGCAGGTCCAGCAGCAAGCTGTATGATTTCCACAGGTGGCACTCCTCCCACCAAACACACAGAGCTCTTTTTTTTGGTGCCTGAACACACGCTGCGCATGTCTGGCACTGCTGTCTGCAGAGACAACTCAACCCATCCGAAAGCTGACACCCACACCTGCCCAGGGCAACTGCGTCTCCGTCTTCTCCATCACCCAGGAAGACTCACTGTGGACTATCTAAGACAAGTCAAGTTCACCAAGACGATGCCATAAGCCACACGTCATTCCCCCCTGCGTACACAGGGGTGCAGATGATGCGCCTCTCCTAGCTGAGCTCTGACCACAGCTCCATCCTTAGCAAGTGCCCGAGTGCCGGGCAGGTAACAAGATGCTGAAAACACGTGCAGAGACTGCAGTGCACTCCTAGAATGGAGGAAAATTGCTGGCACCAGTCTAACCGGGAACAAGTTCCCATGCAAATGGCACTTCGAAGGGCACAACTGGAAAAAGCAAGGGGCCGACGGCAACAGCAGTGCAGCAGGCTGATCCCAAATGAACCCCGTTCGACTCGAACAGCCGCCTGCTCCTGCCCCAGCTGACACCACCTCCCATTCCTTTGGCTCTGTGTGCTCCAAGCACCTTTCCAAGCCCACCATGACTCCGACCCGCTCCCTGAGGGGCAACTGGTACCGCAGGTTCTTGCCAGGCTAGGAGCACAAAAGCCTAAATGTGCAAATAAAAAAAAAAAAACCAAATAAATGCCACTGAGCAGAGGGAGATGGGACAGCGCTGGCAGGGAACTGCTGAGGGGCACGTGCCCATAGCAGGTCTGTGCCCCAGGGCATCTTGCCTTACATCGAGGTGAGGTGTCCCGGAGTCAGCCAGGTGAACGCACGCTGACTCATCACCGTCTCCCGCTCCGGAAATGAGTTAACCAGTGAATTAAACCATATCTTAATGGCACACCCTCAGCGGGGACTGAAGCACCTCCCGCTCTGAACGTGCTTCACAACTGCTATCTTTGGCTGTGATGGTCTTGTACCGAAGAGAAAAAGCTGCTTCCACTCAGAAACTGTGGGGCACTCCTCGAACGAGCCAGGGGAAAAGCAGGCAGGTACAAGAAGCACCAGCCTGCCCTCACGCTGCCTGACGGCATGCAAGCCTGTGTTCCATGCGGTCGGAGGGACACCGGGGCAGGCACCTGCTGCTGCTGAGATGCTGCAGAGCCACCGCAGCAGGAGCTCTGCAGAAGGCACCAATCCACAGAGGAACCGCGTGCAGGACACGGCCGAGGAAACACGGGTACGGTAACAAAGGTGTGCATCCCCTACAAGTGAGGGGCACGTTGCTACTGGTGGTACAGAAAAGCCAACAGAGATCAGGTCTCATTTGGCACTGGTCTCTAAACAACCCAGGTAGCAACCAACTCACTGCCTCACAGACGGCAAGCTGAAGCTCAAGCAGTTGGACACTTGCTGGGCGTCGTGCAGGAAACCGTGGTGGGTTTCGCATTATCAAGCCTTCCTCTGCAATCAGCTTTCGAGCCTTAACCACTCAGTCAGCCATACTTTTCTAAAAACACTGGAGAAGCACACTGATAGAGTCATCCTTGGTATCACAAGCGAGTTTGCTTCTTGTTTAGCTTTACAGAACAAAACTTTTACTTCATCCTGTTCTTTTCAGCCAAGAGACCACAAGAACTCAACGTTAATACTAAAACGCTGCCACATCAGGATGACAGTTCACCAACCTAGCTCTGTTCCCGTGCCTGTTAAGGTATGCCAACCATAAATGCTCCCCAACCCCATTGCTAAGTCTGCTGGTTTTGGCAGGGATAGAGTTAATTTTCTCCATAGTAGCTGGTATGGGGCTTTGGTTTGGAATTGTGCTGAAAACGGTGTTGACAACACAGGGATGTTGTAGTTATTTCTGAGCAGTGCTTGCACAGCACCGAGGCCTTTTCTGCTCCTCACACTGCCCCACCAGCGATGGGCTGGGGAGGCACAGTCGGGAGAGCTGACCCCCCACTGCCCAAAGGGCTATTCCAGACCACAGGATGGCGTGTTCAGCATATAAACTGGGGGAAGAGGGAGGGACATTCAGAGTGACGGAACAGGTTTCCCAGAGAGGGTGTTGAGGCCCCATCCCTGGAGGTGTTCAAGGCCAGGCTGGACGTGGCCTTGGGCAACGTGATCTAGTCAGAGGTGTCCCTGCCCATGGCAGGGGGGTTGGAACACGATCTTCAAGGTCCTTTCCAACCTAAACCATTCTATGAGTCTATGATCTGTCTTCCCAACTCACCACTAGGTGTGATGGAGCCCTGCTTCCCTGGGGACGGCTGAACAGCCGCCTGACCACGGGGAGGAGGGAATTAATTCCTTGTTTTGCTTCACTCGCGTGCACACGCTTTTGCTTTACTTACTAAACTACCTTCATCTCAACCCACAAGTCCCCTCACATGAACTCTTCCAACTCTGCCCCCATCCCCCCAGGGGTAAATTGAGCGCGTGGCTGCGTGGGGCTCAGTTGCTGCCTGGGGTTAAGCCACCACGCTGGGCATGCCGCCTTCTACAGCCTGATAAGCTGAGGCATTGAGGTGTCTTCAGCACTGTCCTTGGTTAACAGTTATCTCCAAGGCACCAAAACCATGAAACCCTTCCAAAGCTGCTTCATCTACTCATCTCTGGGTGAGGAGACACTACTCTTCTTGTTCACGGCACATAATAGTATTTACTGTTCTGCCAACACTGCTGCTTTAAACGAAATATGGAAACCCAGACAACACTTCTCCACCTCTGTCTATCACAACTACCTCAGCACAGGAAGGAAAAAAAAAAAAAAAAAAGATCATCTCTTGAATTACAGAAAACAGGACATGAGTACTGCTCGCTATATAGTACAAGTTTAAGTTCTTTTCAGGTGTTGAGAAATTGAGGAAATAGTAATCGGGAATCACACAAATTTAAATATGAGTCAGTTAAGATAAATCACCACTGTCTCACTCCTGTCCCAAGGCTGGAATAGTCACAGTAATGCACAGAACAACGCTTATCACCCATGCAGCTGGGAACCTTATCACCCAGGGGAACCGCTCACATGGATCGGACGACTAAGAGTGACATACGCTGCAGTAACCCCGTGGCTCAGCTGGTAAATAACCTGGCACGGCTGTGACTCAGCTGGCACACACTCCCCCAAGCACCCTTCCTGCCCAGCAGCCTCTGACAGCGCACAGAACAAGCAGACCGACTGCGGCAGAAATCCCAGGCTACTCTGTAAGATCTGGGTTTTCACCAAACACATCCTCTAGAAGGTTTGACCACAGTTCGCATTTTGGTTGAGAAGTTTTCACTAACCTGAAATTACGCAAGGCAGCAGAAGACACCACTGTGACCAAGTTTAAGATCGGCACATCCTAAGCACATCGTATCTTTACGCCCAAGAAAGAAAATCCCCCAGTCAATCACGCTGGAAAGTGCCTCAGACAGTCCAACGCCCCACCCAAAGCATGGTAAACACCAAGTCCACACCAAAACTCAGGGCTTTGACTAGTCAGCTCTTACAACTCTTCAAGGGTGCACATTGCACCTCCCCTGGTTGCCCTGCCCCCCAGTGCTCAGTGGGATTCCCTGTGTCCTGCAGCCACCACCCAGCACGGTGCTGCCCTCCCATTCCAACCTCCGGCACGCAGGCAGCCCACCACCCAGTCCCCCGAGTAACTCCGCACCCCACAGTCGCTCCTGCACGTGCAGGGCAAACCCTCTCCCCTTCCTCCCCATCCCTCTCCTGGAGAGCCCCAGTCTCTCCACCACAGCACTGCCTCCACCTCTCAGGTGCCCAGAGAGCATCCTGGACCACCAGGGACATGTGGAGGCTCTGCTCCTCCCACGAGGATCTGCTTAAAGGCTTTAAGGTGGGCATCCACCTGAGCTGGTTCTTTCCTCTCCAGCAGGCATCACCCTGTCCTGCGCACTCAGCACCCAGAGCCTCACTCTGCAGTGCTTCTTCCCTCCCTCGCTATCAGGGTAGTGTCCATTAAGACCAGAAAGCAAAGAAAGACCCCCTCCCCAGCTCCAAGGTTGCCAACCTGCCCCTCGTTGGAGCCTCCATCCACTTCTCACAGCAGCACCGTCTCCAGCCATCCCTCCTCCCACATGCCCTGGCTCTTACCTGCAGGAAGATATTCACAAGACCTCCACAAAAGCTCTGGCATCTCCTCGGCTGCCCCTCCTGGAGCTATGGTGCCACGGACTCCCACCTGCCATCTGGCCACCAAGCCCCCATACACCCCCACTGCACAACCCTACAATTCTGGAAGAAGTGTTTCCACCTCTCCCTGCTCCACAGACCTCCAAATTCTCTCCGTGCTGAGCTCTGGGAGTGTGACTCCCTCTCACCAGCAGCAGCACATCCCCCAGGTAATACCCAGAAAAAGAAAAGAGGTCTTCAGGTTTCCCCCTTTATAATCACAGACCTGCAATCAGGGAACGCCTAACAGCTGCTGTGGGACACAGGTGGCCCCAGAAGCAATGGGGAGCAGTGACCCCGACCTACGGAAAGCAGAACTCGCACAGACAGATAAATGGCCAAATCCCAGAAATAGCTGCTGGAAGAAAGAAAAGGAAAAGAAAATTAAAAAAAAAAAAAAAGTCAAAACCCCCAAGATGCTTCCTCAAAATGTCACGCAAGAAAAAAGCTGGGAAAAAAAAAAAAAACAAACAAAAAAGCCACCCCAAAAGCCTCTCCAAGACTTATAAAAGTCCCTGTCTAAATAAATAAGATAAAGAAATGCTCCACTGTCAAACTCCAACATTGAAGATCCCCTCAAATTATGGATGGAAATAGAAAGAGGAAAAAAGGAGGAAAAAAAAAAAGCATCAAATAAATTGGCAGAAAACATGGGAAGGAATGAGATGCCCCTCCGAGACAGACAGGGGAATCGTGAGACATCGTTGAAAAAGGCGCCAACAACAATGCCACCGAGGAACTCTCCCCTGGTGGAATAACACAGTGGAGAAGGCAGCCGGCGCGCCGACCTGCCCGGGGTGAAGAAAGCTGAGGAACAGACCCAAATCCCAGCGGGCTTTGGCCGGACCGCAAATGAGTTACGTTTGGCCAGAGCACAGGCAAGGTGTCTCGGCACGCTGTGTCCTGATGCGGAGCTGTGGGTGACCGGTGGCGGGTGCGATGTACTCCCGCCTGCGGGCTGGCAACAGCTTACGCTCCGCTAAACTGCAGTTTTAAGGAGATACACGGGACTTTGGCAGCATATATGCCACGTACAGGAGTGAATTTCACACACTGCCGTGACCACGACGCCGATGGCGAAGGGTCATCACGCTGTGCCCAGACATCCCTCCCCGGTGCAAACGGGGCTCATGGGTACCCGCGGCCGCTGCCCGGCACAGAGCTCTTCGTGACTGTCACCGCACCGCCATCGCGCACGCCGGAAGAACGTTGGGCAGATGACTGCATGAAACGAAATTAAGAGTCGTGCATAAGAAAGGACGTTGCCACAGCTCTGGCGCAATTAGGACCCATCATCATCAAACACAGGAAATTGGCACATCTGCTTTTCAGGCTGTGGATCCAGCAGTGGCTGTCGGGAGAGGGGGGAGGCCTGCTGCAGCTCCCCGGCCCCCGCAGAGCTGTCCTTGCATCAATATTTACATAATTGCCCCCAAACAGCGGTATAAGCAGTTGTCTTATCATTTATCCTCCTGATTGTTCTTTTCTCTCCCGGGCCTCGGAAGACAAAAGTGACTTCACAGCATAATGTTCTCTTTCTCCTTTCCAGCCCCGAAGAGGTCAGGCTGGGCAGACAAACATTAGTCACTGTTTAACCAGTATAACAAATACAACAAAAGTTGCATTTGTGTTTGGATGCGCCCCAGAAGGGGTTCGGTCCTTTTCCCCTCGTGATAAAACTGTGGCAAACCGGGTGGCCGCAGGATCACAGCCTGTTTCATACCTGCTCATGCCTTTTTTTTTTCTATCCCCCTGTCGTATACTCTGCGGAAATGTGTTGTACCCTTTACGGGATGCACTGTTCTTCAGGGAGAGCTCCTGCCTACTTCATTCCTCCGCCTCCTCTGGTGGGGCCGTTGTTTCCTGAAAAGACCAAAAAGGGTCACTACAACTCTAGACTTGTGCTGAAATCTCGGCCGGAGTTATCCCTCGCTGCTGCTCTCAGCCAGCAGCGGTTCCCGGGGCAGGAAGGGAGTTCAACACTTTCTGTCATCCTTTTTTTTTCTGCTTTCCTGGGCCAAGATGGATTTATTTTTACTCCGTGCTGGGTTGCAGCAGGACAGCCCGTCCTTCCCTCTTTGTTTTCATTCCTGCTGCTCATCTGAGCACAGTGGAAACAAACAGCCCTGAAAAAGTGGAAACAAACAGCTCGGTGCCCTGTGCAGGGACTCAGCCAGCAGATCACCACCCCAGAAAATAACGCAGCCTTCTCCACCTTTGCCGAGACCAGGAAGGAGCACTGATTATCATCCCTGGCTCGTCTGGGCAACTAATGGTCCAATGTGCGCACACTAGTGACATCGCGCTCTATTCTCACGTTTATAGCTTCTCCAACCCAACATATTGCTAATAGTTAGGTTTCCTAGTTTTCGGGGTTGAGAGGTTGTTATTTCCCCCTCCCCCTCCCGCCCCTGTGTTTTTGAGTGTATTTTCAGTGGGTATTGCAAACTGTTTAATGATGTTGGAAAGGAATGGTTATCCAGGAATTCCAAGCTTGCATAATTCCCAGATTTGTCTGGACAGATACTTTCCATCTGGACGATATACGCAACAGCACACCAACATGAGAGTTCCTGTGTTACTTAATGCTATCCTTTTTATTTATTCATTTATACACTGATGTACAGAACGAGCGCAGACCACGAGGCTACATCTGTAAAAGGGCAAAAGGATTTGTATCGCTAATCCTCCAGGAGGCAGCTCCTGAAAAACTGCTGCTCGTTGTGAACCTCCCGGAGTCACTCTGGTTTCTCTTTCCTTTTGCAGAGCATGAGACTTCCACGTGTTGTTTATATCCTGTGATGGGAGAAGAAAAATATTTTCCTGTGAGCTGCCTTGAGTCAAATTCCATTTTAAGCCAGAACGGCTCAAGGTTTCACATCAGCATCCCCCCCGTCCCTTGGTTCACGCAGCTCTACCCTGGTCCCCAAGCTCTGCCCTGGTGTCCTGGACCAGAATTGAATGTAATGAGCAACAAAGACCTCCCGACCCTCTGCGGCCCCGAAAAGGCAGCCTGTGTGGTCACCAACCCACTGTTTGACTTTTGTTAAGCCCGAAGGTCCTTTGTCCTCTCGCGGAGGTCACCTCACCACAGCAATGCAGTCCTTCCCACCGCCAAGCACCGTCTTTCCGGTGCAGCATGAGCAGGTACCCGCGGGCAGGGGCAGGCTCACAGCCAGCTCACATCGAACTCACGGGTCCGACTTTTTGCCTCAGCTACTTCCGAAACACGCTGAGCTAGGTCTGGCGCAAACGCAGTCCGCCTGAGGTCTTCCCGGCCGGTCTGGGCCAAGAGGAAGGTGGGAGTGGGTGGATCTTAAGGGACAACATGTGGGGAAGTCATCTGCAAGTGCTGAAGAAAAAAAGGAAGGAGATGTATAATCACATACGTGTTGTAAACTGTACTGTTTACTAGTTTCTCTGCAGGAAATCTTGGCAGTAAACTTATGTCCATCTGCACATCAACCTTCCATGTGAAAACTTCTGCTTCTACCGCTGGGTTATTTTTAAGTTGTATTTAAGAGTTCTGTTCTAAACGACCACGGATTTCCCTGCTCCAGAAGAGCTGCCACCTTCCTTTCGTTGCCTGTACTTGCTGCCTGCGTCCTGGCCGCTGGTGAACACTGCGGCACACGGAGGCAGCGTAAAGGAGGTCCTTGTGCCAGTGAGCTGCACTGGAGACCGACGGGACGGTGAGCGGGGGGAAGCTGTTGCTGCTCCAGCTGTGGAACCCATACCCAGAGCCAGCAGGAGACTCTCCCAGGGTCGGGGCAGAGGTGTCTGCAGGCGGATTTGGTCCCTCCATGCAGGCAAGAGCATGAGGAGTTCCCTCCGGCTCCTGCGACGTGATCTTTTTCTCTGCTCCTGCCACCCTGTCCCACTCCTTGGACATAAGTGAGTGTCCCCATGGGCGCTGGGGGGAGCAGTAGGAGGGTCCAGTTTCAGGAACACCTTGCAGCATCTCCCCGCTCAGCCCCTCATCTCTGCTTCCCCGACAGTTCGTACACAATCCACCATCAGGGCAGTAGTGTTTCCCCACGCACCGTGACAAATGCCCGTCCCACTGTGGCTGGGCACTGCAGCTCGAGAGTTCCTCAGCGCTGTGGCGGTGGAGGAGGCAGGGAAAGAGGTGAGCATCCTCTAACAAGTTCTGAGAAGCGGGGAAGAAGGTCCCCGGGCCCTTGTGCGGACGAAGCCAAAGATGGGTAAACAGCCACGTGTTCCCGCCCGATACCTCCATGCCCATCTCCCTCTCGTCCAGCCACTCCAGCACAACAGGCGTGATTGATCTGCTATTTCAGCAGAAACCGCAGGCTGAGAGAGGCATTCCCACCCTTGGAAACAAGGGAAGAGCAAAGCCTGGCTCGCACAGACCCCCAGCTGGCAGAGGTAGCTCGTTCCAAGCGCTCCAAGACGTTAGGAACTTTGTGAGCCAGATCTGCAGCTGACACAAATCACTGTTGGCCCACGGACTTTTGTGAAATTTCCAACATGCATCATGCTGAGGGTTGGCTTTGCATTGGGGTCGACACGGAGGAGGTGTTCCGACAAGGACGTGTCAGGTCGGAGTGCTGTGCCCGCAGGAAACCACCCAAAGACGGTAGGAAATGGGGTGAATCGGAAGATCTCCAGCAGGCCGCCTTTGGCTATGACTCTCCCACCTCCTCTTGCAGAGGGGAGAGGCTCAAGGTGGGAGGTGGTTGAATTGCCATCCTTGGATGTATTTAAAAGATGTGGTGCTCAGGGACATGGTTTAGAAGTGGGTCTTCTAAAGTTAGATAGCAGTTGGACTTGATGACCTTGAAGGTTTTTTCCAGCCATAATGATTCTAAGATCCTTCTTGGATCACACACGCTGTGCGTGATTCACCTACACGGCCTGCAAGAGCCACATGATCCTTGTTAGGTCATTATCTTGGTTAAAAAACAATTTTTTCATGTTTGTGCCGATGAAACTTTCAATCACTGGTAGACTAAGATCTGCAGATATGGTAAAGGTATAGGATGGGATTGTGACTGCATGTAGTTTTGTCTATTTATTTCACACGCTTCATTTTGTAAAGCTCTTTTCAGTCCTCCCATTCGAATGTCCTGACAGAGCCGCTTCATTTGAGTGTTTTGTTTGCACTGATAGCAAACGGAAATGATACAGAAAAAAAAAACAAATATATTAGAACACCAATACATATTCAACATTAAATATGTTCAGGGCTTAATCTGACTACACAGGGAGAATACTGACTGCAATCTGCAATCCTCAAGCCACTCTTTCTCTAAGAAATAGCACTTGTTTAAAGACTAAGGTTGTTCAAAAGTCCGCAGCAGGGAAAACAGAAATGATTTGTTTGATCTCACAGCGCTGGGACTGTGTTGTGACGCAACTTAACAAGAAAATACTTGAAAATTCTGTGTGGAGTCCTGTTGTTCGGATGTGCGATTCAGCCTGGGAAACCTGTCTGTTAGCAGTGACAAGGAGAAGATGGATGTTGAAGATATCAACTTTGCCAGTTTCCCGCTGGCGTGACTGATGCGGGCTTCTTCTTGTATTTTATCATGCATGAACAAGAAAGATGTTGACTGAGAGGTGGAGGCTCATCGAGGATAACGAGTGTCGCCCCCCCCACTAGTGTGTATTTTTCTCACCTACCACTGCCGCTCGAGCCGCCTGGACTCTCCTGAGCAGGACACCAGCCTTTATACCCACGGTAAAACAGAGATCCCGTGAGGGAAGCCTGCAGTAAGCCCTGCTTTTCCAAGAGCCACATCACTTCTTGCCAGAGAGAAACACCAACGACAGGTTTCTCCTTTAAACTTTTATTGAGTAACCCCCCCTTGAATCAAAGATGTGCTCTGTTTCCCCTCCCGGTGCAAATGCCGACCCGCAGTAAGGCACGGCGCTGCGGTTTGGTGGCCCGAGCGCGAGCACATTGGTATGTACCCATGCCGGCACGTTTCCGTCCGTACTGTGTAACTCCTGAGAGGCTCATTCCTCTCCTCCTCACCTGTGTTCCCGTGCGCCCTGCAACGCCTGCGCCCTGCGGAGCCTTCCTCCCAGGGAGGGTCCCGAGGCACCCGCACCTCTGCGTGACGCCGGCGGGATGCCCAGCAGCACAAGGAGCTCTCATCGAATTAAAAACAGACAGTGGAACAGTGACTGTTGTAAAAGGGAAATGTAAATAAGATGGTCAGCCTAAGAAATGAGACAGTCACTGTGAGGGGGAAAAAACAAGCAACAAAAAAAAATCAGCATCTTGGGAACAAATGGTGGGGTTCCAGGTAATATCCTCTGTGCAGCCCCATAAAACATTAATTTAATAAAAGCCACAAGGCCGTGACAGCTTGCTGCCAGTCACAAACTCATACCGACCCATGAGTAATTTATTTGGCAGGTGATGGGGGACACCAGGAATTTCCGGGGGACTTTAGTCTCAGCAAATTGCTCACCCTGCGGCCACTCCCATCGCGAGCCAGAACTGTCAGATTCTGAAGGAAACATGGGTTTTTTTTTTTGTCATAAGGCACGGGGCACCTCTGAACAGTGTTTTATGGTTCCACAGTCGGACGGACGTATTGACTCACTGCTCCTGTGACTGATGTTATGATGGGGGACAGATTTTGAGAGCTCTCGCACATCGCTTGGCCAGCAAAATGTAACTTAACACGTTATGAGAGAGAATCGTGACGGTGGTCCTCATCATTGTAGGTGACCCTGCTCTGGCAGGGGGGTTGGACTAGATGATCTCCAGAGGTCCCTTCCAACCCTAACCATTCTGTGATTCTGTGATTCTGTGATCTGAAGTCTCCGGAGGTCTCTGGTGCTTGAGAGCCCTGCATCATAGCGGCCTCCATGCGTCGGAGCGGCACATGCAGTCCACTGTAAACTAAAGTTGCTCAAAGTAGATGCTACTAAAACAAAGCACTGGGCACACAAATGGTGAAAAAAACCAATAAAGGATTTTATTTCAAGTCCTCTTTGTTGCTCGTCACATAGCGCTCGTGGAGAAAACTCCAGAAAGGAAACAAAGAAATAGAGGCTAGACGTTTATTTTTAACTTAGGAGATAATTTTGGTTTATGCAGCTTGTCACATGACTAGCATTTTTCTTCACAGAAAATTCACGCGTCTTTTTGGGCTCCAGATAATATTTTAAGATTATTAAGCATCTTAGAACCTCCTGTGAAAATCTGAAACCACAGATGGAAAAAAAATCAGAAAGATAATATTCTCGCAGCTTTCTGCGGTGCCTCATGTTCACGGTGAAGGATCCGGCTTATGCTTCGAACCAAATGTCTGCTCTATATTTAGTTTTGTGAAGCCTATCGTAAAACCAGCGCGTTTCGGCGGTTCCCTCGCGCGCGGTCCCGGAGCAACAGTTTGGATCTGGGAGAAAATGGCTAAAAAAATCCCACGTAGAGCCGCGATGTGGACAGCAACAGCTTGTGGCTGGCTGCTGATGGGGAAAAACGTCCCGCAGGCAGCACCCCTGGCACAGAACCCTGAGATTTATCAGAAAGCAATAATAAAACATAAGCACAGGATGGCAGGAGGTTGCCGATGCCCGCTGGGAAGGGCGGCAGGCCCGGGCCCGGGCCCCAACGCCGGAGCGGGGGCGGCTGCGGGGAAGGCCCGGGGGCCGCTGCCCGCCCTCCCGCGCTGGGAAGAGCTCGGGGAACCACGCGTGTTGTTTTAATCACGCGTTTTCATTGTTAGCCCGGAGGAAACACCGCTCCCGGCACGTCGCAATCCCTTTCGGTCACCTCTTGAGGGCTTTCCGACCCTGCCCGAACCGAGCTCAACCCGGCCGGGCCGGGGGAACCTTCCCGCCCTCCTCCCCCCGCACCGTCACCGTTCCACGGGTGGGCTTCGCCCCGCCGCGGGGCCCGCCGGCCCTCGGGGACACCCCTCCGTCCCCCCCGGTTCCTCACCGCTGCCCTCCGGCGCGGGGCGGGCCCTCCCGGGCCTTGCCGGGGGACGCCAAGCGGG
>JAHREF010000167.1:2924811-3219305 GCA_033628625.1 Charadrius hiaticula | reverse complement strand
TCGGGGACGGGGCGCCGTGTACCGAATGCGCCGTGCCACGCTTCAGCTCCACAACCGTGACAAAACCCACAGGCGAGTACCGCCGCGAGCCGGGGTTGGTGGCTTGAAATAACTCGAAAAGCAAACGGGGGGGCTGTGTTGTCCAGTTGCGCGCTGAAACTGTCACCCTTCCTCGCCCGGATTCCTTAAATCAGGCCTGCTCATGTGCTTTTGTTTCCTTTGCAGATCGGGGAGTGTAGCGCAGAACTGGCATGAAATATTTGATTTTGTGAATCAGCTGACAGAAAGATTTGTGAGGTGCGTTTTGCTCCTTGTGACATCTATGGTACGGGGATGTGTTGGAAAAAAAAGCCCATGCTTTCGTAGGCTCGGTAGATGTGTTTCACAAACAAGTTAAAGAGTTTGGCTTCTAGTGCCCAAATTGCTGGAAGTTTTTGTAAACTTTTACTTCGTTGTCTCAGGTTTGGAGCTCAGTAAAAAGGTGGCAATATACAGCTATAAATACTTGATCTGTAAAATTAATCTCGGATGTAATTCTGTGATTTTTTTAAAACTTTTTTTTCAGAAGCCACATGCCTCATTTCTACAGAGTACTTGTAAGTTGCTTTTAGAGATCTGTAGAAAGAAGGCAATCTGAACACATGTCTCTATGCCTGTAAATATATGGTGCAGATCAAAAGGAAGGGAGTATCTGTCACGATCAAACGTACAGGATGTTTGTGCCATGTTAACAGTATATTTGTTGTACATACATATAACCAGCTTAGTAACTGGCTTGAAGTGTTGTCTGGCAACTATTGCTGCCACAGAGACCACTGTTGTAAATACTGGCTAACTGTTCCTCTGTGCAAACAGCTGAGGGTTTTGCTTTTAGAGAAAAACAGACCAAAACAAAGGAAGCCCCCACCAGAGACACAGACATACACGTTGTGGTAGTTTTTGCTAAGGAAAATGAAGTGCAGTGGGCAATTATAATCTTGGCTTGCTAATGAAGAGATACAGTTAGGCTTGCATAAATAAATATTGTTTACATTTGTCTTGCAAAAAGCAAATCTTTTGTAAACCAAGTGGGTGACACAAGCTTTTGAAAGTTATATTCTAAGCTCCATAATAATGAAAAAAAACCCAGTGTGAGGATACCAAAGCAGCACTTCTTTTTGACGAATGGTAAAAAAAATGCATTTGCCCCCACTGAAGGGGTGGTGCTTGTTCAGTGTAAATCTCTCAGTTCATGATGTTTTGCAACAGTTGTGTAGCGGTCTGGCTGCATTATCTGAAATAAAGCTGTGGAGTTGGCGAGTCCCTCCGCTGACCTTTCATGCCAACGGAGGATCAGTTATGGTGCAGAGCCAGACAGTCCAACCCTACGAGCATCTCACTTAGTGTGGGGCTGCTGAGCACTCAGCCGTATGTGGCACAAACCCGTCACAGCACAACAGTTGTTGGGCTCTTGTGGGAGCCTAAGCGGTACATCCCTGGTGGGGCTGGCGTGCCCCTGAAGGCTGATGAGGCTTTGTCCTGCCTTCAGGCCTCAGTACACTTTCAGAATAGGGCACGGAGTCATTCTTAAAATTGAAAAGAGTAGTTGTGGGAAGAAGGCAAAGAACCAATTGGTGGCAGTTTCCTTCAGTTCTCACCTGAAGGACTGATTCATGGCGGTGCATCAGCTCTCTGGTTCCACTTGTCTGTAACGTGCACGTTTGCAGTAGTAGCGCTGCATGCTGATTACCTGGGTTCCGAAAGGCCTGCGCCTGGCAGGGCTATTGGGTCTCACGGGTGCGTCCATACAATCCTCCTCCATCATCACAGTGTCTTGAGTGCTGGGAGAGTAGAACAGAAATGGCATGTCTTGTGAAGAGGACGGTTTCTGGCTATCCTCAAGACAAGTTAGCTAAATCGTAACTTTGAGGTTATTACGCACAGACAGTTTCATCTCAAATAGGGAAGTCTCACGCTACTTGGTCTAGGCAGTGATGTAAATACCAGAGGTGGGGATTGAAACTACTTGGGTTTTGTTTGGCAACTGCTTGCAGCAACTAAGAAGATTCATAGTCCCATGCCTTAGATGATAAATTGATTTAGAGCATCTCAGATTTTGGTATTGAGAGCCTTAACGGATAGACTGCAAGACTGGATTTTAAATTTAACATCTGCGCAGTTCTGCGCTGAGTTGCCCAGTATTTATATTACCACGATGTCAATAATTTTAAGTTGCATCGTTGACATAAGTGAGCTGAAAACGTATGGGCATTCATCTTTATGAGTGTTATGTCTTTACTAACATTAACCTGAGTAATTAATATTGATACACATATAGAGTGAATTGTAAAATTACTGACTATATTGAAATTGTCATGAATGAAAATTAAAAGCAGGTAGGAGAGATGTTGTTAAAACTTACCTTAGGAAAGTTACTGTCTTGGGCTTCCAGAGCATCAATTCTTACGCATTTTCTGCTGACAGTTGGATATAATTCCTTGTAATCTTGTTGGAAGAGACAGCTGGGCTTCTTCAAAAAAAGACTGAATTCCTTGAAAAAATCAATTCATCCAGTATTGCTTTTTATAATGATGTTTCCCCGGGAATTTTTGGGGAAGATGATATTACATGTCACAACTCTGCATCACCAAAACAGAAACATACTCATTCTGAAAGTTTGTCGTGTTCCTTTTGTAGAGATTAATCAGTCCGAGGGCTATGATGATTTTATGACCAAAAAAGCACAGTCTGAAGTTTACATTGTGTCAGGATCAATCTTTAAAAAGGGGAAACTGACTTTTGAATGTGTCCGTGTTCAACATGCCCGAGCAAGAGCATAACCTGAGTCTACGTCCCTGACTTATTTTTACACCAGTGACCATGAAAATATAAAACGATGCGTTACCTTCTGTACGCTGGTAGATCACGACCTATGAAGTTTACTTTCAGCTGGGTCGCATGAGATCTGAGCTGTTAAGCTGAGCATGTCTTGATCTGGAGTCTAGTCAGGCAAGAAAGAATAATCTGCTACTTCGTTCTCAAAGCATCTGGGTAAGAAGTAGGTGGGCAGAAATCCTTTAATTCCTCTCTCATTCTACGTTTGTAGTTCAAAAGTATGGTCTTTGAAAGTTGGAGGACAAAGATGATACTCATGAAGCAAGAATAAGTAGAATGCTGTGCATTTGTACGTTTCATTTGTCTAAAATGTATTTTTTTTTCTCTTTCCTTTTTTTAAAAGCCCAAAGATGAGATTATCATTTATCGTGTTTTCCACCCAGGCGCACGTCATTATGCCATTAACTGGAGACAGGTTAGTGCACTGCTTTTTTAATTCTCTCTCTCCTTCCTCCCCCCTCAAGGGTTCTTATTAAATCAGAGGAACAGTAACAGATACTGAACAATAACTGATACCTTTAAGTGGTGGCCAGTCGTGAAGCCTCTGTGCAGAGCTGGATTTGATTTTGTGAACATATCAATGGATAGCCTAGTAAAAAAGGAATAAGAACCATGGGAAATAAATTCTCTGCCACTGCTTTGCAGCACAACTACAAGTAACATTTTCATTTCTGCATGACTCCGCATCTTCCGTGGCACACCAGGAGAAATGATTCCTGCTTTTACTTTTGTAAAGCAATGTCTGTAGATAAGCCTTCAGTATTTTTGCATGTCTAGGTAAAGCATGCAATGGTAAATTAATGTTTCCCATAATCTCATAGAAGGTAGGTATTTCATTTTGTATTGTCAAATCACAACTTCAAAATCAGTTTTGGACAGTGGAGTTGGTGCCACTGGAAAGGTGTGAGATCTTTCTGGCACTGGATGGTGTAGGGATGCACATTTCCATTGATGTTTTTGGAGGCAGTGGAATTCAAGGCTGCTCACTCTGATTTCTAAAGCAAATAAGGATTAGCAGCTAGAATAGGTTAAGGATAGATGGAGGGAAAACGGAGAAAAGTAGGTAGAGAAGAGATTGTTGCAAAAGTAACTACTAAAATTACAGGAATTGGAAAAAGATATTGTGGAATCAGTGCTTTCAGCAGAGGACAGAGTCCGTTGGTATCCTTTCAGCCTTGTCAAAAGCAACACGACCTCCTGTCTGTCTCCCTTCTGTCCAGAAGATAACCACACTGCACAACTGTTTGTATTGAGAATGTGTAGATAAACCACTTGGGAATCATTTTAACCAACTGTGGTAGGGTGGGAGCGAGGTGATTCTTCCTTTCCGCTCCCTTTACTAGAGTCAATACAAAGCGTGGTCTGCCATAATCAGTTTACTGCCGTGTTTTGTTTTGGTTTTGTTTGTTTGTTGTTTTTTTTTTTAATTTTAAATGATGTGTAATAGCAAGTACAAGACTTACTGAAGAGACCTGTTACTGTCATTGGCATCAGACAAATGTGTCACGCTATAGAAATGTATACTGACATCCTAGAAATAGGATGTTTAAAGACCCTATTCTAAGCCCCTCCTGTTTTAGCATTTAAAAAAGTGGTCTGACTTGAGAACGGCCAAGTTTTCACTTCCCCGCACCCGGACTTGGATGCTGCCTCTGCTCTCTGCAGGGAGAGACAAGGTTATAAGCCATTTTTCCAGATGGCTTGAGAGAGGTCAGGAGAGGACACTTAAGCCGGTTCTGAGGACTGCTGAAGTCAATGCGAACCTTTCACTCCCTTTCAATAGGCCCTTAAATCCCTGTCAGTGGCCTGTTCCTTATCAAGCGCAGAGAGTCGGCACTGATAGCGTACAGACCACTTGGAATGCTGGGGCAGAACTCTGGAACCCCGCCATGCAAACACAAGCGCCTTTTTCATTGCATGTCTGTGGCGCACTGTAAGCCACGGAAAGAACCTTGTTTTTTCTCGGGAGCCTTGTTTAAAGCATGGGAAGGACCCTTTTGAGTTCTAGTGAGTTCCTTTGTGGTAGTTTTCTTGAATGCAAGGTTTGCTGATGCTTTTGTGAGTGTGGTAGGGCAGAGGAAATTACTACCCTTATAGTTTAGGAGGAATTAAGAGGAGAACCAAGTCACATTAGTAACTGTGACCGTATATACGTAGGTAAGAATCGATAGATACAGTTGGAACAGCTGTCCTTTTAAATATTAAAGAAATCAACAGAGGAAAATGACTTAGACTGTCTAAGTCCCATTGTTCCAAACAGAAGATGAGGTTGCCAAGTGCAGTGCAGTTTTGGGGATGGGTGTGTATGTGCGTATGATTATGAGGTATTATGGTCTTTTTTTTTTATGTGCATTTGGGACTTACAGGCGTGTTTTTCCCCTTGCTTACTCGCTAATTCGCAAACGTCAGAAAACCACAATTCAGTCCCAGCAGCTAGTTCAAAGTAGGGAAGTCATTTTTGTTTTGAAAGCCTTAGGCTTCTAATTGTTTGCACAAAGTTCGTGCTAGTTTTTACTGCATAATAAAACTGTGGATGTAAAGAAACCCACCCCATAGTGCCAAAGCCGCTAGATTACCAAATATTTTGTGACTGTGAACAATGCTATGTGAATAACTCTGGAAACAGAAGTCACTGTTAAACACAGTACACACAACGCTATAATAAATACATAGAATAAAAATAACACCCAGATGGAAAAGAGTTCTCACAATGGCTATATCCCATTTTCAAGATACATGTTTCCATTGTGAAGTTTAACTGGAAACTATATGCTAAGTGGTAAACAAATATTTGTACATTCACATTTGGGGCTCGGTTTTGCTGCTAGTTTTGAAAAGCGAGTTGTTTGGAAAAGTGGATACATTTTGGAATATCATCCAGATGGCGCAATATCTTCTGCATTCTCTTCTGGCCAACTGTATGCTGGCCAGCAGAATTTCAGGTTTCTGTAAACCTGCTTCCGCAGCATTTGACCGGCATCCCTGGCCAGGACTAGCCCTGTTGACTCTGCTTAGATGAAACTCCTGTTGAAGCTAAAGAAAGATTATACTAATTAAGGTGAAAAATAGGACACTGAAGTACCTGGTACATGACCAACAGTGCCTTACTGTGCTTGCCTATAGTCTGGTGGAGTTGACTGACGATTCCTGTATTGCACAGAGACATGCAGTCTAGCAAGACACGTATGCATTTTGAGCCTCGGTCATGTGAGCTAACCCTACACTTTGGTTCAAGAAGCTTGCCAAAATAGAGCCATCTGCAGAGAGCGTGTTCTGCTGAGTGTATGAAGTAGAGCAAAGTCAGCCACTTACGTGTTTTTCATCTGGAGCCCATGCAGGAGGCCTAAAGTTCGAAGCAGAATAATTATTATAATTGTACCGAGCCCTCTGTAGTATTTGAGACGTGTAGAAAGCAGGAACGTCCTCCAAATTACACGTCTGAGGAGACTGATGGGCAGGGTTTACTTTCACCAGTATGACAGTTCTGTTTGTTAGGGATGTAACCATCCTTGTTTCTGTTAAAGAATATTTCTCCCTCCCCTTCGTTTCACTACCAACTTTGTGTGTTTTCTTCTTAGTATACCTCCTTCTTACCAGCAAAATCAAAGTACTTGTTTTGTTTGCCTTTATTTGTTGGAAATGAAGTATGTTGCCTGGCAGGCACATCGATTCATTCCTAATTATAAATATATGCTCACTGGGAATCGCAGTGTCCCTGCCAGTGCTCATACTCTCAACACACTGGAAAATGCTTCAAGATTCCAGCACTTCAGTAGGCAGAATACACGATGGGAAAGAAAGATAAGATACTGTGCGCCATCCAGAATAGCTAAGAACACCACTACTGAAAACTGCATAGATACTCGTGGAGACTCAGTGTTTCATACAAGGCTAGCCCTTTACTCAACTGAATCAGCACAACCTGAGGCTTACGTGACAATTTCAGCTGGTTCTAACCTCCGCAGCACTAATGTACAAGCATGACATTTTCTCCCTAAAAAAGCGCAAGGATTTGAGTGGTTTTTAAGATTCAGTCCTCAAGCATGCTTTGCAAGTATAAGCCTTTCTTTGTACGTGTTGAAGATTTGTTTATTTCCTTTAAGGCAAATGATTGTCCCTTTCTGTTAAGTGTGCTTTTGAAGACTATCGTGTCTCTGAGAAGCCAAGGTGGCCTGTGCTTTGTGAGTGCTCTGTAGCTTTATCGGTGGTCCTCCCAAACGGGGGTGTGATCTGCGTCCTGCTGCAGTAGAAGGAAGTATTACTTGCCTTGCGCTGGCCGTGGCCCTGTCTGGGCAAGGAAACAAGGCGATGCCTTAACAACTGGCCACTTGGCTGGTGACGATGCTGTTTTTAGCATTGTGTCAATTAAACTTACTTAAAGCAAGTGATAATACTAAACAGTGATGAAAACAGTACCTGTGGAGTTGCCTAAATAAAAGCTTGCAGCTTGGTACGACAGAGCTTGTACAGAGAAGCTTCTCCCGTAAAATGATGATAGTTGCCTTGGCATAATTCGAATTTGGAAAGGCACACAGTTACAGTTAGACCTGAAAGTAAATCTGAATTGTGGAGCATGCTCCGGTAAGGAGAGGTTGCTACATTTTAATTTATGTTAAAGTGATTTCTTCAGTCGTTTGCAAAGCTGGGCTGCTTTATAATCACTCTTTACTGAATAATGTAAATTCTAAATTTAGTTCTGCAGTGCCCTGCCTTGGGGAGGCACTGAAAGTACAGGGCAAGCTCAGGGTAGACTTTGGCCCGTGCAGGGAGCAGTATTTGTAGATCAGCCTATATGCCTCACGCAGTTGGCACAGCCTCCCTCACAGCAAACAAGCCCTCCGCGGCCGAGGTGTCTAATCTGCTGCGAGGTCCTGCTCTCCGAGAGAGAGCACAGCGCAGTTCCCCAGAGAGGTAAGAGCAGCGGGTGCTGGTGAAGCTGCCTCCAGAACCTCTCCTGGCCTCAGCCGGGCTGGGATGATGCCTGCAGCCCCTTGTTCATGCACGAACTAAAAAGCACTCACAAGAGCAAAAAGGCGGAGAGCTTGTTGTAGCCAGGGTTGTGTTTGCCTGGCTGCTCCTGGAGGAACTATCTGAAGTAGTTACAAAGCTTAAAAGAGAGAACAGACAGGGTAGCTATTAAAAATTAGATGTGCCCTTTCTGAAAAACAGAGGTATGATGCAGCGCGGATGCTGAATGGGGAAGTGACATGAAATTTGTAGTGATTCAGCCAAAGCACAGGCTGCAAGTTGCTGATTTTGTTTTGTTTTTTTCACCTTCCTCCCTCCCCTGACTTGAACTGTGAAGGCAATGGCCCTTCAGCCTTTATCACTACTGAACTGTACTGCCGCAGTGTCCAGACACCCAGACTGAGGTCACGCCTCTGTTATTTCAGTACAGATGACTTTTAAAACCAGACCTCCGCTGTGGATTTTTGTGGCTACAAAAAATTATTACAGAAACTAGAGAAAGGAGAGTTTTGAGCGCGCTGAAGACCGGGAATAAGGGTTTCGGAGTGCTACAGCTGGTTGAGTAAAGAGCGTTCCCATTATCAAACTGATTCAGGCAGACACGAGCTCCTGTGACCACCCTCCAAACAGGCTGGGTATGAGTTTTAGCGTGTCTGAACTAACCACTACCTGCTGTCCGGTGGGGCTCGTTTGCTGGAGCCGAAGTCCTGCACCCATGTTGGCCCTGTGACATCCAGACCAGGGCTCGCTTGTACCTGACCAACTGGGAGCATGGGTGGAGCTTGTTCACATCTGGCTGGGCCTATCTCATACAGATGTGCCCCGAGGGAAAGAGATGGTGCTTGATTAAATGCAGCTAAAAAAGCTTACGCTGCCAAAGATTTTCCTGGAACCCCTTGTAGGCAGAGGCCTGGAAACACCAGAGATTTCTGTGTGACCGGGTCACAAGACATTTTAGATAAATAAAACTGAACTGATTGTACAAAAGCTATTTTTGCAAAATGAAATCTGTTTCAGAAAACTGGGACTTCAGTTGCTGCTTATTTCTTGGCAGCAGAACACTAACGCCTGTGATGTGCTGCCACTCATTTCTGGCAAGCACTAAGTATGTGGTTTATAATCTGCACTCATACATAATCAGTTTCAAGTTGTTTCTATAGATGCTGAATGTAAAATATTTGGATCAAACAGATTGTATTATCTCACGTAACTTGTTCTCTTCCATATATTCAATGCCACATTACGCTCTTTTTTTTCTTTTCCTCCCCCCAATTGTATCGGTTGATCCTATGATTGGGAGCTCATTACAGCTATGGATTGTACTTTGGAACAGAGCTTCTAAACATAGAGGAAGCCCATCAGTGGAACAAATGACTAGTGGGTGGCATTCAGGCAGAGCGGCATATGCATTCTTTCTCATTTTGTTTGCCCTAAGGAAAGCTTTCACGCATCCTGCAATGTATTTTCCCTGCATCTCCTCACCCCTGCTGGTTTCCTCTTTGTCACCTATATTTGTTATCGTGTTCTATGTATTCAGGCCCAAATTTTGTCCCTAATTAGTTTTTACTTCTCCTTTCCTAGCACATGTTTCCGTGGGCTTCACTGGAACTTTGCTTGCCTAAGAATTAAGAACTTCCCAATTTGATTATTTCAGTAAAGTCTCTCTGCCTTTTTTCCCCCGCTTATACTGATTTCACTGAAAAGAATTTCTTTCTTGCTACCTACCAGCTTCTCCAGTCTTACCATCATTAAGTGAGCATCTCGCAGTCAAAGATGGATGTATGTAAAGGCCCATGACAAATCGTGGCACAACCTTATCCTCCTGCTAAATATGAGAACTGTGACTTGTGTAAGTGTGATGTCTTGTCAGAGGTCACACAGAAAGGTAGTGACAGCCAAAAATTAAAAAAAACCTACCATTAATCCTAGTCCCTTTCCTTGAATACAAGACCTGTATTGCACATGCTGCATTTGCCTATTGTTGCTTATTTTTTAAGGCAGCAGATTTTATATTGCAGTTATGTCTTGCCCCATTAAATACCTCCATATTGACCTGGAAGATTTATCTGGAAATAGAAATGCGATTTTAGGGGATTTCTTTTTTAATTGCAGCGTGATTGCTAAATTAAACCAACTTCACTTCCAGAGTGGACTTAATACAACAGAATGTCCATGGGCTATTTAATGCTGAAGCTTTGCCACTTCTTTGCAATGTCTGCTCCGTCTGAAACATTTTACTTGATTCTAGCTCTTTGACTCACTGAGACATATTGTGTTATTTAGGTCTAAAATATCTGTTACCACAGTGCCGCTTCCGTTGTGAATACAAAATCTGCCTCCACGTGGTATCTCAGCTAAATGCTATATTTTACAGATTTTAATTTCAGATCTCCTTTATGACAAATACTAATTTTACCATCAGTAAAGTAACCCCTTTCCCCACTTCAAATCACGCTAACAGTCTTTTACCTTTTTGTTTTCAGAGAGAAAATAAAGAAAGGTCTTAAGGATTTAGAGGAGGTAAAACCAGCAGGTGACACATATATACATGAAGGATTAAAAAAGGTAGGTTTTACTCATCTTCTTGCAATGAAAATATCCTCTGTTCTGACCCATTGGATAACAACAACAACTTGTCACATAAATGGATTGATTGCATGCCTCAGTCTGTTACACTCAAACCTTTTTGGTTTCCTAACTGGTCCCAGGATCTCCCAGATACTATGCAAATCCCAAACAGAATATTAGCCATCATAGAAAACTGCCTTATGGAATTTCTTTGACTTGATCCTTCGCAGTAGAGAGCAGTTCTTTGTCGTGAATTTAACAGCTAATGCAGCATACCAATTACATGGTAAATAGTCACACACAGCTTTGTAGCGCTGCGAGTCTAACAGTGCCTTCTAGAGCATGTGCTTATGGGGAGTTTACTGCACAGATCAGCATTTTGAAGACAAATGGTCTTAATTTTGGACTATCTTAATTATCGAGTTCCCAACTGCTTATATTTTCTTGAGATGTGCAGCTGAAGTCTACTTTGTGATTTTGCTGAAAGACTTGGGCCCTGTGGGTGAGGGATGAGGTGAGGATCTAAGCTTTCACTGCTATGGATAGAAGCTCAATTTCTTCCTTTATGCCTGTGGAGTCAGGTTTGTAATTGTGACCTGTGGACTGAAAAGCTAGGTAAACAGAAGTTTGTTGCCATTTTAAAAAAAATGCTTTGTTTTAAGCCATTCTTTTTGTATCTTGGAACCTACTGAGTGGCATTTGAAATCTGGGTGGTAGCAAAGGAAACCTTACAGAGAATCTAAACAGAAGAGAGCTTCACAGCTCAGAGGGTATCTGTCCTGAAAGAATCAAGAGTTTCCAAGGGTTGGTCAGTTAGTGACCCCAGCACTTCGGAGACGGGCTCACTGGTGACCGTAAAATACCGATGAATGACTTCCTTGTTAGTAGCGAGTTAAAGCGGGGCAGAGGATTGTCACAAGAGATAGGTTTGAAGATGAGGCTGAGTGTTGTTTCAGATGCTATATTCACTTAGACGATGCATCTTGGTTAAAAAGTCCAGGTATAATTTTCACCTGGATAAATATTTTTTGTTTTCAGGCCAACTTGCAAATTGCAGATCAAGGAGCCTCAAGGTTTTCCAGTATCATCATTGCATTGACAGATGGCAAGCTAGATGGTCAGATTCCCTTGTATGCAGAGAAAGAGGTGAGCACTAGTTGAAAATGCATGTTGTACTCTGAAGAAATGGGGTGTTGCCTGTTGAATTTAAAAATGCTTATTCCCCTCTCCTATTCTGGGGCAGGCAAAGAAATCCAGAGAGCTGGGAGCTAGAGTTTACTGTGTTGGCGTCCTTGATTTTGTACAAGAACAGGTAAGAACGTTACTATTTTGGGTTACTAGGCAGTACCTTGTCACAAGGTTTTATACACTTAAGTAATACAGAAATTAATTTTACTTACATTAGATAGTCTAATGTCTCCTCTGGCTCAGAAAGCACACACTCAGATGTGTACATAGACATAAATAGAATGTGCGGGTGTCGCTTTCGTTACTGAGAAGAGTTGTCGGAAATACCCTTGCTAACTGGCAGCTGGCAGCAGGAAAGGATGCAGGCAAACCCCCTTTCGTTAAGATGGCAACCAGATTAGGCTATGGGTCGCAGGAACAGAGTAGCTATAGACAAACTTCAAGCAGCGCTTTTAACAGCCTCAGGATAAGAAAAAGAAAGAAGGATCTGTGTCCTTCATTGACTGAAAGCTGTTCCACAATTGCTGTGTCCTAATGAAGGCTGTAGCTGCTGTTGTACTGTGAAAGTGACTTAAATGGAGAAGTATAGAAAGGACTCTTTAGTATAGAAGGCACTGCTCTTTAATGGAAGGCAGAGCAATCAGGGAAGGTGGTTCTGAAAAGAGATACGAGATTGCTGCCAAGATACAGGCCCTAAAAAGTTTCTTTACTGCGGTGGTTTGACATGATGGCTAGCCACTATACCATTTTGTTAGTTGCGGTAGGTTGTAGTAAGTCCTTCCATTTAGAAAAGTCATAGCTGTGAGGGAACTAAAAATTTCCCTTCTCTGCAGAGTTGATGGTAGTTGTGTTTAGACATCCATTTACATTTTAAGGGTGAAAAGCAGTGTGACGAATTTAGTTTGCCAAATGATTCACGTGTTTGCACGTGTTTTCTCTTTAAAGCTTGAAAAAATCGCTGACACAAAAGAGCAAGTCTTCCCTGTCACTGGAGGATTCCAAGCACTTAAGGGGATAATAAATTCTGTGAGTATCAGGCAATAAGCTTAACATTTCCTCAAGATTACAGCATACTCTCCACTCCCACTTACTTTTCCAGGCAGAATTGGTTCCTAAATCAGTAATTGCAATATATTAAGTTCTCTCCTCCTTATCTTAGAGATGCAGTTCTGTAAATTAACGTTGCCTGCCACTCCTGCAATTATTCATCCTCAGACCGTGTGTGGAGTTGGAGGACTCCATACAACTCTACTGAGTTTGACGGGGATTCATTGAGGAATGGCTGCTATAGGTTTAGTATGAAAAAAAAAAATCGAGAGTGTTACTCCAGGAGAGTTGAGAACAACTGGTTAAAATCATTAGGAATGACTGCAGTTTAGGAATTGCCCAAATCTTCATATGCAGAGAACCATTCTAAATACATACTTTAGCCTTGACTTTAACCAATTGTTTTCCTAGTAGGTGATAAGACTTTTAGTGCCTTTTTTTCTGCATGCCAAAAGAATCTCGTATCAGTGAGATGAGGGTATTCAACTAATTGCTCTGATTTGCAAGAAGGGCTCAAAGCAAGAGGAACAGTTTGGTTGTAATCAGTGGCTTGACAGGATTTTAGCCGTGTGTCAAGCAGACACCTGTGGTTGCAGGGACCTAATTTATTTGCCTCATCTTAAACTAAAGGCTTTGTGTTCTATACAAGGTTAATAGTGCTGCTGCATGTAGGCAACACAATGGAAAAAAGCTTACGGTCAAAAGCCAAGTCAAAACCAATAATAAAATCCTTTTTCTGGGAGAGATCCCGCTATAATTAATTTCCATTTCCTTCCTCTTTTTTTTTTTTTGATGAAGAAAGGATACTACTCACATACAGGATATTACAGAGTCGTGAATTTATCACTTCCCTTGAATAGTGTATTTTTTGTGGAAGTTAATGTCATTATGAAACAACTTATTTTTCTCCTTGTTGCTTAAAATAAATGTAATTTCAGAATCTTCCTTGCGCATTCTAAAGTGATATAATCAACCTTTTCATGCAGTGACATTTATTTTCCAGAAAAGATAGTACACCCCATGTGGTACTCCTTTTTTAAAATCTCACTCTATGCCATTTTAAAAACTTATAAGAATCAGTTATACTGCTTATGTGAAATGATGCAACATTGAAGCCACTAGTGATAGACTTATTTATAAGAGCTGAATGTTTAACCCCAGTTGATTATGTTAAGTTTGCAAGGATGCTGGATTTCAAAATGTGGATGTCAAGACAGAACTAGATAAAGGGCTAAAGACATTTCCGTTTGGAGTTTCCCCTCCAACAAGGGTCACTGACCTGCAGGTGGGACCCTTCCAAGGAGTCAGGTTTCTACATTCTTGTTCTTTGAGGAAGCAGGAGCACGATCACTTGAGATTTCCGAAGAGCTCAGTTTGAAGAGTCTGTAATTCAAACACACAGAATATTGACATATCTTGTAGGTTATCCTATTATCCCCCATTCTCAGCCAAAATATTTTTGGGCAGTCTTTGGCTAGTAGTCTTGCCAGTCTGCCTCTTTTATACTTCCCAGGAGCTTTCATGCACCTTCACCTTTTTTTCTGGACAGAGCAAGGGAAGCTTTGCTGATAAGGGTTGGCAGATGATGTTTGCACAAGCCTCAATCCAGCTTCTTCTGGGACTTGTGAAAAACGCGAGTGTAAAAATCCCAGATTTGTGCATATCATAGCTGTAGAGCAAGGAGATGCACATCAAGGCAGCACCTTATTTTAACGTAACAGCTAAGCATCGATGGTGACAGTACAAAGCAAACTTCAGGTGCACCGTTCTACAGCTTAAATGCATTGTCTGCTCCTTTAAGCTGTGACTGAACGCTTGAATTGTTTAGGGCTTTATTTAACAGACTGCAGCTGGAACAGACATTTCAACACTTGGCTTACTGCATATTTCTGTCCATAAAGAAACTCTTACGTTGTGGTTGTCAGGGCAGTCCAAAATGTTTTTGCTGATAAAAAAAGGGAGACCGAGAAGGCCTTTCTGATACAAAACATATCAAATGACTTCAGTCTTGCCTGCATCAGTCTTATTTGTTGGGATAAGGGGTCAAATAAAACCAGTGAATGCTAGTGATTTGATAGCTCATGAGAGCTTTTAGAGGCTTGAATATTGTTTACAGCTTTCTGAAAAGCACTGGGCCTAATTGGAGTTTCGTTTAGCTTTCAACGCATTTGAAACTCTCCTTTTCTCTTCTCTAGTAAACGCACTAAGTGTGCTGATGGAAACAGTGGGAGATTGATACCCTGCTGCTGTCCCTGTTTTACCACAGAACAGAAGTGGAAGTATCTGTAGATAGATTGTATGTGGGGTTTTTTTTCCTTTTTTTCTTTTTTTTTTTTTTAAGTGCGTGTGGTGGATATATTAACATGAATTTTCTGGTAAGGTGTAGTTATATCTCAATTTTCTCTGAAGGGGTTTTGACTAATTTTGACAATTCGTTCTCATTGCATTATAAAGTTGGTAAGCAAACCTAATTGAACATAAAATAGTCACAGCTTTCCTTTTTATTCACAATTTTAAATACATTTCAGTTTGCAAGTTAGCTAGAGAATACAAGCTCAAACAGACACTGTCGTAAAAGGGAAACCTAATTTCGAAACAGACGAAAATGAAATACCCACATCACAAACATGCAGAAGTATTGCTTGAAGTGTGTCATCAAAGGTACTGTTGTGAAACCCTCCATGAACATTGTTGAACATTTCTTGTTTAGAACAAACAAACGTACTGGTCACGGAAATGGCAGCAACCCAGCAATTAAGGCTCTCAAGCAAAAGTACAACACAACACTGTTCAGTAGGATTGGTTGGACGACCTGCTCAAAGCCTCTGCTGCATTTTTCTCTACTGTAATGAGCTGTGAAATTTCGTGGCTTCAACTTTGTTATACATGTTGCAAATTCCAGGAGACCTGAGCAGTTGATCTTCACTTGTTGATGGAAAAAAAAGTGATGAGCTGTATCATAGAGTATCTGTTAGCACCTGCTTCTGCAGTTGTTTGAAGTCTAAGCAATTATTCCAATTTATTTTCTTTGGACAGATACACAAAATATGTTTAATCATGGCCAGTGATTAAGATTCCAGACAGTTGAGATTAGCATTTCGAGAAAACCTAGCTCAGGTGTCGAAAAGCTTGTATTGTGTTTTGACCTTGTTCTTAGTTAAGATAAAATCCCAGTGAAGTGAGTATGGATTTATGCACTGCCACGTGTTCTGTTGTGTTTCTGTTGAATAACGTCAACCAACAATTCAAAACTCTGTACAGCCTTTGAAGAGGCAACTGTTTTGTGAAGTTTCCAGATCTTCTGGCATCGCTAATATCTAATTTTACGAAGTAGTAACTCAATAGCATTGTCAGGGTAAATAAATCCAAACAGAAGTCTAGAGCTTAAAATTAAAATGCTGAAGGCAAGTTATTATGCTATCAGGAAGAGTTTACTGATGTAGTTTGGCTGATAATTACATGGGGTATGGCGCATGAGCACGCCATAGCAGTGTGAACTCTACGGGTTCAGGAGTGCACAATTTGTAGCACCATGTGACAGTTCAGTACTGTATAAGAAAATGAAACCCATGCTTCTTTCCCTTCCTATAAAGGATTTTTTTTGGTCATGTACCCCTTTCATAAAGAACTGTTGTGAATTTATCATTTACCTGGTTAGTTCCGAGTTGGTCTGTCATAACCAAAATAGCACCTTCCTGCCTGGCTTTGTGGCAGCGTTGGTGAGGCTGCACAGCTGTGGATGCCAGGGTGCTGGGCTGTAAGCAATAAAACTAAGGAGCTGGGAGCCAAAGTGCTGCTACCGCTTCAATCAAACACAGAGTATTTAGGCAAGACAGTATCATTCATAAGGCTGAGTTTTCTGTAATGGTCTTGTAACACTCTGCTGTACATCTGTATGATGTTTTATTTCCAATTTTTCCTCTAATTTTTTCATGTTTTGCCCACTTTTCATGGCACGTTTCTGTGCACGTGCTTTGCACAGCTCAGCAAATCTGAATTGCTTTTATGTGCCACATTCTAAGACACAAAACCAGTGAAAAGATCCCTGCTTCCCCTTTCGCTTACGCAAACACAAGTCCTGCTGATTTGTGAGTGAAATTTCTCTGGTTGTTTCTCCAGGCAGAATTGAAAAAGAGTTGTGCTTTTAAAAGTTACACTAATAGAATTCACTTTAGTAACATTATTAGAGCGTGTGACAGTTCTAAGTAGACTTAAACACATTTTTATACTAAAGTGAGTTGGCAGCACTTAATACAGGAAGTTAAAATGTATTTTGTACTTAAGAAACCCCACAAAAACTTATCAGATAAGAGTACAGGAACTGATACATACAGAACTTAAGAAGAAGTAGTCAGTTTAGGAAAAGTTCAGTCTAGAATTGTTTTATCTTTAATTATTACAACATTTCCTAAGAATTCTACCTGACAAGGATTAGAAATAGCATTGTTAAGCTCTCTTTCTGCGTGTGCATTTTGCAGGGGCTTAGTTTTGAATTGTTCATTTTATGTGGGAAACCCACCCTTAAACAAAAAATAAAAATTGAACAGGACACATAAGGTGAGCAGTTGCATCACCTAGAACATTTTAGATTGAAGCTAAATTGTCTCCGAGTTGACTGAGCCTCCTGCAGCTGTACCTTGGGTACGGCCTTCAGCTGTACAGATCTGACTGCCGCAGCGGTATTAACAAAAACGGGAAGCAGCTTCGCTAACAGTACAGCTGGGAGGGGAAAGGGGCAGAGTAATACATAAATCAGTGGTTCTTTTCTCAGGTTGGGCTTGTTTTGTGTGTGTGTTAATGCCTGCACCAGAATGAGTAGCACCACTTGCTATGTGGTACCTTACCCCGCATGATGAGGTTTCTCAGTATGTGCTCACGCTCCTGGTGAAAGGGTAACCTGGGGGACAGGAGACCTCAGCGTTTGTAGGGTGTAAACTCCAAGGTTGAAACGGAGTTACTTAAAACCATCAAATTAGTGTAACTAGGAACAGTAATATTGAACAAAAGATTAAATGCATCCAGGGTCTTTTAATGAAAATAGTTCATAAAATAACCCAGTGGCAGACACTTGCTAAAGCGGTATAAGCAGGTAGTGCTATACAAATCTTACTGCCTAACTGAAAATTCTTTCCAGTAAAGCTCTTGTTGATGGTAGAGGGAAGCATGCTCCAGTTGTAAAGAACAATCAGCAAAATCCCTCTAGGATTCAGATTCATTTGAGCAATGGTGAAGGATATCTATTGATTATCCAGGGAGTTTCCACGTCAGTTCGATGGTTCCTGTATCAATCACTGTGCACAACAGTGCATTCCTACCTTTAAGTTACTTGGGTTGGTGACAGCCAGATCAGCAGGGCCCAAGGGGAACAACTGCGTAAAATGTACGTGGCAGCGGCACACTGGCCCACTCCCAATACCTGACAAGTCACTTCTCATCCTGGATGTGGTGACAGTCGTTGTCACTACACTTGTACCCCAGTGCCTTTGCAGAGAGAGGGGCCACACCGGCCGTTGACTAGACTCAGTGGAAGGCAGGCTGGTACGCCTTACAGTCTAACAACAAAGTCAGCAGGGACAGAGTTAAGTGACCCACGTTGGAGAGTAGTTGGTGCCAGAGGGGGCAAAAGGACAAAGTCTAGCAAGCGGGAGTCAGTTACGTTGAGGTAGGTAAGTGCTGTTTCTTGTGAAGAGCAATTTTAAGCCTTTAAGTTCATAAAGCTTACTGCAATGACTTCACAAAAATGTGCCCCAGCCTCTCGGTGAATCTCTGATGCCTCCTGCACTAGATATGCTATCAGCAGCACTTCCTTGACCTGACCTGGCTTTCGCACTGGGGTAATGGGGAGTTAGTAAACTCACCAGAGTCAGTCAACATCTCCCACTGTTACCTGCTGTAAGGCCACAGGACAGCTTGGCAGAACCCATATTTATGGAGAGTGGGAACCTTAACAACTGCAACGGTTAGTGCTCCAAGGTTAGACCTTCTGGTAAATACGCAGTATCCCTAATGTGAACATTTACTGGGCGTCTTCTGTTGAATCTGCTTGTGTCACAGCAGCCGAGTTGCAAGCAACTTGGTTACTGAGTAGTAATCGGCGGGGACTACATTATTTTGAAGTAGTCAGTACTTCTGCCCTGAACCAGGTCAGCTCAAGAGCTGAAATTCCTCCCTAGTCTACCTTGCTTAGAGGATGCCAAGTCTGCTCCCCCCTTTTTCCTTAAATGATGTCTCTCAGCTGCAGATGAGGGGAGGAGGGTCAGCCAACTGACTGCATGCTGTTAAGATTTTTCAAGAGCAAAATCAGCTTAAACAGTTCATTATCAATTATACATCAACTTAATTGGATCATTTCCTGTAGGAAGAAAATATGCTTAGTTTATGCACTGGGAATCCAGGAAGCGAACTATTAAACATTTAAGGAGATGGGGGGGAGGAGAAATGCAACAAGTTATCATTAAAAGAATTACCCTGATTAAATCAGTCATCTTCTTTAATCCCCTCGGATGGTCTAATATTCAAGCTGCAATGTGTGCAAGGTTTAGAACTAACGTTGCGCTATGTTTTCCGTGTGATTGAGACTGAGTAGATAGTTTTGGGAATTACTGCACGTAGTTGTTAAAAGGAATCAATGGCCTGGAATAGAATGCTTTCTGCTCTACCCTTCACTGCTGTGCAGCCCTTAATTTGACATTCTCTGACATATTACAAACCATATAATGTTCTGCTAGAGCACAGAGAGCTTCATAAGCCAGCAACATAACTGACATGGTTCCCGTTTGTGTGAGCATGCATGTGCCTTGTGATTTGGATTTGACTTGTCAGCTATCCCGGCATGGCTATCAGTTCTGTTACATAAGGGATGCTGTAAAACTTGCTTAAAATGAAGCACTCGCAAGTCCAAATGAAATGTAGTGTTTCCTTAGTGATAAGTTTCTTCGAGCCAGATTTTCCTTACTAATTTAAAAAAAAAAAAACAAAACCCTAAACAACTTTTTCCTGTTATGGAAAGTAACAGTTTGTCTTGATTCTTATTTACATTACGTGATAAGTAATGGGTTTAGGGTTGTTTTTAGTAATTTGGGGGTAAAGGTTCAGATGCTGTTAAGATACGCATTTCTTATGACCCACAGTTTTGTCATCTACATTTGGTTTACTCAGTGACTGCAAATGAGGTACTGCTAAGACATTGCATAATTAGAATATTCTCACTAACCTGACACTGCACCAGGCTTCTCTCTGATGGTTATTTTATGCAAGACCATATGTCTCAGCGATTTTTTTTTTTTTTTCCCTTTTAGATAGGGGACAGGATAGCAACCTTCCCCCCACCCCTTTTATCCTTGCTCTTTGTCTAAGGCTTTGCTGAGCGCTGTGAGGAAGTAGGCTGAAATTGGCAGCAGTTGTAGTTAAGAGCACAGATGTTTGGCAGCACATAGAGGTAGATCTCATTAGGTATTAACTGCTGTAGTTCCTTGGCCATGACCTTGTCCGAGAGAAGCATCAAAAGGGTGTTTCCTCTGAAAGCCTGTGTTTCTTTCCAAGTTGTCTTGAACCGATTGTCTTGCACCTAGTATGAGGTGGTCCTGTTGCCTCATTGCTTTCCACACAGATTAGCACTGTGGAAAAAAATGGGAGATGATAGGGTGTGCTTAACACACTAGAGAGACTTGATGTGGGACTGACCCATAGATAAAGTACGGAATTTCCTTTTGCATACGTAACCCATGTTTTGGGTTATTTTTTTTTAACTACTCTTTTTTCCTTAAGTTCAGATTATAATGACACAGATCTTGTGATGCTCTCTGGAAGAATGGAAGATTACGTTTTGGAAACAAGCAATTAACTTCAGGGAGCTTATACGTTAGTTGCTGTATGGCAAAGGTGGCCTGTCTAAAGCCAAAGGTGTGCAGTGAAGGTGCTTTTCTGACTGAAAGATCCTGAGTACAATTAAGGTAACCAAGTGTAATCACTGAAATCAAGGGCTCTACTTATATTCATTTTCTCTTGTAACCTACTCAAAGCCTTTATCTTTAAGGCCTAACTCTACTATAAGGGGGCACAACTCCTATTCAGGTGAAAAAAGCAGCAACTCATGAATGAGAGAAACCTGTAATGATACCAGCATATGCTCAGCCTAAGTTTTGTCACCACCCTGATTTCACACATGTTCACTTTCACATGCTCTAAAGTTCAATGAATTCGGTATGAAGAATTCTGATCTACGGACAGTCAGCATTTCATTCTCTAGAACGGAAATAGCGAAGGACTCCATTACACCAACTAAACACCTCCTGCTTTACTTTCATTTCCTTTTTACTGCCTCAGCAATAGTGAAAAAAAAGTTTTAAGTTACAGGGGAAAAAAAAAAGGAATAAAGCTTCCCGTAGTACTTCTAAATGACTCATAGAAAAATAAAAACACATGGAAATATGAGTTAGGCACGGTCCTAATTCAGCCAATCCGCACAAATGAAGCAAAATAATTTTAGTCACTAAACTAAGCATCTGTGTGAACTCCATTTTGATAGGTTCTGCTTAACTCACTCCAGCCAGCCAGGCTGCTGGCCCAGCCTACCCTCAAATGACTAAAGCAAACAATAATACAATACTGTTTGCATTACGCATTCTTCTGAGGAGCCTCACAGCTCCAAGCTGGGATGAAGCTCGAGAAGGTATTCACTTACCAGAGAAAGGATTAACTCAAGAACATCGTTCCTCAAGCTCAGACAGCTTCAAGCAGCTCCAACCTAGAGCTTTTAGACCCCACTCACACACACTGCTGGACCTACACATTCTAACAGCCCTTTTCCTGCCTACTGCTTAAAAAGCTGCTCCACAAGCCCCAGTACAGGTGTGTGGTGTTTCCTGATCAGCATTTAGTGGGAGCCAAAAGGTGTAAGCAATCCCTAATCAGGAAACAGCTGATAGAACTTCAGTATTACAGCTGACAATCAAAAGAGGCTTTGCCTATGTACACAGATCCAACTGAGACTAATCACACCAAAGGTAGTTTTAAACGGTCCTATGTGATCAGGGCCCTCTCAGGCACTGTTTTGTGAGTTAGCCGTAGCGTGTCCCATCTCCCCTTCCCGCCCCACTTCTTTCAGAAATCTTTATCGAATTAAGCATCTGTGTTTTGCAGTAACAATTACAAGGTCGTAGGTGGCTAACTTGAGCATGTTTACTACTATATTTTGAACAAGGGTGGAACTAAAGGAGATGCATCTCTTCGTGATGCAGGTTTCATGGTTAACAGAGAGAGGCGCTTGGCACAGTACGTGAGGAAAAGCACATCCGCTCTGCGTCACACTATGAACGTAGCTTCTCCAGTTTTAATTATGTTTGTAGTTTACCATGGTTCCTAGATCTCCTTTCCTCATTGTTTGTTATATTTTGCTCGCTACGTGTTGTGTTTATAGCATCCCTACAGAAAATGCTGAACACCACATTGGGAAGGGAGAGAGGAAAGAAAAGGGGGTGGAACTCTGCACAGAAAAGCCACTGTCTGGAATTTGCTGTTAGACTAGCATTTAAGTTTTTTTTTTTAAGTGCTGTTTTGCCATCTTTCCGAATTGTGCGGCACACATTTTGCAGTGAGCGTACACGTGACTGGCTGGCGGCGTATCAATAGGCAGTGCTCCAGGCGCAAGCTCACAGTGCAACGAGCAGGAGCTAATACCGCTGTAAATGTGTTTTTTGCACACGGACTGTGAAGTGATTATATTGCACTGTCAGCACGTTTTGCACGTGTTGCTATACATGAGTATAGCAAATAAGATTATTTTTTGAAGCTGAACATTTTTTCCTCTTTAAAACTTGTTTGTGGAAATAGCAAGTTAGATGCCTTTGTTTTATTACAGTATTACGCTTCTGTTCATGGAACCATATTGTCTTCCCCTGTAAAAAGTCCAGCCAGCCTGATATGGGATCGGCTTCCAATGAACCATGATGTAAACAAAGAGGTGCATGTTTGAAATGGAACCGTAGGGAGTAAAGGCCACCAGTGACTCTGGAAATCCTTAGTTCAAAACGATTAGCTGCCAAGTCTGATCAAAATGTGTCAAAGAGCTCTCTTCCTCCAGCAGTTCACGGTTATACTAATCTTTTTACCAGGAAGCAAGCACCTTACGCATCCACGTAGCATGTTCTAGTTTCAGAACAGCAGAATTGAAAATGGTTATGTGGTTCAACAAAGAATGCAGCTGTGCCGATGACCTGCCCCAAATCCTGAACTCAGTGTACAGTTCCGGGGAGGAACAGATGCCATGCGAGTTATGATTTATGGTGCTGAGTGCTGCCAGAAACTTTTGAACTGCATACTGGGGCTAAGCAAAATCAAATGGTGCTGTGAAATAAATTGACACTTAGCGTATTTTGTTAATTGTCGATGTACAGTTGGGTTGCTCACGGCTCGTTACTACTGCATTGTTCTCACAATTTCTTGGAACATGAAATTCATTAAAGTGCTGGAAGGGAAAGTTGTTGTTTTAGCCTGCATGTAACACTGTACCGCATGGTACAGCTCTGTTCCACAGTATGTTCTGAGTGTATGGTAGTCAAAATACTTAAAAAGCTGCAGGAGCTGTACTGCTCTGCTGTTTAAATTCTGAGAACTTTTAAGAGGCATAAGCAAGGGTGAAAAGCGAGTCAAAGCAGAGCTGAGCCCAGGCTGGGACAAGTTAAAGAGGTACTGGAAGATGCGGAAGGCATGTTTTCGATGAGAAGAAATGTTTGCATAAAGTAGGGGCAAGATCGGTGACAAGGTAAAATTTATCAACAGAGGTGGAGTTTGCAAAGACTGTAAGCGCTAGCAAGCCTTATGTCATCTTTTTATTTTGCTGCCTTTTTGCAATTTACTGCAGGGACATCTGCCTTTTCTATGCTAATGTAATTGTTTGCGTAGGTGTATTGTCTCTGCAGCTTAAATCTAACAAAAACATGATTCTGTTTTTCAATTCAGACACCTACAGGTCAGAAACTGACAATGTTTCTGTAAAACATCTCTAATTGAATTAAATGTTTTATTAATGACAAAAATGCTAAACCACTTATTTCAAGAGTGGGCTGTGACGTTTTTGTGAGCCTTTGGGAAACTTCTTGTGGGAAATGCCTAAAAACCATGCCACTGGTAAGGATCGATATGTTTTTTAAGTGCTGATTACTAGTCACGTTGTTCAGAAAAAAAATTGGTAGGCAAAAAGTAGTCTCAAACTGAAAAGTTGATAAAGTAGATAGTTTTAAACCATCTTAAAACAACTGCGTTAAGAAAAAATTAACAAGTGTACTTGTTTATGCCTGAAGAACATTAAACTTACAGGAGACACAAACCTGTCTGTGGATTATAAGCCTCTGAAAGAGCTTGAGAGATGGAGACAGATCATAATTGGACAATGTAGGACAAATAGAAAATTTGAATGGCAATTAGCTGGTTTGGGAGCTGAACAGTTCTGGTTCTGCTTGCTGCACACTCTACTGTTGTTAGTGAGCTGACAGAAAGCGTTTGACAGTAAGAGTACAGAGGGACTTCTCTAAAGGCCAGAGCCTGCGAGAGCTGCGTGCGCGTCAGATGCTACAGCGCGGTTGCAGAAGGAAGCTGAATCTAATTTTCTGTATGGGACATCAAAGCAGCCTTGATCCAGCAAGAGACACCTTTAACTGTAAGCTAGGATCTCATCCCACTGTATGGAACACAATATTCCTATGCTGAAACTTACGCACGCAGATAAGGAGTGCAATAGCTGGCTCACAGACAGGATCGGGCAGTCCAGCAGCTAGTTTATGAGTGACCCTTTCAGAAAAGGAAAGCTTGTTTGGCCAAAGAGAATCCCAGTCTGTGTTGGTGAGTTTACATCAAGGGTGAAGTTGCTTTTCAGTGCCCATGGGAGGTCTCTGATGCCTTTATTCTGATCGCTTTTGCTCTCAGAATTACTGTGAAATCATTAGCTTTCATTACTGAGAAACGCTACGGAAACTGTACAGTATCCATGCACTTAATAGCTATAAGATGTGATTTCCTTAAGAGGCTCAGAAGCTCTTCTGCTTTCAGTTGACCCCCAGAAGCTGCGTCGGGCAGTTTTTTCAGCACTGAGCATCAGCTGCGTTCATACTGCTTGTTATTGAGGTAGCTGTTCCAATAACCAGTCATAGAAAGTATCATAACAAGATTTTTTTAATCGTAGATGCTGGACTGCTGCTGCTGCAATATGGCAGCGACGTAACAAACTCTGTATATGGAGGAGCTGCAGAATAGGGTTTCCTCAGCAGTCTGCTGTCCTTGTTGAACAAGAGGATGTTTGGGGCCTGAATTTCATTTCTCATTTTCTTTAAGTACAAGAGAGCGACTGCCTCTAAAAAGTAGAACTCTACTGCTTTCTCTTTTTCCAGCAGCCACATGTGCTTCCTAACGAGTGTTAAAATGCAAGCCCACACCGCTGATTTTGATGCCATCCCCTCCACTTTGGTTAGCCTGTGTTTCCAGCTGTACCAAGTTCCTCATAGCACAGACTGTCTCAGACTTGGACGTACCTCTCTGTAGTTCCTCCACAGCTCTCCAGGTCTGAAGCTGTAAGACAACTGGACAGAAGCTGACAGATCTCAACTCTATTTTGCACTTTGGTTTGTGGGGAAACGTTTCGTTTTGGGACAGCTAGCACAAGGAGGCGTCTGGAAGGAAAGCCTTTGCAGGCCTGGGAGAAGAGAGCCCTATATTTGGTGTGCAGCTCTGCAAATGAGATGGATGACATCAGCTCTCTGAATCTCTCCTGGCATGCTGTTAAACTGAGGCAATTTATAGTCTTATTTGAATTTATTTTATGTCAGCAGAGTGTTTAACTATCCTATCCAAGGATGGCCTTATATAGTAACTATTTCAACTTTTCTTGAGGGCAGTAGGTTTCTAAATAATGAATTTGCAATGCCAGATCATTCTGTGATTATCCTGAACTGGCCACGAGGGAGTGTAGTCCAGATTTTTGTAGAGTTCATTTCAATCTTGCTGACTGCAGTCCAGGTTTCCACAGCAAGGTAGTTTAAACATAGTTTTAAGTTTTTAAAAGATGGGGGAGAGGAGGGAGAAGGGAGGTGAATTTATATGCATGCTTTGGTTTGTATGTTGCCATTGCTAAATGCGGTACCCCCCCAGTTTATTCTTAAGGCCAGAGCGAGTTAAGCACGTCCAAATAGGTTCTTTTCCTGGTTTATATTGCATTTCAAAATACAGTGTAAGAAAAATCACTATCAGATACAATGCAATTACGGAATTACTGCTTTCCAAGAAAAGACAAATTATGCCTGTCATTGTCTTCTCCTCTCCCTGCACCCCCAATTCATCAGACAGTGGGCAGAGGGGACGGGACGGGAGTTGGAAAGTTTCTCCCTGTCTATATAGTCCTGCTCTAAAAAAAAAATTAATTCAGTGGGCTTTAATACTGCCAACTGCTAGATCTGTAGTTCATATTAAAGCAAGTCTGTAGTCTCATGGACTTAAATTGGACTGTTCATGTGACTCATTCTCTTCAGAGGGAAAAAACCCCAAACAGAACATGTTTTTACAGTAAAGGAATGAAATGCTTTATTCTTTCTGTATTTTGTTTTGCACAAAATACTTCCCCCCCTAAAATAAACTAAGTAACACTTCCTCTGTCCACACTGAAATAGAAATCAAAAAGCTAAACCCTTTTTTGGAAGCGCGATGAGAACCTCAGCTAATATAAACCGGTCAACTTGCACTGAACTTCAAGCTGCATTCTTTCCAAAGAAAATGTGTCTCTCATCCAAATTTATGCATCTGCAAGGTCTCTTATTTTTTTAAAATGCTACTTAATGCTTACAAATTGGTTTTGAAGTGCTAAAAGGTAATTTGTGCACACCAGATTGTGGGGAGACAGGTGGTATGGAAAGCGTTAAATGAGGCAGGTTATTCTTTTTCTTGGAGCTTGGCATGCTTTTTAGTATGTACAGTGACAAATACGTTATTGTTTCTGCTGGCTCTGGATATATAGCAACAGGAGTCACTAGCAAATAGAGTAGACAGAGTAAGGGAAAAAAAAAGTATTTAAAGAAAGGAAAAGGGAGCTAAGATTAAGACAGAGTTAACGTTTACTGACAGTTATGCCAGCTCAGGAGCAGGCACAGTTTTCGCAAATGGAGGTAGAGAGGGGACAATAACGGGACTTCCTACTATGCACGTGATTACAAGGCCCTGTATTGATTCGATGTACTGTTATACATGAATGCCTGCTAAAAATACACCACTTGTTACAAGGGAAGCTATATAAAGACATCATGGAAGTTTTCTGAGCAAGAGGAAAACTGAAAACCATTGGGAGAAATCACACAGTATCATGCGAAGGTAGAAGGAAGTTAAATTGTGAATTGTTTGTGTGTGTTTAACCCTGTAAGCTTCAAGAGACTGATTCTCTCTGAGGTAGCAGAAATCCTGTTACCTGCTTAGAGAGTGGGATTAACATTTCAGTGATAGGTATCACATCTCCTTCCTGGACAACAATAACAAGAAAGAGATGGGGCCCTGCTGTGGGACTGAGATCCTAGCAGTGGGAGCAACGGATGGGCTCACGGTTAGACTTCAGCAACAGTTGTACTCAGACAAAGTTGACCCATTCCTTTTGAGATGCACTGTTCTTGGCTGGAAAATGAAGTGGTCTGCAATAATCAACTCCTGCTATTTATGCCTCTGGTTAAGTCACCATGGATAACTTGATCCGTTCATGTAGTTGTAAATGGTAAAATGTGACTTGGCTGAAACGAAGGGTAGTGTCCCAGAGCTTTTAAGTACAAATCTAGCAAAGGTGTCTAGTTCCTCCTTTCTCTTGCATTCCCTCCCGAGTATTTCTAAGCCACCTGTAGCAGTGTTGTTTTGTCACAGCCTTTTGGAAGAATACTCCCTGACTGGTTGGGGAATCAAAGCAGGCTGACTCGTACAGCAGTTAAAAAAACCCCATCAGACAGAAGGCAGCACAGTCAAGAACACCGTACGCTCTTGCTCTGCTTTACATAGGGCGGGATGCCAGCACTACAATAACGTGCACTTGGCTTGACCCACAGATTGCTGGAAGATTGCTTTTGACTGGATTAGATTTTGGATCAGGCTCCCTGTGACTAATTTTTGGCTTAAACGTTAGGATTGGAGTTCATGGAAAATTAGGTTGGGGATCTGGACAGAAATTTAAAGATCAAAATCAGACATCGTTCTGTTTTAAAGACTGGCCCGGACTTAACAAACTAACCCAAGCCTTATGAACGCTTCGGAAACTTGACTGTGCAGGCGTGCAGCAGTTTTACATGGTCAAGGCAATGTCCTACAAAGCCAGCTGTGTGCAAATCAAACCTGTAGCTGTGCATGTGTATCTTTTAGGACAAGCTTTTGTTTTAAAATAATATTTCTCACTGAAATAGCACACTGAAACCTATTTATGACTAGTTGCCTTCTTCACAATAGGTTTTGAAGCAATCATGCACTGAGATTTTATATTTGGAGCCATCCAGTGTCTGTGTGGGAGGTAAGTTTTGATGATTTTAAAATAGTATTGACTTATTATAGGACTGTGATTTCCCTATTTTACCCAGAGGAAAACACCACAGATTTCTAGAGTAAAACATCAGTCAAAAAATCCTGAAGGAGTTTAAGAAAGTTCAGATCCTTCTTTGTTGACTGCTTTTTCTCCTCAGAGGAGCCGTGTTCTGGGGCCTACTTTGTTAATTTAGGTAATGCACGTAAAAGTTTGAGACACATATATCTGCCCCTCTCCCACTAGTCATGCTCTGCACTTGCCCTCTTCTTCAAAGCAATGGTACTTATTCTGTGACATTCACGTACTGTTTTACCTATGGTCACAAGGTTAAGTTGTGGGAATCCTGATAACCTATGTTCATATAAATTCATGACAGTATTTCTAGTGCCCTGCCCCAAATCTGCGGAGACTAAGCAGTAAAGCATTTGACTATCTTTTTGTGCCATTTATTAATTAGATGAGTTGCATGAAATTTTAAGGGCTTGTCTTATTTCTGGGTTTCACAATCCACACAGTTTGAGACCAGTCAAATTAAGGTAGTTGCAAAATCTCCTTTTGATGTTTTCATTAAAACATGGATTGTCTCAATAAAATCAGTGGCCTCAGTGAACTAAATAATTTTCAGTCCTCCTCTGTGCAATTCACAAGTGGTGTGGCCCTTGTGCAACTTCCAGAGAAAGAGTACTAAGGAGAAAGGTTGTCTTCATCTGGCGCTTCAAGAGGGCCTGATGAAGGTTTGGGGAGTCGTCTCCGTGGGAGACCCAGATTCCTCATTTATCAGCGTATGAACTGAGAAAGTGTTTCTTACTGTGCAGCTGAGCCCCAGATCCTGTTGGTAGTCATAATCAGCTTCCATTTTGATAGGGCTGCCTCAGTGAGGAAGGTTTGGGAACAAATGTTTATTTTTCCTGTAGTGACCTAACTGAAGAATGCAGTACCAGGGGTCAATTAAAAAGGAGACCTGAGTAAGTCTGAAGCATTACTATGTTGTGCTTCATTTATTGCAGGCTATGTTAACATTCTCTTTGTCTAACTTGACCCAGTGCACTAAAGATTGGTCATTTTGGGTTTTTGCTTTTGTCTCCAGAGGAGTTTCAAGTTGTTCTTAGAGGAAGTGGCTTAACCCTTGGTGGCAAAACCGATAGTGTTACTTGTACCTATCAAGTGAACGGAACTACAATTCGTAAGTATCGAGGTTTGAGATGATCTGCCTTTATAATTCCTAATAAATCATTTATTTTGCTTCTTGTTTCCTCATTTAATTAAAATAAAAAAAATTATGGAAGAGAAGGAAAGCGGGAAAGCCCTGAGGATTAGTAAGAGGATGCAAATTATTTCACATCTTGCTCGGTGGTTTGAATTTGCTACCAATTGCCATTAGTGGTAAACTGTGACTGGTGTTCAGCAGCCCAGCTGGCTGTGTGAATTCACATGGTTATAACTATCTGGGTCCTGATGTTCACGTAAGGAGATGTCAGTGAAAAACAGGTGACCACAGCGCGTAGCGCCCAAGCGCCCTTCTTGTAAGAAGCCCCAGGCCAAGACATAGGCTCTCATCATGGTTCCAAAAGGCAGGATTTTCCAAGGTGCCCTTACCTTGTTATCTTGGAGCATCTCTGCACGTTCTGTCTGGTCTGACAGATGTATGGCCATTGCACTGTTTGTTTCAGGGGCTTGGCAGGGGATGGGTGCTCCTCTGTGACATGGAGTCAGTCCTCTTCCTGGAGCTCCTGCAGCAGCATAGAATAAGGCCAAGTCAGAACAGTTGGTACTGTTTTGTCCCTGTATTTTGACGTGGCTCATCAGCTCAGTGTCCCAAGCAGTACTCTCCTTCTCAAGTGGGTCTCACTGCAACCAGATCCCTAGCTGGACTCTGCTTTCCTGACCTGTGGAAAGGAATTCTGCTTCAGAGTGACCGCGGCATCTTTGACAGGCACTTTCCCTGCAGCTTTAGCTGTTTTGGTTTTTTTTTCGGGGGTGGGGGATGGAGGTTGGGAGGGGTGCTGCAAATGGGTGGTTTTTTTCTTATTATTAGTACTCACCATTGGTCCAGATGTTACAAAGCTTAGCTATTCCTTTGACAAACTACAAGTGTCACTGGGGAAATTTTTCAGAGCAGAACGCTGCAGAAATTAGAAAAGCTTTAAAAGTAACTGAGAGGTAGTGCAGACTATTTCTTTTTGCTATCTGATAAACTAAATACGCTCATGGAGAACTTAATTTCCAGCAAAATATTCAGGACTTGGTCTTCTCTTGCTCAGCGCTTCAACGCGCAGCAGGGCAGATGAAAAGTCATGCTGGAATGTGGATTAGTCTCCTTGTGGTACTCTGTTCCGTGAACTGGCACAAGGTAGATGATAGTGGAAAAAATGCCATTGATGGAAAACTCCACCATTTTTCTATCAAGAAACTAAACTGGATGGCTAGTGTAAGTACATCCAACTTCTTGCTCTAAGCAGTATCCCTCAGAAATAAGCCAGCCTGGAAAATAACCAAAAATGGACCTGTTAAAAAAAAAAAAAAAACCAACTCATTTTTTCCCTACTTACTGTCTGATTTTTATATTAGCTTGCCTTAAATTCCTACCCAATTGAATATGTGTTTCCAGTACATTTTCTTCCTTACTCTGGATATCATATATACTTGAATGGGCTAGCCAGTCTCTGTCTGTTAAATATCAAAGATCGTTTGGAAGAATAACAGAATAGCACAGTAGTTCTGGATAGAGGCAACCTGCGTAAATAAATTCTGCTTGTATACATTTCTCTTCAGTTTCAATTAAAATCGTCACCTTTGTTTCCTATGTTAACCTATAGCTTGCTTATTTACACTTGTTGCATAAATTAGCTTCACAGAGCTAAAATTTGCTATGTGGCAAAATTATTGGTGCAGTTGTGTATTTATTATCATGGTGTACCTCTCTTACTTGGACAAGTGGGGAAACAGACGAGTTTAGTTACAGGTGAATAAGATCAATTGCACACCATCTAGGGTAAACAGTTAAGACCAGAAAATAAATAGAACTTAAATTTCAATTTAAGTGGCTGGCTTGCAAGTCATCAGGACTCCTCAGTTCTATTCCTGCTTTGCTTCTGACTTGTTTACCGCGAGCATTCACTTCTCACCCCAGTCTGCCCATTTGAGTAATTAAAACAATAGCACATACCTTCTTCACACAAGCGTTTTGAGGCTTGCATCAGTACAGTTATGTTCATAGTGGGATTCGTACCATTCAGGATCTTCTGATGGAGCGCATTAAGGTACCCGTAGTGATAATGACCTGTAGAATATGAAAGTTAAGGAAGGATTTCGCCATTTTCCATAAGCATCACAAATGTAGACCTCCTCTGTCCTGCTGGCGGGTGCTCCCATCATAGTAAAAGTTCAGGCACTATTTAGCAATGCTAGCAGCACGCACCAAGGAAGCTTACGGTACTGAATGATCGGTAGGCTGCAGTGCTGTTCCAGTTCAGGGCTGGGCTGTGCTGCCAACGATAGCCCCTAGGAACTTGGATTTTGTTGTGCTCCGTGCTTCAAGGAGAGGATCAATCCACTGTGGAGAGCGTCCAGAAGAAGCTGGCAAGAATGGGCAGAAGTCCAGACCGCAAGCTGTAAGGAAGGACAGAAAAGTTCAGTTTGTTACACCTACAAGAAGGGCAGAATGGCCAAAGTAACTGTTAAGCATGGGCTGCTGCAGGGCTGAAAATAATAACCTGCAGTCTGCAAATCCACTGAGAAGAGAACCAGAGGCAACAGGCTTCAAAATCTGCAACAGATCTAGGTGAGGCATTAGGAGAATGGTTCTCTGTAAACATTTTTCAGGCCTGGAACAGGTTACCTTGAAAGCCTTTTAACAGCTTAGATGGGTGACACGGAAGAATGTCTGAAGCGTGTTGCCTTTCAATAACCTTTTGAAATGTTTTCTGACTCCGTTTTCTCCCTTCTCCAATTGTGCAGTCTTTTATATCTGTACAGCATGTGTATGCCTGCTTTGCCATGGTAGAAATAACTATACTTGGACAGGATGAAGCCCCCAAATACTTGCTAGCATCTGATGTGAGAATTTCCAACGAGATCTCTGGGCTGCCTTTTTTTTTTTTTTTTTGGCTTCAGGAAAGGGTGCGCTAAAGCACATGAAGGGAGGGGAATGGCAAAGTGATGTATTTATTATACGTTGCAGCGTAAAAACACAATCTGCTGTATGGGATCTTGCCAGAGGCCTGCTACAACCCACCCGGGTTCTCGTCTTCAGCAAAGGACGACAGCAAATGTTTAGGGAGTAGCATCGGAAGGAAATGGTGAAATGTGATGTTATCCTTCCCCTGATATGGAAGCTCATACTCTGCAGCTCTGTGCTGGGCTCCAAGTGCTTTTGTCTCAGAGGAAACATAAAAGAGAACAGTGGAGCTAGGTTGGACAAAAAGGTAGGAAGGGCGCTTTGAGCAGTAGCAGGAGGAAGGAGGTAGTCCCAAGAAAAGGAAGATTGTTCCTGTGTCATTGCATTCTCCTCTGTGAAAAACTGGCAGTCTCTCAGCAGAATCCTCACCGTTTGAAGGCTTAACAGAGGGTACCTGCGCGAGGATGTACTTTAATGTTAGTTCCCCTTACTGGTGGACTGGGATCCACTTTGGGAGCAGCCTCAGAGCAAACCGTTATTTTGTCAGTTTTTCTGGTTTTAAAAGATGCCTTTGGCACGTTTCTCTTTTTGCATTTATAAAGAACCATTACCAAATGCTAGAAAGGAAACCTGCCAAATGTAGCTGTGGGATAGAAAAATAATCTATGAAACATACCATTAAGACAAAAACATATGGCAATGTGCTAATCCCTCTTCCCCACCTCACAACTAGCCCCAAATCTAGGCCAAGCAGTCAGTGCAGATTATAGCACATAAGAAAAGCTCATTTATGCTAACAGCTCCTCCTTCAGCTGCCCCTGAACTACTTCTCTGTCTGCCTGTTCCCTAAATGCAGGACAGAGTCATCTCCAAGTTTATCTGGCAGATCATTTATCTGCTCTCACCCCTCATCAGGAAATAGGCCTGCTTGCAGGAACAGCTCCGGCACAGAAATTAACAGTCCTGCCACGGGGAAGCTTGGGAGGATTGTTCCGCACGCAGGAGCGGAATTTTCCCCACTTTACCGAAGGCACGAGGTAAAAGAGCTCCCTCCTCTCCTTTTCAGCACTGCAGAAAAGGAACGCTCTGCTGGACATGGTGCTCTACAAATAAATATGTGCTTTATAAGTTTAAGAGATTTGTGAACAGCTAGAGACTCAAAAGCATGAGAAACAGACACTCCAATCAGAACTGATAAAATAGTCCTTCAATGCAACACACAGGGTTGGAGCTAATTAGGAACAGACCTTCATCTTCCAAATATTAGGAAACCCCTAATTACATTTTCACTTTTTGCAAAAATAATCTCTGTTCTAGGAAATTATCTCCCTGGAAGAGCATGAGCTGACTTGAGTAAAATAAAGCAAGCAAGGTAATGTGGGCTCACACTCGCATTTAAAGCCAACTCTTGGTTTGTGTGTTCAAGGTGGGGCCTTAAAAAAGCAGCAGCTTCACTCCCTAACTTGGGCCTGCCTTGCTTGCAAGTTCCAGATGTTACCAAACCAGTAACCAGCATACTGTGAGGAGGGAAGGGACTTCACAGCACATTCACACATCGGCTTCTCATTTAACAGCCCAGTGTATTAAGCTCATGTGATTTGTTTTTTCAGATGAAAAACCAAAAACGGTGGAATCTGATTTTCTGCTCTGCCCTGCACCAATCCTATACAAAAGCGGCCAGTAAGTACTTGAAACAAATGTCATCCTGTATTGTGCTAGAATTGGACCCATTATTGCTGATGTTAATCATGAGGGGTTTTGGCTAGAGGCAGTCTTTTGTTGCTTTTATGGGAGGTGGTTTGTTGTTACATTCCCCCCTTCCCCCCCCATTCTTGTGTTATTTCCCTGGTGTATTTGCCAGCTTTGGAATGGGCTTTAAATAGTCATCTGTGACCAAACCAATTTGGACAGTGCCTTAAAAATGAATATTCAGCCAGTTTATTAAACACTGAAAAGGTCTGGCTTGTCATAAGTTTTATGCAGATTAGCTGTTTTAACAGGGCATAATATGCTCTCTTCTGGATAATCTTTAGGCTCATTGTTAAATAGATTACATTATCACTGACACTTACAAGCTATTATTAAAATTATGTGTCAAGATGCGTACCACTGCTCAACATGTAATGATAAAACGAGGCACTAATTTAACAGCAGCAGCGATCTCGTAACAGCATTGTGGCTAAACTGCAGTTGTAGCCTTATTCTAAGTGTCACTGGCCATGGCTGCATATCGCTTCTGGCCCTTCGAGGCTAATCCTTCCCTCCTCCTCTCAAATTCAGACATGTCCTAGGTTTTTGCGATCACTTCAACTTCATTGCTCAGATTTGTGAGCTTCTAAGATAATCAGAAGTCAGAAAACTGCATGTCAGATTTTGGCCCTGTAGGAGGGCGAAGGCTTTCAGGCTGTTGACTTTCTCCCTGTTTCGCAAGTAGTGCTCAGAGAGTTATTTGGGATGAGGCTAATACTAATGCAGTAGGAAGCACAGCAGTTCGTTACAGCTCTGAATTGTTATTTTTCTGTGGCAATCCTTCACAGTTTAAGAACCAAGCATACTGCATAGATGATTTTCAGTAGATACTTTCGTGAGTTAATCAACTATCATCCGCCTCGGTTGTGCTGTAAGATGGATAGCAAAACCCCAAATACCCATCTGTTTTGTGCATTAAATGGTAACCAGGAAGAGAAAAGATGGAAAGCAGTCAAAGAAAAAAAACTTCAGTGATTAACCCCAGTGGAAGAGAGTGGGGTGAATCACTGCAGAGGAGCTGCAGCGTAGCCTGTGTGCAGCAGCCAAAGCTCCTCTCTGGGGAGCGAGCGCTGGTTTACGGCAACGTAAGGGAAAACAAGCACGGAGCAGAGTGGCATGAAGAGCAGAGGAGGGGGATGAGCTCTTAATGCTGTTATGTTTTCCTGACGCTCAAGTTGCCTTTCACATAGCTACGCGAAATACTGATCTTTTCCTACGCGTGGCAGGAGTTTGTTAGACCTATGTGCCTTTATGCTAAACAGTGCGGTTGCACTGTTTTCGACTGAGCTAGGCTGCATGTGGTTGTGTGCCAATTGTACAGCAAAACAGCTGTAACAAACTGCTGTCTTAGCTAAAACAGATCAGCACCATGTGCAGCTGTAAGAGAACTAATTCTGTCATCAGAACTGGGTAAATCAGTCAGGTTAAGAACCCCTCCTCTCCGTGCCAAGTATTTCAGTGGAGTTACCTTACAGCAGAACACCAGCAGCAAATTAGGCCCCCGGTATGAAGCACCCCGAGACTTGACACTGTAAATGCTTTCCCACACGCTGTTAGTCTGAGAGTATGTAAACAGCCTGTCCTGCCAAATGAATGTGAAATGCATGGAGTATTTACATAGATTAAACCATAGTGGAAATTATTTGAACACGCTGCATTTTCTCTTACTCTGTGAAGAGCTTGTTTGGCATTGTTGAAATATACAACTCACCACACTGTAATTGCAGTGTAGATGAAGCACCTCATTACAGCACCTTTCTTCTCAGCAGTGGTGGTGAGAAAGAATGCACGAACAATACACATGAAGTTGTACGTGTCCACATGAAATTTTTTTTTTCAAAGGTTGCTATGTAAAATATACTTCCATAACATGATATTGAAGTAGTTACAGCTTTGGCCCAGAGATAAACAGTTTGCTGTGCAGAAGACTGACAGCTATGAGAGATATTTACATACTTGAACTTTTGACTTTCCATTGGCACAGCTCAGACTATTGCTGGATAACTCCCAGTAATTCCTCATGTAGTGGAGCTAATATTAGTCGCTAGTGTAGCAACAACCGGTCTGCTCTTTTTCTAGTTCTCTTTAGTGGAATTAAGAGCAAGACAAGCAGACAAAGTTAGCTTTGTGACTTTTTAACCTGCAGCATTGTTTCTGAGTAAATGGTAAAGACTCACTTTTAGCAGGTTTCATTATATTTTTCTGATTGGAGACACTTCCTGTTGACTGATGAATTTTCAGTTTTCACGTGCAGAACAATAGAAACCCATGTGGAATAGATAAAATGCCGAAATAAGCAAGATGTTGGGTTGGTAAACCCCGGTCTCCTGGACTTACGCCATTGCCTATTTCTACTTTCTTTCCAACTGCTGGCTGCATTTAGCTAGGAGCCTCCAAAATGCCAGCTGTAGATTTAACCAAGCATTCTTTTCAAAGCCTGTTTTTTCACAGTACCACGTAGCAGATGGATGCGGTATCCTTAGGTTATGTGACAACATGACTCTGCTGCTTGTGCCATTTAAAATACCTTCTTGTCATGCCACTTCTGAAGGGCAAAATTACACAGTCTGCTTATAAAACCAGCTCATTTTAAAAGACTCCCGATTAGCTAACAGATGAAAAGTACCTGGGAGTTCTACAGGAACAACCTATGCATTTCAAAGTGTTAGAAAATATTGAAGTAATCCAGAAAGGAAAAGTACCACGAACACTCTGCAGGAAGAAGATGAGACAAATGCAAGTTCAATTGCTTTGCTTCATGTACGTGGAGATGTCACTCATATACTGCGAGGGCAAATGTAACTCAGATTGTGCTATGTGGACCATTTAAAAGCCGTAAATTATTAGGGTCTCGCAGAACATTTGAGAAAATTAGTTCTCCTTTTTAGCTCAGGCTTGAATTTGCTGCCCTGCCACAGCTCAAGGGAATCAAACTGAACCAGAGATTTCTTCGACCTCTCGTTTACTCTAGATGTTTCTGTAGTCATTGTACTTTGGAAAGAAAACAGAGCCCTTGTCTCTTGGAAGACCAGTTTCGGAATAAGTGGTATATTTTTATAAGTCTGCCTTCACTTTCATTCTCTTGCTTTTGCTCTAAGTTGCTTGAGTACACATTCAGAAAAATCTATCTGTAGGCTTGACTTCACAAAGAGATGGCTGCTGTTCTACGCCAGTGGTAAAATCCCCTCTGCCATCAATGGAAAGACTGTCAGAACAAGATGCCCTTCTCTCACTTCCCTAACATTTACAAGTTCTCTTTTATTTGATAAGTGGATGACAATAATTAAAGTTTAAACTAGCACAATACAATATTACGGAAATATTTGTAGTGAATATTTACATGTCTACTACTTAACTACCTCAGTTTATTTGAACTCTACTTTCACATTGGAGTATTACAGTAAGAAATTTTGGATTTGCTACTGCCTACTGAAAAAATGCAATTTGATCTTGTGAAGATACTCATCTAAGCAAAGCCAGAAAGGTTAAGCCTAGGCTGGGTGGTGAATTACTTGAAACAAAAGGCTGAGAAAATATTGTTGTTCTTAAAATAGTTCAGAGAACAGCAGAAGTTCATTTTTTAATGCAGCTGCAGGGTTGCTGGCCAGCTTCCACCTTTATGCATCCTACACTTCAATTCCTACGTGGTTTGCTCTAAGATTAGCTCGTAAAATGCAGGGAGCATTTACCCCTTGGTGCAACAAGATACATAAGCTTCTCGTAACGCGAAACCAATTGACTAAGTTTATCTGAGCACACGTACAAAAAGTTGATTATGTTTCAAAACACCAAAAGAAGGAGAAACACCAAGTTAAGTGGGATCACTGTTTTAAGCATCGCATGGTTTCCATCTCTCAGTTGAGCGACTTTGACACCCTTGTGGTGAACAGCATTTGACTCCACCTATCTGAGGGGGGCCCTACGACAGAAGTCGGCAGTATTTTTGTCCTTGGGCTTGAAAGCTTAAGGAATAACCAAGGCAAAAAGGACAAATCCAAACATGAACATGCGTGCAAGCAAAACTTTGCTCACAGTTACCTTGAGTTTATGATTGGGTCGCATGCAGAGATGGTACAGTCCATGCTACTGTTTTTTAATGACCTTATTTGCCCTCTATTCAAATAATGTTGGCTTCAGCTTGCATATATCCCTTCCTACATCCTGTCCAACACGAACAGCTGGTGGCAGTTAAAAAGCAAAGATTAAATAGGAATTATTTTTTACATGGTAGGAAGGAGAATTATTACTATGCTTGTATTACTAAATTCTTAGTTGCCTCCAGTTTCAAAGTAGCCGAGTTAAGTTCAGCCTCCAGCGTGCAGTTCTGGTGAAACAAAGCACACCACGCGTGAGATAGTTTGGTAGCAATCATCAGATTATTTTTTTTAGGTATTGTCAGTAGTAAGAGCTCTTGGCAGCAGCGCAAGTTCACAAGTTTAGCGGTAACTTTAAATGTACCTCCTATCCAGACATTCCAATAACGATTTACTGATGGAAAAATTAACCTTATTGGGCAAGTCTTACGAGAGCCTGAACGTAATTGGAGACTGAATAGCTCACACTTACTACTGTAAGGAAAAGTAACAACTTCTGTCCTAGAAAGAAAATACAGTGGGAAATGATCTCTGGGAGTGAGCACTTTGCTTTGTTTCTGAACTGCAAATGCTACCTTGAGACATGCTTTTATTTGGCTATTAACCAGATTTCTCACAGGAGGAGCATGTGTCATTCAAGTCTTTGTTCTTCCTGTTGACAACAGCTGCTTTGCTTGTTTCGCACTCATTTGTGAATGGGACGGCAGCTCAGAGGGAATTCAGAAACACGAACAGCATTGTGTGGTTTCTGCATTGTCACTTCTCCGGTGTTCAGATTTTAATATTTTTCTGTTTCTGGTTTATCACCAATTTTGTTTTGATTCTGTCTTTACAAGTCTGATATTGTCCCTTAGCCTTTCGGAATAAAAAGCTGAGGGAAGAAAGAAATAACCACCTCCTCTTTTTACGTCGCACCTTCAGCCTTTAAGAAACCTATTAAGCAACTAGCTTCACCACCCATTGCATCCACGTGTCTTCCTCTTCAGAAGTTTCTCAACTTCCGTACACGTGAAAATAAAACCTTGGTTGGGGGTTCTGCCTCACTTACAGAAATTCAATTGTTTTTTCCACAGCAGGAAGTCAGTCCTGCAATGTTTAGTAATGCTGTCTGGCTGTTTATGTTTGACAGTTTGCATTACCTGCCCTCTGTCTATTTTTGTTTGAGGTAGCACTCAAACAAGCTCCATTTCTTTTCTTTTTTAGACCTTTTTTGTAGCCTGTGATCGCCTGAATACAAGCCAGAACTCTCTCTGGCCAAAGTTTCTGTAGTATGATTTTAATCTATCAAGTACAGACTTAAGGGAGAATTAGCTACTCTGTGTTTTACTGTGGATCACATGCAGGGCTGAGGGTTGAGGACAATGGCAAGTAACCACCAGCTTCAAGTTAAGCGTGGCTTTTGAGAGCATCTCTCAATAGGGGCTTAGGGGAAGCCAAGGTTCTGTCGTCACGATGAGCTTGTAGCTCTGTGCAATGGCAGAAGCAGACTTGTGAATCCAGTGCATTTCTTCCTATGGGTTTCTGACAAATTAATGGAAAAACAGCTTCAAGTAAAACAGTACTGTGTGAGTCTACTTAAAGGTATTCATTGCAGCGTAGAGGACGCACCAGGAAGATCCTGTGCACTACTTCAGGGCCCTTGAACATTCTTTACAGCAGCTCTGCAGGCAAGATGTGAAACTAGCTGCAAGCCCGGGAATTCATGCCCAAGCTGTCACTGGCACTCTTGCCCTCCACTTCTGCCTCCCTGGGAAACAGCCTCAAAACAAAGATAGAATTATCTATGAAGCGTGTGCTTCTAAGCACTTTGAGTGAAAGATGTTTCCACGACACTCTAACAGTGGTACTTTGACTCTTGCTTTCTGGTTTTGAAGTGTCACTTTTATTAATACCAGCACCAGATTTAAGAGGAAGAGCATGGACACATCAAAGCTAACAGACAGTGAAGATGAATGGATTGTGGGCTCCATCCTGCAAATGACCTCCTTTGGTTTCTAGACAGGTGTTCTACAAAACGGTTGTCTTGGCAGGCTTCTAACAAAGGATCCTAACCATTCCCCCACCCGCCCCTACTTGCCCAAAGATCGGAAATGTTTGGCCTTTACTCCATCCACTGCTTCTTATGACACAAACCTGGGAGCCAGGAACTTGAAAATGACTTTTGAATTCTATCATCTCCTGTGGAACAAGAGCAGCCAGCAATGTTTGCGAGTACATTACGCAGTCAGAGTGCCACATGAGTGCTTGCATCTTCAGGGCTATGCACAATATAAGGAGAAGCAGTGAAGCCAGTCTTTTTCAAGTTTCACTTGACTGTACGTAGAAAAAAACTTTTTTTCGCTGTTAATTCCCTTTTCTTCTCCAACACCTGTAGGTCCTTAGACAAGCCTCCCTGCTTCCTACCACGCTCTTGCAGTATTAAGAGGCACATAGTTAAGGCAATTACCTGCAGCATTGCAATTTTTCATCAGTATACAGCGATCAGATTCCATAAACGTATTTTTTACAGTAGCTCCTTTATGGGACCTTGACTTTTTCCCTGCTTTTTCCTGTGGTTGATCGTGACTCTAGAGAGCTAAAAGCAGTGTTAAAGAAGTGATGCTTTGTAACGTGACTGATGTTTAATATGTTTGCCTAATTAACTTCTGGCTAATAATTCTAACCCATTAAGTAGCTAGTTAGTACATGTTTCAAATAAACACATCTGGTCCCGCAATGAGTGAAGGTTCTGCCTGCATGTGGGTGACAGATGTGATGGTAGTTTCCCCAGTGCTCTCTTTTAAATAATTAACAGCACACTGGTGAAGTAGCCTTAGACAACAGCCTCAAAGCCAGCTGCATAGTCTCAGAGCTGTGTCTGTAGACATGTGCCTCATCTCGTTAGTCTGCTACAGCTATTACAGCTATTTCCCTCTTCTTTGGTATTTTCAAAAGCTACATGTAGCTCTAAGAAACATCCTTTTAAGTAACTTTGGACTCTTGGCTTCTGCTCTGAAAGGCAGCAGGAGAAGTAGTAATAATATGTCAGGCCACCCAAGGGGCAGATAGTTTTGAATTCACAAGCCTTGCAGATTGATCTCTCTTACCGAACAAAGGGCATTTGGCACAGTCCCGCCCTGCTGTTTCATTACTTGGAGTTGCTGGGCTGGGTTTGGAGGCAACCTTCTTTTGAAGGAAGTGTCTTCTTGTGGTAGCCTGCTCCTTTATGTGGTCAATAGCTTCCTAGGCTGGAACAGCTGGTAATTCTTAGCCACCTTGCAAGTGAGAAAAGCTAAGGTTAGTTACATGTAGAAGAGCTCATTCCTTCCAACTCAGCTGTCATTTTGTTTTTCAGATTTTGGCTTTTTGTGGTGGGGCTGTTTAAAGTTGTTTTTTTTTTTTTTTCCCCCCAGATGGAGGAAGGAATGATGTCAATAAGTTAAGTAAACAGCAGGATATTTTGCAAGAGGCTAATTTGCCCAAAAAGTACTACTTAAAAGTGAGACTTGAATTCTTGCTTACCAAAGGGCAAGGTACCATTTCTTCCTACTTGTGAGGGTCTGTGAACCCTGACCATCCTGTGCCTGTCCCATAATGCCTAACATGCAGCTGTCATTAGTTCTAGTGATACGGGCTGTCTGTGACCTTTGTTTTGTAAGGCGTCAACAATAGCACAGCTGCCCCTGCATAGTTGAGATCTCAAACCTGCAATTTGGCAAGAGGAACAGTACAAATTGGATAAATATACATAAACACATTGTGAAGGAAGGGAAAACAGAACAGAATGAACCAGAGCATCATCCTACAACTTGTTTGATAGGGATGATTTAAGTAGGCATATGGTATAGTTAAATGTGCTTTCAAAAACATTGGCCCGATTCTTCAAGCAAATATGAAATAAATATCTAAATAGAAAGAGAGCTGATACAGTATCATTAGTTCTCTCAAAGGAGGCATATGAATGCCTTTGGAAATGTGTGTGAGTGGGGGCTGGGCGTGAATGATAAACAGATTTACATTCCCACACACAAAGTGTCATTAACTTATTGTTAAGATTACACAGTTGTACTTCCTGCTAGCACTGCAAGCATTAAAAAAAAAACCCCAGGCAATAAGCTAGTATTTAGACCTAACCCAGCACCAATTCTCACATCTTATTATATCAGTGTTGGCATAACAGGCCACCGCAGCCACTGTAATACCTCTCACACATGGTTTCCATCCAACAGTCACACTGCCTACAACACGCACATTTAAGAACTGAAAATCACTGCCGTGCTCATCCTACATTGCAACCTTTCAATGCTGTGCTATTTAGTAACTCAGTAACAATTGTAAGTTAAAATTAGCCTTTTTCTTTCTGCATTCCTTTTTTACCAGATGGAAAGAAAATATAAAGTAGATAAGCTAAGAAATTCTGAATGTGTTATAACAAAGGAAGTCTACACATGCATTTAAATGGTCGTCTTCACAAGACACACCAGGTATATCTCCCTCATAGCCTGCATGCGAATATTCAAACACACAAAACCATGCGATTTCCAGAGCATGTAGATAAGTATTCTAGATGACCTGTTTATTCAGACAAGCCCATAACTTCGTCAAGGTCATCTGTTTGATTAGAGTCTGTATTTGTCTGCCTTACCGAGTATCAAGAAAATTTGTGTGCACCCTAATTAAGTTTTCTTGCGACTTGGAAGTGAGTAGCTAAAAACCAGATGAAGGAGGTAATTACTGTTTTCTCCACGCCTATAGCTGGAATTACTATACTTATTTTTATTTGGTCACTTTTTCCTCCTTGGCTGAGAAAGGTAAACTTTTGGAAGACATTGCAAGCACAGAGCAGAAAGGCCAAAAAAGGGGAGTTGTGTGCAAGTTGCAGATTTGACTTGTCTACATTTCACAGTCACTTAAGAAAGGATTATTATTTCATAGGGTGTGTTGAACATTTTCTGTTCCCTTTCCAACTAACAAGTTCCATTTACTTTGTTTTTGGGGTATTGTTAACTAAGTAGCTTTAGCACGACCTTTGTGACAATTAAAGCAAGATTTCAGTTTGCCAACAGAACTAAATAACTTGTTAACGTAAAGGGCAATGCATGCGAGAAGTACTTAGCCACTTGGAAGTTAGGCAACTTGTTCAAACACTCAAGTGTGAGTGTAAGGACCCATTTTCAATCTCTTCCTCAGTCTATAAACTACACTGCAACTACGTACTGCATGAGGAATACCTCGTTCAGAAAAAAGGGGAGCAATTAAAATAAGGATTCAATAGCGTTTCTTAGTTAAGAGGTACCTTATTGACAGACATCCCACATTCCAGATAACACCAGTCATTACTCTAAGAAGGGAGAAGCGCAGTAAACCCACATGACTAGTTACCTCTCAGTAACCCCTTGTTCAACCGTGCCTTAGGAAGCTTCACTCGCTGAAGGAGAACAGGCAGTCTGCTGGTACAAAAGGAGATATGAGCCAGCAGAACAAACACTGGGCTGCATCGGGCTCCTCAGCCTTCCTGAAGCCTTTCTGTCTTCCCTTCGGCAGGAACTGAGCAGTTTTCTAACACAGGGAACATAACAACATCCACCACCAAAGGCAGGGGGGGAAGAAGGGACGCTTTCCCCCTTTTAACTTCCTGCTGCCCTCCTTACCACGTGAGTTCCTTGTGCTCGCAGATTGGTAGGATGCCATCTACACGTCAGGTTGCTTTCACCTGTTGTTCTCATTCCAGAGCCTCTGTGCTCAGGTGACGGGAATATTTCTCCATCATAGATGTACTCATGGCTGATTAGGCCCATTGATTTGATATTAACATTATCCTTCAATGTAATCACCTGTGCTTCCCCAGGAGCACTGGGTAAAGAGAGTTGACGTGAATCAGATCCTCTCCCACCTGGACTAATGACTTCCTTTGCAAAGTCACTGAGACTTAGTATTTATTTTCAGCACCAGCACTTAAGCTTTTTTTTTTTTTCTTATGCAAGCATGTTGTTCAAACAAAAATACAAAAGAGTGTGGTTGTCAAGTGGTGGTCATGCACGTGGTACAATCTCCCCGCTCCAAAATAGCTAGAGAAATAAACTCAGGTAGGGGCAAACCAGAAATACGGCTGGATTAGGCTTAATGTCTGTTATAAATATTAACTTCTGAAAATATTTTAGAAATACATTTAGTTTGACACAATTAGATTATAATGGGAACTATTCACAGATGGAAACATCCTCAATGAATTGTATAGGCTAACTGGCTCCTAAGACATATGGATCTGATGTTAAGATCAGTAGTAATTTCTAATGCAGTCCTTCACGTTCCTCAATAGGGCACACAGTGTTCCCAGAGCATTAAGAAAGAGTGCGTGAGCAGAACTAAGTGCTTAATATTATGCAGTGGACATAGTATTCTGAGCTGAATTAATAGACTAATTTAACATAATAATGACATTTCATACTCCGTTACTGCAGGTTCCCATGATTCCATGAGATCAGAGCTAATTCATTGCTGGCTTCCAGTTCTTTCAAATTCACGAGCACTTCCCAGCAGTGCAATACTGGTGCATCTCTGCACTTCTGGCCGTTTCCCACAGAAAGCCAAACCCAAACAGACAGTATATTGAACACTTTGCTGAGAAAGCTAGATAGTTCTGCGGTAACAAGAGGTAATTTAAGTTAGTGCTAACCTACACCTTGGCGGGGCGCGGGGGGAAGAGTTTGTAGTAATTATTTACCAAAACACTGTAACGATTTGCATAGAGTGCAGGTCTTGCCATCCTCAGGAAAATAATTAAACATTCATTTTCATGCCAGTGTGGTTGGTGGGAGGAAAACAACTCTGCCCATTTATCGTAACTGCAGGTTATTAACTGTCCCCAGTACGATTCCCATCGACGTGAGTAAACTGTTTCCTACGCTTCCCAGGCACAGATGACCCTTGGCACGGTGGCACTGCACTGAGTATTTGGCAGGCGAGGTCTGTAACCCTGCTCCAAGGGAACTTGCTGCATCTGTATGCAGCTGAGGCTTTTGATCGAGGAAGAGCAACAAAACCCGAAGCACGGAACTGGAAATGCCTTCCTCTGTGGCTTTGTGTTGCCTCCTCCTGCTGCAGGGATGTGTCCCTGGACACCGAGTCGGATTTGTGGTCCCCGAGTGTTTGTCAACCGAGAACAGGGGAAAGGATGCTCTGTGCTTCCGTTGCTGAGAATGTGTGGGTAAACAGTAGTTTTATCTGTGGCAAATAGCGGCCAAATATTTCACACTCAAGCTGGTCAAATGAAACCCCTGTGTCCGTACAGTGAGACTGGAGCCGACCCCACTGAGACACCATCGCCTGTCACTCGGAGTCCTACGGCTGTCTGCCCTACCCCATAGCTGAGCATTAGCTGTCCCCCTGTGTACACCCCTTCCCCTGCTTCTCAGCCTTCAGGCAGAAAACGAGGGTGGCGTGACAGAGGCTGCCTCACCTGGCGCTTAAAATTGCAGTCTGCCTCCTGAGGAGAGGTCGGAATTGTTCAGCAATGGAGCTTTTCCTTCAAACTCTAAACCGTGAAATACTTGCACTGAATGACACCAGGTATTGCCTCCAGCGGTGAACAGCGGTGAATATTTCTGAGTTAAAAACCTGACCGTGCTATTTGCAGCGGGTTCCAGTTTCCCCATCCTTCCGGTGGCCATCAGAATAAAGTAGGGTCACGGTGGCCCCCAGACTGTTGTGTAGGGGAAGGGAAGTTCCATGGGGGTAAAGTGACAGGCGCGCAAAAATTTATACTTAAATCGGTAGTTCCACCAAACCCTTTGCCCACCACCGTTGCTGATTTTCCAGTGTGTGATTTCTGTATGCACATACATATGTATGCAAACATACACAGATACCTATGTATGTAGAGATATATTTAGAACACATGTACACACACACACTACTGGTTTACCAATATTAACTCTGTAACAAAGCTACGTATTAAATCATGGAGGTAGGCTTTTTAAGGGAAGACACCCTTCTAAATACACAGACCTATTTTTTTTCCATCCTACTATGTACAGCATTTTAGCTGTTTTAATGCTGGCACTTGATTCTAAAATACCTTTGTCACCGTAATTTTAATAACTTTTTGAGCAGTTGCCAGTTTAATTTTCAGTGCGTGAAAATTGGAGGTAAATTATTTATTACTTCCAGCAAATGTCTTTCACAATTTTATTTAATTTTTTCATCTTTTTTAATGGGTCATAAAATGGCAGTCTTTTATTGGCGACTCATAAAGTAAGGAGCAAATGAATACTTTGCAAATAGGTTACTGTGGATTGAAATGTCAGCTGTATTTCACAGGGTGTGAAATTCTTTAGACCAGAGCTGTAGTGACATATGGCAGTGGGCCACGTTCCTCTTCTGTAAGAATGAAAAAGCAGTGGACGTAAAGGAAAGAAAGAATTGCAATTGTTGGGTCTTCTCAAGTTACAGTTTTTGGTAAATTGTCTATTAGAACGGCCGTCAGGCCATGACTGATGCAGTTTAAAGTTGCAAGAGTCTTGTGCTTAACTTTGGTCTTAAATAAGAACGTTTTTGAAAGCTCTTTTCAAACTAAGTTTTCCAGGATTGATTCCCATCCAAAAAGTGATACTTCACAGACAAAATATAGGAAAATCCCTTCCACATCGAGCAAGGGCTATGAGCTGTAAATAAAAATCACATTTTTTTCCTATTACAATGAAATAGCTTTCAAAGTATGGAGCAGTGGAAAATTGCATGAGACGTGTGTGAGTATTTGCGCAGCACGTTAATCACACGTGTGCAAGCTCAACCTTCCCGTCGCGTTGATCCCGCTTCGCTCAAGTGTGGCGTCAGAAGCGATCGGAAGAGAGGAACGTGTGTGGGGGGTGAGCAGATTACCAGCACCTCTGACTCTTGCCCTGGGGGTCCGCTCCCCCTTCCCCTGTGCACAGAGGTAAACTCCACACCGTGTCCCACGCGGGTTGTGTCACACGGTGCAGGATGGAGGGTTCAGCTGGGCGCTGGGGGACGCCTTCCTGGGCTGCTACAGCAACACCGACATCGACCCTTCCTGATTCTTTGTGAGTTTTATTCGGGGTTGACCTGAGGAGACTCTCTGTTCTGCAGCACCTTTCAAGAGCTCAGCGCTTGGGTTTGCTCTGTGCTGGGAGGCAACCAGTATCTAACCTTTCCGTGCAAAAATAGGGTTGTGTCAAAAGGTCTGTTGGGCCGCAAGGACAGCCTGCCCTGGCGTGCGTAGCGGTGCTGTGCGGGTGAGACCGCACTCAACAACTCCAGCACAGTGAGGGCTTCGATAGGGCCTCACGCCAGCAAGGTCTCTCTTTCGGGGCTGGGGTGGGACATGGACACCTCTTCTCATCTCGCTCTTTCTACGTAAGCTCAGCAGAAGGAGAGGCAATTTTCCTTTAGTCTTTGGAAAGCAATTAAGATAGAGCGTAGTCCTGTAAATGAAATAATTGCCAGGAGGTCTGGCCACACAAACTTAGAAAACCAGGCATTTAGTGGCCACGGAGACATTTTTGAGGCGTCTCTGATGACCTCCACTAGGGAGACTGAAGGTATGGTCTTACAACCAGCTGACCAAAATCTGTGCTGCTCCTTCCCCCCTGAGCGAAGCTTGTCATGAAAAATCATTGCACTCTCATAACCCGTTAAATTGTATTCCTCCAGTCTACAGAAAAAAGTATCAGCAGAGGCCCAGAGATTTAGAAATGTTACCTGGTGGCAGAGGCTGGTTCAGCTCTTAGCTGATTTCGGCTTTACTGAAGGAACCTGACACTCACAAAATACCGACAATCACCAGTGGGAAATGAAGGTGCCCCCAAAATAGAATCACTGCTGAATGTCATTTTATTTTCAAAATATGTGCAGTTTATGCAGAGTGCTGAGCTAAAAGCCTCACACGTGGCCAGTTACATACACTATATGTATTTATGTATATGTCTTTCTCTTGGACGGTTGTGAACGAGTAGAAGAAATAGGTCACCTAGTCTTTGGAACTCCAAATTTGAAGAGGTACCGTTTATATGAATCAGAAGTACATGCAGCCCATCAAACAGGTGGATGCTAAAGAAATGAAAGAAATGTGTTTCTTATACCCTACAGACATGACCATTTCAGGAAAGAAGTGGTTCTGTATGTTGACAGGTTCATCCTTTTGAAGATGAGATAATTATCTGTATGAGTTCACTCTGTGGCTTCTAGAACTGAGCAAGTATGATAACTCCTCTGAACATCTCAAATGGCTCCTCCCTGCGGCTGTGTATCAGGATGGAAGTTGATGGGGCAACTGGCTGTTCCTACCGCCCTGTACCCGCGCTGATAGCTGATGTGTTCACTGAGCCTGTTGCTGTGGATATTTGTCAGACCGTCTGACAGCTAAAGGTCGGGGGCATGCAGAGCTCGACAGCAGCGAGGTGGCAGACGGCACCAGGGACTCGAAACCCGCACGTAACGCAGTCGGCGGGAGTGGGTCCCCGGTCCCATTTACACACACGTGTTGGCGCTGCCCTTTTCGGCGGCCGCCTGCACTGCCAGAGCGGCGTACAGCTGCGTTGCCGTGCACGAGGGTCAGATCGGTAGACCTCACTGGCAGCGGAGTTCAGTCCCAGAGGGCGATGGGAGCTCGCTCAGTGGCACCTCCTAAAAATACGGGTAAACTCCCCATTTTAGTAACTCTGTACTGGCCTTCAGTAAGCGGTCTGAGCGGACTTTGCAGTACGATTCTCTTAATGGCAAGTTGCTTTCTGGACATATTTACCAGACTGAGATTTCTGTGCCACTTCTGAAGATCTGTTTCCAGCAGCTCTCGCACTCTAATAGGAATGGTTAATTTGTCATTGACCTGGTGCCTGAGTGTGGCTGTGTTCTGAAGCTAAGACAAAGAGCTTTCAAGTGCCGGAGTTGTGTCCCGGTGACACTGGCTGCTCCACACGCCGCCCCTCTGGGACTCGGGCAAGTCGCCTAAGAGAATAGATCACAGACATCCCTAGTCACCGTTTTTCTAAATCCCAGGTGAAATACTGAGATAAGTGAATGGAGCCGGAACGCAGCTCTCAGGTCTGTGCAGCACATCAGTTGAGCAAACGTTTTTTGGTGGGACTGGAATTTCAAGTTGCCTTTCCTAGTAGAAGGTGGTAGTGGCAACGTTACCGCTTCTGAATCCTTCAGGGGGGTCCCTGTTTGAGGGGAGCTTGTCCATGGACGTAAACAGAGGCCAGCTCGTTGTTGCAAACAGTAGGGTGTGAACATGGGCACTAGGCCACTTAGAAATCTTAGCTATTATCCAAAAGTTTTCATACAACTTAGTGAGTTCCAGGAAATTTCAACATCCACAAGATAGCTGGGCAACAGGCCTTTTCTTTGGTATGGGTTAAGATGTTCTTCTGGAGTGTTTTATCCAAATGTCTTTGCTTTATCTAAATGTTCCCGTTTTGCTTAATTTGCTAGCAAAGGCCATCTAAAAAACCAGCATCATTTCTTAATAGCTAAATTAGACAAACCTTGCGTGTTTCAGCCGAGGCTCATCCAGCTCTCAGTGGCAAACAGCATGCGTGGTAGCTACAGAACACTGCTAGAAAAAGACCAATACAGATGTTCCATACGAAGGCAAGAGAGAGCCGTCCCTGTAAATGGAAGGAAATAGGTACTGCAGCAGGAGTGTGTAGTTTGCTGCACGACACAGGGAAGGTAGAAGACAAAGCCTGCTTCAGGCCTTAACGCGTAAGAGAAGCGGAGTGAGAGATTTAACAGGATCAACTGTTAAGTCTTGAAAGCTGGACTTTTTCGAGGGAAGCCAAGAAAGCCCAACACCCAAGTCGTAGGTGCAGGAATTCCTGAGATGTGCTGTCTCTCTCACACGCTGAAACAGTTTGTGTGAAATGCAGTACTTCAGTGCGTTCAAACATCGCCCTTCAGGATAAGCCACGATGGGCACCGAGGTTTTTGCTGACAAATCTGCCTGGGAGCGGGGGCAGCCTGGCGGTTGTGAGTATAGGAAGCATTGCTGCAAAAGAAGTCATTTGTTTCCTAAAGATCGAAGGGTTATGTGGAAGCCTACTTTTATGAAGATCCGCATGAAGTAATTTAAATTATCATTAGCAGGGTTTTTTTTGTGTAGGCTTTGCTATACAGGAGAAGGAAATTAAACCTGAGTAGCAGTTAAAGGTACTGCTAGCATAGTGAAAACGTGCCTCAACAGTACTTCTCTTCCGCAGTTTCCTATGTGTTTTGTTTCCTAGTTGCTCAGCTGAAAAGCATGCGAGCCCGAGTATATGACATTTCAGATGGTGCCTGCTAGTGCTGGCAACGGTAGTCAGCCGCTGAGGCATCTTCCTTTTCAACCACGTAGGTTTGGGACTCGTAGTAACACATCGCATAAATCAACAAACTGCCAGAGGATAAAAAACATTGTGAAATGATGTTAGAAAATACTCCTGACTGACAAGAACACACACGGGTCAGGAGGAAGGATGATATTGCAAGGCAGCAAAGGGAATTGATTGGATAGCGGAAAAAAGCCCATAGGAAATTGAGGATTCACATTCCCTTTTATAAAAAAAAATGAAATGGGGAAAAAGCGAACATCTGAAAGTGTTTTGGAAATTCGACCCCAGTAGCTGGCAGCAGCTGTAGTCAGATGTTACTGGCCAAATCCAGCAGTTTTTGACTAGTGCACAGGCAGAATTATTTTTGATCTCAGTGGGAGTTTTGCCCAACGAGACGACAGAAATGGTTCCAACCACAGATAAAAGAGCTGAGGAAAACCTACAGTGTATTTAGACACAGTTAAAATCTGATCAGAAAAGAAGTCAATGCAGGAGGTATATAAGGATCTAGGTTCTTGAAGAACACGATACTTTAATTGAAAAAGCAAAATTACTTGGTGTACTACATTTGGCTTTAGAGCAGTTGGAAGGGATCTGACTGTGCTAGCAGGCTTTGAACCAAGCCATGTAATCCCAATTATGGCATCAGTCAGTGGGAAGGCACCCGCCATCACTTAGGGAAGTTCAGAAAAAAGTAGAAAGGCTGAATAGCATTTATGTTCAGGAAACATTACCGCAAGGAAGGCCCTTCCTTGGGCGTAACCAAGTTCAAAACTTGGTGCAGAGCCTGCGACCTGTTTCTCTAAGTCAAAAGACAAGGCTAATGCGGGAAAATGAAACATTTAAGAGAGTAATCCTTCCGCTTTGAATTTGTGCTTAACCGAAAGGTTGCCATCCCCAAATACTTACATGTGCTGCGGATTTTTCAGTATATATGGGCTGAATTCAGTTACTGCCTTCTAACTTGAGATCCTCTACGATGGTTACATGTGCAGTCGTAGTTAATGCAGCGGTATGACCGGGTGCAAAAGGATGCGACCCCAGGGCACCGGAACGGGTCACACTAATGTCCCTGGGCTGCAGGTCAGTGACTGGGACAGGAGAACGCTTCTCGTGATGTGTTTATGGTGCGCAAATCTCCAAAAGGTTCACGAGTTTAAAGACACCGATTTCTTCAGGGATGCCTGTCAGGATTTGGGCTGTGTTTCCACAGCACAGCGTGTACTGAAGACCTTCTCTGATGAAGAAAAGGCACGGCATGAAATCCTCTCGCGCTGCAGTCAATAGGATTGTTTTGCCAGTCACACTCGAGCAGAATTGTCATGCTGAAATTTCCCACAGCATTGCTCAGGAAAGTGGCAAAGCAAAACGGTGGAAATAAAAAAAAATTAAACAGCATCACATTTAAAAAATTCATCGCTAACAAAAGTTTTGGTATAGTTTGCTTTACTTAGTGCGTTGGAAGGGAAGTGAATTAATTTTTTATTTTTATCTGTTCCCATTCACTTATTCCAGTAATAATTAGAAGTAAATTAGAGTTACTCTTTCTGTTAGATCAATTATTCATAACACAGATGATTTAAAAATGAGTTTAGCGGAAGCAACTTACTTCATTTTTACTAAAACTGAAGAAGAAATTAGCCAAATTAGTTAAAATAGCTTTGAACTCCATATTGACTAAAGCATTTGTGCCAGAATAAAAATTCATGACATATAAGAACGGTATAAATGATTAATCATTTTAGTTCATGGATATCTATATTTTTATTTAATTACATCTATGCATAATATAAACTGTCTGAATCTCGGGAATCCAAGCCAGAGAAGCTGAAGAGTCTTTTTATGTTTAACATTCACCATGTGTTGTTTTCTTCTAGGGTTAATTTGTAAAATGTAAACCACATACTATTTGTATGCAGTGATTATGTACTATTTATAGAAAGTCTTGACCATTTATAATTATCCGACATTTTTATCCATACTGTCTGCATATGACTAAAGAGATGATTATGGAACAGACAAAACAATGTTATTTTTACAGTTGAACTTCAATTTATTTCACGTAAAACTTGTTGGAGTGTTCTTTGCTACGTGGAATAGAGAAGGGATATTCCCTACTCAGATAGCTCTCTATCGAAAAGACTAAAATTATTTCCAAATAGTAACGAACACCGTACCTGCGGGAGACCGTATTGTTCATTTCAAGCAGCATAAACTGAGGAAAAGAAAGGTCAGTGTGAAATGACCAAAAATTGGTTTCTGAAAGCCACAAGGTCCAACCTGGTAGCAGTGAGGTATCTCGATCACTTGAAAGTCATCAGAGGTTTCTAGAAATGATAAAGTAACTGCGTTAGTTTTGTGATTTCTCTGAAGTTACTTCTGACGTCTAGGCAGCCCTGACTCCCATCCTCCTCTCTTGGAACACCTCTGTTGAGCAGTCTGTAGGTACAACTGCCTCCGTAGCATGTATGCGCTTTTAGTAACTGGTTTATGGCTGCTGATTTTGTTTTTTTTCTCTTTCTTCCCAGGACTCTGGAAGTCTTGGTGAGTTTGAGTGAAGGGCAGTCGTTCATGTCCAGCTCATTGACAATCACCGCTTCAGAGTGTGTAAGTAAATGGCTAAGCATCATTCAATGTAAAATCCCGAAACCTCTCAGCGCAGAGAACCTCAACGCACAGCAAGTCCCCTTAGATGTTTAGAATGCACAAATCCACCTAACTAAAAAATACATCTGTGCAGACGCATACAGAATATACATCATTTAATTATACATGATTTCTTAATATGTAGGCACATACACATATATATGCCCTAAGTCGCCTCCTTTCTATTTCGAGACGTGCTTAGAGTCTGTTTTATAACACCAGTACACGCAACAAAGAGTTTTCAGCTGTTGTGAGTTCCCCAATGAAGTATGTGTGTGGGGTTACAGACAAGATTTTTTCCTGCAGTTACATAAACCAAATCCCTTAATTCTTCCCATTAAGGTGGCAAACAGCTTTATTTGAGGAAGATCTGCTTTTGCAGGATTCCGCTTAAGTGAAGTATTGCTGTATTGCGCACATTTCTGCTCTCCATTAATTTCTTCTGTCTTCTGTATTACATAGGCAGGACAGTTAAAATTTTTGCAATTAGACGCAAAATGACTATATGGGGATTGAGATTTTGAAAATGTGCTGTGCATGGTTTCTTCAAATTTATCTCATTTAAAGTGTGACTTTAGCGCAGCTTTCCTGTCAGGCGTAGAAGCATACATCCAGTACCTTCTGCGCATCAGCATGTATTTTTCCAACAGTATTTTTATCACTTGTAGGTAATTAACTTAAAAGAGAAAAAATGACATTTTTCTTCTATTCATTTAAAAACTAAATACTTGGATAACGGCAGAAATCACAGTCATATCAGTTCAGCCGTTCAGTTTCAGTAAGAAAGCCTGAATGAACTGAGAGCTGAAGAAACACATTACCTAAATCCCGTTTCTCTGTATAAGGGCCTCTTTATCATTCAGAAGCATTTGAGTCTCCCACCAAAGCATGCTGAAGCGCGGTAACGCAAGGATAGTACAGTCACAGGAGGATGCTGGAAACTAACAGTAGACCGCTCTTCTGCTTAGCTTAGTCCTTTCAGGGAAAGCAGCACATGCTAACTCTGTCCCTATGCCCCCTTAAAAATTGCTAAGATTGGACAGATAGGTAAAAACAAAGCATGAATGCAAAGCAAATCATACCCAGTTGCTGGGTACGGCTGTCTTCCCCCTGCTCTGCTCTAACAGTGCTTCTCTGTGGTCAAAAGTTTTCACTAACAGGAAACAGAATGAGTACAGATGTGCACTGACAGGAAAAAACTGTCATACTTCTGATCATCTTTTTTTTTTTTGCCTTTTTTTTTTTCCTTTTATTTTTTTCCTTTCATACATGTTGCAGCAAAGACAGCTCCATACAAGGAGAACTGCTGTTTCCATAGTAGCAGATGGGCAACTGCAAGAAATGGGTCACTGCTAGAATTGTTCCACTAATTCTGATAGCTGAGCAGCTGATGGCTACTTGGTACATAAGAGTTAGAAGTTACAGCCTCCCCCGGCAAACACACGCTGCTGCGCTGTAAACAAACAAAAAATACGCTGCATCTAGGCATGCACCTACCTGTTTCTCATAAACGCGTATGCCTCACTGCACCTTCAAATACTTGGAATAAGGCTCTCTTTCACCTTCCATTTGCAATGGTGTATCTCCAGTACAACTTTTCTCACTTAAACAGAATTACTTATGCTTTACTCAGCCTTAGGGATTCCCCGGGTGTCCCTCCTTTCCGTTCTCCCCAGCTGAAGTCTGAATAACTTCTACTTTCTTAAGGTCACTGTTGCATTTTTCTCAGTGTTGTTCTAAACGAGCACAGCGGCACAGAACATCAAGTGTAAGAATAAAGCACCTACAGGATGTGGGTTTGAGGTGGCGGGAGATTCATTTCATCATTAAAAGCAGTATTGCTGAAGCGGTAACACTCGTTCAGAATTTCTGAGGCTGGTGGCTTCAGGTTCAAACGGCACCGCTGCAGGGATTTAGCGTGCTACAGTCTGTGCACTGTGAGTGCCCCAGATGTGCGGGCGATAAGCACAAGCGTTTCATCAATGTATTGTTAGTAGAGAATCCTTAGAATTCCCCCCACGCACCAATCCGTACAGACCTGTGTCCTTGTGGGAGGAGCAGGGCACCTCTCATCCCCAGACTTAGAGGAGACTTTCGCCATTTCTGTCCAACGGCTCATTTCTTTGCAGTCAGCGTACCATTTCTGTTCTTCAAGTTGGGCCTCATTCTTATCTCAAAGATACCACTTTTACATCAAAATGAATCCATTGACTTCAGCAGAAATAATCCTGGCTTGCACTGGGGCAAGTTGGGTCGGTTACCCATGACTGGATGACTTAATTTGAACTTAGGTTTACATGTAGGCAGAATAAAGTAGTTTTGAAAGCTTTGTCATTTTCAATTTAACATGTCCATCAGTACTGCTGTGTTCAGTCCTTAGAACACCTGAGACTTGCAGGCCCCGGAATATGTAGGGAATGAGAAACGTGAATAGCATCCTACCACCTCCTCCCTCTTTTTAGTGTTGAGGTATCAACTAAAATGACACAGCTTTGAAATTTGGCTAAGAGCCCTTTCTTGATCCTTTGTGAGGAATTTCTCCGTGTGCAAGAATAGGATCCGATGAATGGGAACAATTGGTTTGGGATTTGTATCGGTCAGTAGGAAGCTGTTTTGGGGTGAGTGGGAAAACCAGGCAGCAGTTATTCCCAACGTCCGCTGACACTGTCTTTCTGCTTTCTTCGCAGTCTAGTGGAGTAGCAGCGCTAATTGCTGTTCTTGTGCTGTTACTGTTAGCGGCGCTCGGTCTGCTCTGGTGGTTCTGGCCCCTCTGCTGCAAAGTGGTGAGTAAAGACTTATTAAAAAAAGTCACTGGATGTGTGACTCATGATTATAACTCATACCATGTTGGGAAACACAGACACCGTAGGAAATAGGTTAAGTAACAGAAGAGCTACGTGTGATGTAAGCCATCTGTAGAGGGAGTTTTCTTTCATTGGTGATATGCAATAAATGGAAGAAGAGACCAGCATCAAACCTGTGGACTGCACTCCGAGCAGTGCTTCTGCTTTCTGAGACCTGCACACATATGAATCAGCATCAGCATGCTGGTTTGCCGCTCACCGGCTTTCTACTGAGCGAGCACGTGTTACAGTTCTGTGAAATCTTTGATAAAAGCTTTTCTCTATTATTTGAAAGTTGTTGGCCATCACGGTATGCAGATGTTATCCTGAAATCAAGGACAATTTTAGAAGTACTATCACTAAAATTGGTATTTGTAGTCCATTATGGGCTCTCCAGTTGGAAATCCCTTAGGTCTTAATAATCCCTTGCATGCATTGCATCTCTTTTCATCTGAGTGCGCTCTTTATCCTTGTAGCAGCAGTCAGCAATGCTGCCTCTCTAACTCCTTCCATCTCCTTGAGTGTTGAGGCTTTTAAACTGGTGAAGTTTATAATTCATCCAGTTCAACGACAGCGGGGAGGACTTAGGAAGTGGAGATTGCTTCCAAGCTGGTACTGTATTCCTCGTCTCCTCTCGGGCTCGTGGAACCTGGGGCAGCAGGGGAACTGGCCTTCTCGCCTGACCGTGCCAAAGCCCACACAATCAAAAGCTTTTCCGTAGTCCATCAGATCAGGCCCCAGGCTGTCCTAGGGCAAGAAGTCCTGCCATCTGCATCCTCATGGGCTGGGGTTTCTGAAGCAAGGACTGCGAGCTCTTCTCTAATAAAAAGACTCTCTCTTCTGTCTCCATCTCCACAGTACAGTCCCATCAGAAATCTGGGCAGGTTGTCTGTAAGTCTTTTCGCTTCAATGTTATTTTATATCATGAGTCTTCCTGTGGAAAAGGGAAATTCAAAATCAGTAAGAAGAAAGCTTCCTATTTGCTTATTTTAAAATAATTGCTACCCTTGATTCATAGACCACCTTCACACTTGGTAGTTTCTACACTCTGTGTCTGTAGAAGGCGGCTACAGCTGGGCGTTTCACAGAGATCTGTCACCTGGGGCAGGGTGAGAGGGACACGGAGGACATGAAAGAAGTAATACTGCAGCAGACATGCTGGTAGTGAAGCAAACATTTTGTGTTTCATAGTACAGTTATTTTAAAAATACGCATGTAAAATGCAATTTAAATCCTTAAGTGAAGCCAAGTAACTTTTTTTCAGTGTATCCTGTTAGCTAATTACAGGCATACTTTGGAGTGAGCTGTTTCACTATTCGTTCATAGTTGTTGAGAGGGATCATCATATCCTTTCTCTAGAGCTGCTTTTCTGAAAGCAGCTTATTTTCTTTTGTCCTTTTCCTGACTTCTCAAGTTTTGGTTTTGTTTCCCCCCACCCCCAAGACAAACACACTTCCTTTTGAGTTGCCTGGTATCAGGAAACCTAATGTTCCCTTAGTTTGTCAGAGCTCTCAGAACGAGTTACCTCACTAAAACTCTGGATGTTGTCACTAGCTGACTCTGACTGTCAGAAGATAATCCATGTGTCTCTAATTTATCATAGCCCAGAATCAGTCTTTTACAGTTGAAGTGCAGTCGGTCACATCCTATTCAGTTGCACATACAGTCTGAATAATTTGTCGAGTGGATGCGGTTTTTTTCAGCATCAGGTTTACACATGTATGACCTAGTGAAAAAAATCACAATACCCTTCCCATTGGTCAGTGTTCAGAAGTCAGTGCTTCTGCTGGCCAGTCCCCATGGTACTGTAAAGCGTCATATACTATGCATTTTCCTCTCATTACAGTAAAGAGCGATTGCAGTATCTCAGTCCCTTGAGAGCAGGAAATCTCCTTCCAGTGATGACAATGAGTATGGTGCTTTCTGGATTTTTTTAATGTCAAAGTCCTACATTTAAAAAAAGTCGAATGTATAGTTCTATAGTATTAATTTCCAGCCCTTTTGGTACCTATGCCAGTATAATACATTAAAATATTAGCTGCACCAGCCTGTGCCTGCTATAATTGAAAGGAGTTGAGTTTACATTACAGGAGTACATCAACACATCATGCAGAGCTGTGGAGGGATACCTGAGCGAGGACCCGATTAACCGAAGTAGATGCCCTTTATAATGCCTTGCAGAGCAAAGATACTGCCCTTGGGTGCTGACGCCGCACCGTGGCATGAAGGCAGCGTTCTGTCTGGGCTGATCTCCCGTGTGGAGCTACATCTCCACAGAGCTGCACCGAGCTGTGAGCGATTGTGCCTTCCTTTGGATTTACCTTGTGCTTAAGTCTGTGCCTCCCTGATGTTTACTTTAAGGGACAGTAACTTACCCTGAGCATCTTTTCTGGATACAGTATGTGGTACAGGCGTAATTGGCCATTTCTAGGGAAGTCTTGGGCTGTAGATTGGTAAGTTGTTACTAAGAAGCAGCCTGACTTCTCCGGGAGCAATAAAACCACAGCACTTTAAATGTTAGTGCCCTCTGTTGTTTCCTCCCATCTCTCATCGGTATTATTGGGTTCTTTAAAAAGAAAAGCTAATTTTAGGACTCGTTGCTACAACAGTACTGAGTTCCAAAAGCACATACTGTTGCGCTGAACCTGTTACCAAATACCCACTCTTCCTTTCTTTTTGTTTTGATGTCCGTTTCCTCAGATCGTTATACTGTGCCTCCATTCTTTTCCCTCTCTCCTGCGCCTGAGGTTCTCACATTACATGTTATTGCCTCTTCTGGCTCTGTAGTTTTGGGCTTCCGTGCCAGTGTCCCGGACAAGAGAAGCAGCATATTAGGGCCAGGCAGAACCTCCTCTTACCTTCCGCTGAGTCCGCTTCCCAGGCAGAGCGGAGCGTCTGGTTTCATGGGACAAAGAACAGGAGCAAGGAAGAAAGGAGCAGCCCTCAAACCTTGTAAGCGTCTCAGGCTTCAGAATCAAATGGAAGAGAGAGAGAGGCGAAAGGTGTTGCGGACGGAACAGAATGAGCATCCGGAGCCACAGGAGCGTGTAACCCCGACCGCCTGCAGGCAGAGTGGTGAGCTTCAGGTGGTTCGGGCCCTCCGCTTCATCCTTGCTAGATCTCAGTCTCGACAGCGTTCCTTGCTACGAGGTCCATGTACACTTACAGGTTGGGGTAGGGGGACTCCTTTTTCTTTTTCTTCCTCGCCCCCCTTTTTTTAAAGGCAGTTCACTGTTGACAGTTCTTTCACTCTTCCCTCAATATCAGAACATATGATCGCATCAAGCTGGCTTCAGGCTCTGGTGCTGACATTTCCTAATGCCCACATCACGCGAACATTTGAAAAGTGTTAATGAGCAGATCAAAGGGACTGTTGCCTGAAGCAACTAACTTTTTTTCTTTCTTTTTTTTTTTTTTTAAGAAATCGGCTGTCCTCCAAACTCAAGTCTTCATTCTTTGCAAGTAAATAAATAAGATGCAGCCTTGCCTGGTGATGATGATAATAAAACAAAATGAAACAAAATTAGGAAGTAATCCATCTCTACATGGGGTTAAGAAGGCAGCAGCATTATTCAGCGTCTTCCGTATTTAAACAATCTGAATCAAGTTCAGGAGAAGTTAATTTGCAATATTATCATCTTCAGTATGTGCAGTTTCATGCTGCATTTGCATTTTTTTCTGCCAAAGCTGTATGGGTTCCTTGGATTTCTCTTTTTTAAAAATGGCTTTCTGCTGATTTCGTTTGAAATATCACACAAGACTGAAAATAATCTTTGTGTGTGCGCGTGTGTGCGAGAGAGAGAGAGTGAGTGTGAGGAGCCTGTGGAAACATAAGGATGCAGGCATTTACATTCCACTTCTGTCAGCAGGGGTGAGTATCTGCTACTCAAAGCAGATTATTTTCTCACACCACTGTCACATTTAAAACAAGTTTCATTTTCTGAAGCTATTAGAAATAGCAGCTAATTAATGTATCGGTGAGCTTCAAATCAAGTTTACCCTATAACTTCAGGGAGTTTAGCAGCTGGCATAGGATTAGATCCTTTGCTCAGGGACTCAAACAAAACCTGTCATTGACTCGTGACTTTTGAAGCCCATTGAGGTCCAAAGCAAGTTTTTCTTGATTTACTGGGGTAGAAAATTTGATTCTGTATATGGAAATGTTGATAGTAATTAGGAATATATATATGTATAGGAATATCAATAGGCGTAGGGCCCAAGCGAACTTTTGCATGCATCACAAAGAAGTTTACTACGCAAAGTTGTCTTTGCTCAGGAGAGACTGCAAGACTTAAGACTTGTAGAACTATAGCAAGTGGAGTGATAATACCATTTAATATGTATTTATATAAACCCGCAACCTAGCCAGGCCTTTCCCCCCTATACAGCTTGCAGGTTTGGCGGCAAAATACATCGTTTTGAGATAATCATTAGAGACAGGCAAAAGAGAAATAAGAATGGGGATTAAATAAGGTAAGGTGACCCTTAACATATGGAATGTCCCGTTTTACCGTTTCCAGTCTTTAAATTGCTTTCACTGAGAATTAAATATCTTCACACTTTTGAAAATCTTGCTCAGCATCCAAGTGTCTCAGCATCTGTCCCGTGATCCCTCTGTGTTGTTGTTTCTTATAAAGTTAGGGCAGTAATTCCAAATATTTAAAGAAAAGTAATTTCTGGCATGTTTTTGCAAGGTAATAGCAGCAAAGGCATATCTGGTTAAAATCCATAGTTGGCTTTCCAATCCCCTCAAAGTACTCTGAGCTTGCTTAATGAACAATTCGGTTTCTTAAACCTGAAGGGCTGTGGAAGAATGTTTCCAAGGGTGCCATAACTTATTTCTCTGATACAATTCCTGTATCCAGTGCTAAAATCCCATAGTTTGTTTAGGCAGTAACTAGTAACTATCTTGGTGGAACTGTGACTTGAAACATAAATCAAAAAGGAAAAGTCTTGATTATTGGTCAAGGAAAATATGTTTCTTTTATGTATGATGCTTTGCAGTGACATTATTTATAGGTGGGGGTAAATGAAAGTACTATAATTAATAGCATGGAGTGAATAAAATAAGACGTATTTCAATCAAAGTACTTAATCCTGTATTAGGAGATTTAGATATTTGTCATCGTGGAAAGTTTTGGTTACATTTGTATAATACTAAGGCACAGCAGAAACAGACTCCTTTATATCCACGGAGTACTTTTTTAGTCATTTCTGTACAATTTTCAAGCACAAAAAATGCCTTGATATCACTGAAGTACTTATTTTTAGCTTACAAACCTTCTTTTCTTGTGGGAGAACGGCCGTGCATTCAGTTTTCATCTTAATCATTTAAGAGGGTCGCTGCCTTCCTCTTCGCCTCGCTGTACTGTTCAGTGGGCTCCTGTCAGTGCCGAGGAGCTCCCTGAGATGTACAATACGCATGTGAGAAAGGCAACAGGAGGAAGCCGGAGGTCGAGGTTTAAACCCAGGTGTAAGTGAGTAATGCTAGGAGCGGGCCTTACCCAGAAACAGTTTAAGAAGCCTTGTGAACGTAACTCCCACTTGCAGGCACTCCACGCTGATCAGTCAAGGAGCTACGTACTTAAATTATTAGATCTGAAACGTGAGATCTGCGGAAACGATCTGGACGTCTAGAGGTGAAGCCTGAGCTACCAGAAGGCATTTCACACTTGTCATGGGGCCAGAAATTATCCAGCAGCATGGCACAAGGAAGCAGGCATCTTGGCCCAAGATTATGCAAGACCTCACGTAGACCTTGGGATGCTTTTCCTCCCGGGCTTGCTAATTAACTCCATAGGGTTTCATCACTGGCTATTACTTAGAATGACTGAGTCTTATCCGGTCAGGAAGCAAAGTGGCAGACACGTCTGCCCAAAGAGTGTCTGCCAGTCAATTGATGTTATTTTCTATTAGACGGATGGTGTTAATTTCCAGAAGGCCTTGATAATCGATACCCAAGGGACTCGGCAGCAGCAGTTGCCAGTTTGCAAGCAGATGTGGGGGACTCAGATGCAAACAGTTCACTGTTAAAATTTTCTGTTGGCTTTTGGATGCTGCCAGTGCAATTCCTTATGCTTTTATATGTTTGGCTCTTTCAGGTCATCAAAGATCCCCCTCCACCGCCGCCAGCTCCAAAAGAGGTACGGTATGATGGTGCTCTCCTCGTCACACTGCTTACACAATACCACTCCTCTGTGCTTTCCTGTGTTCTGCCAAGCCGGCTCTTTGTCCTAGCTGCTGAAAAAGAAAGAACTGTCCCATGGGAAGCCTTAAGCTGAGAGCAGGATGGCCAAAGTCCAAATCTCTGTTCTGTCTCAGTCATCTCAGTGTGCGTGAATTAAGCCCAAATCCACAGAAATACTTAGGGGCTTTATCCCAAGATAGCTGAACGTTATTCTTCCCGTTCTGCAGCAAAAGCAGAAGGACTGAGTAGCCCTTGTGTAACAGTCTAAAGATTCGTGTATGACTTAAACAGCATTTTCCCACAGCTTTGGCGTTCCAGACACTGAAGAACCCTTATAAGGGAATTTCTCTCCCTCTTACGTGTAATAATGCACTAGAGGATCTTCTGGTGTCTTCAGTATTTTTGCCCCTTGGTCTTGATTTAGCCAATTGCTTGAGTGTACTCAAGTGTACTCTGACAGTTAAGTCCACGATAAGGCACACTTCATTGAGCTGAGGCAGCCAAGAGCGAGTTTGACAAAGGTTGGCTTCGGAAACTGTGATCGGCTGCGTAACCTTTATCTGCAGATCTGCTGAACACCGTCTGCTGAATCCAAATGAGTAGGGCTGATGATCTGGCTCTTCAAAGGCATTATATTTTCTGTAGAAGAAGCCACTGCAAGTCCTTTTCTTTGTGTGTGTTTTACTTACTAGTGGAAAGGAAAAGGACGAGGCAATTGAATGATAGTCAGTAGAATGCACGGTCAGATTCCCCATTTGGCCTTCCCCAGTGGTCACCACTAATGCTCTTCCCATGCAAAACATTAAAAATATTTCCAAACGTGACCAGATTTTGTTTGGAAATCGGTAAACACTCGGGGAACCTAAATATCTGATCTTTCACACCTAAGGTGGGAAAACTTGCTCTCTGTGAACTCTAGTGAAATATACTAAAAAGACACTTAGTGTGTGTGGGAAAAGTGACTTTTTAAAGTAAATGTTACTGTATTGACAGGAAGAAGAACAAGAGCCCTTGCCTACCAAGAAATGGCCCACAGTGGATGCTTCCTACTATGGTGGACGAGGAGTTGGAGGAATTAAAAGGATGGAGGTTTGTACAATATGGAGATGCCAATTCGCTAAAACACGAGCTCTCTGAGGCTGCAAATGGTGGAAACAAAGACTTTTAAAGTGTACTGAAAATACCAGGGCATAATGCGTGCTTCCTTCCCAGTGACATAAGCCTTGTAAAATTTTTTACTGTATCGAACAATTTTGACCTTGCCTATGAAAGAACAGCTTTCAGTAGTTCCATTTGACTGGAACTTTAAATAGCTGCCTGAAGACATGCTCTTTCCATCAAGCTAATGAGAAAGAGACAGTGAGAGCCTTTTCTGAATGTTTTGGAAGAAATTACAGTGAAACAGAAGTCCTCCAACTGTGGGCCAGCCAAATGCGCTGACAATGGTGACGCTAAGGAGAGGCCTGATCCCAAAGGAACTCACAGCGACAACAGTGCCTGTCTTTGAAGAGACACGATAGCATCATGTTAATTAAAACAGAATGAAAAATGTGCATCCTTATGGGCACGTCCTTATGTCAGATTTTATAGTCAAGTCAGCCTTTGTGGAATTTGCAACGCAGTTTTCTGCAGTTTTTAACTTCAGTCTCGGAAACTGTCCCTGTCTGAAATACACACCTAGGCCATACTGATGCATCTTGATGCAATTCTAAAGGTATTGGCCTAAGAATCAGCTTTGCTTGAGTTCTTTTTAAATGCAGCAGTAGAACATGCAAGTTTAAGGCTGTGTTGCTTTTATGTGCTTCCTTCAGCAGTTTGGTATTGCTAATTTAGAAGAGCTTCAGATTTTAGAAAAAGTAAACATTTTGTGCAATGCTTTTCAAAGGCAAACTAGAACATACTTTCCAACATTAAGAATGACAAGCCTGGATTTCTAACGGGAGCCATGATGAGCCTCCAGGAGGAGATCCAGTAGGGTTCCAGCGTTTGATCATGACAGTTTGTAAACGGGTTCTTGCACAATGAAACAGAACTGATAGATACCTCGTGAACACAAGTAACATCAGTACCATAAAGAAATGCGTGGTCATCATGTGGCAAAAATAAAGTATCTCCTCTTCAAAGAAGAGAGCAGAAAGTAATAATTAGGTTAGAAAACTTTTTCACTGTGCTAGGAATCTTGTGCTGATCACAATTGTGAAAGGCATCTCATTCTGTGGTGTGTCTTTCCCTGGGACCCGAGAGTACAAACAAATTTCAGGGTTGGGCACCGCACGATAAAAGCCTCAGCATTTGAGTATGGAGCGTTACACCTCTGTGCTGTAGTGTCTGTACCAGTGGGGCTGAGGAAGACGCTGGCTTAGCAGCCCATTCCCGGCTGTTCGGACAGAGTGGTGTCAGACCTCATACCTTTCAGTGGCTCAAGACAGCACCTTGCTCATCGGGTGAATCCGGGCAGAGCAAGTGTGGGAATGAGAGAGAAAACAAACACAGTCACACCATGATGAAGGTGAGCTAGTCAGGGAGAGTATTCCTCTGTGCTGCAGCCAACAAAAAGCTTGCTGGACTTGTCATTACATTTCTTCCCTGTTCTCAGTTCATGTGGTAATGCAGTTGTCTCTTTTTTATTGTTTCTCTGTGCTCTATTCTTCTGCCATTCTTCTGGCAGCTTGATTCTTCTGGCAGCTTCCTTGCACAGAGAAAAGGAGAGAATGAATGAGTAAACTTCCACTTACAGCTCCTGTCCTACTTCTCTTCGCTTACTGTATTTCCTTTCCGGGTAGTTACACATTCATTCCTGCCTTTCCCACTAGCTTCACCCCCCCGTGACAGCCCAGAATAATTTAGCCAGTGTTGCTCATTCTTCCTCGATCAGTCTTGTGGCATTGCTTTAAAGTTCTATGATGCAATTTCTAGACCCCTCCCATTAGAGGCAGTAAGTTTTTATGTCAACGTTGTGTTGTCAGACTCCACAAATTCAGGTTTCTTCTGGGTGAAGTCGCTTTAATCTGAAGGAGAAGGTCATTTTATCAGTAAGGGATCCACCATCTAGCTCTAAATGGTTTTAACAGTGTTTAAAATACATTTTAACAGCCTCATAAAAAACACTGTAAAAGTACCATTGATCACAGTGAAAGATACAGATGCATTTTAATGACTCAGCAGGGCCTACTTGGACGTGAAAGCTCGTTCTAATATTGCAGAGTGAGGATTCCCCAGTGAAAAAAAGATAGCACCAAGCAAGCCAAACAGGAAAGTTCAAAATAACAAAAAGGTTCAAAACAATCCCCCTCCTAAGAAATGATGGTGAGTTATAGTATAAAAGACTAAATGAAGCTCTGTTGTACTTCACTGCACCACACTGAGATTACAGTGGTAAAAAACACGTGGTGGTGGTGATAAAATGACAAGATTTTCCTCCAAGGTATTTCATTTTTCTGAAGGGGGCTAGACTCTGGCTTGCCTACGTATTTTCCCTGCTTTCCATATCAGCACATTCTACATACAGTGCTGATGAGGATGAAGAAGTCTGGCTGCTTCCTTCTCCCATCCTACAGCATAGTTACCCCGGCACATCACAGAGCGTCCCTAGCAAGACCTGGAGCAGTCTGCTCCCTCCCCCTGGGTAGCAGAAGACCAGGGACGTGTCTTTTTCCTGGTGTGCCCCTTTGCAGTGGGAGAGATGTTGCATCCCACTGTTTTTCTGTTTACTTTTCAAGTGCGTGAATTAGTGGGTAGCAAGACAGAGCTGACATATACCTCCCGAGCAGTGTGCAGTGATGCTCTCAATCCTTTCCCTGAGGGTGGAGGGTCAGTCTTCTCTGATTTTGCTTGGATTCTTCTCTTCTCAAGCCTGGCATCTCCAGGCAGGAGGTTCCTGAAAAAAACAAGTATATTGGTGGAGGCCTGCAGTAATGGTTAGCTGTTTTCCAGTAACGGTTTCATGATGTGTCATGCGTGTCACATTTACCCAGGGTGTAATGTCAGAATTTAATTTCCTGGGTGTAGGTGGCTCAGGTCCTCCTTACAGGCTAGATTGCAGCGCATGGCATAATTTAGTTTTACACTGAAAATAATCCAGGCCAGTTTTACTAAGAACTTTCAAACTCCAGCCATAGCTTTTAGATGCTCTTTTTGGATGATAAAGTAACAGCCTTGTCTAGGTTTGTTTCTTTGTACAATACAGCAAACATCCTTGCTCAGATCTCTGCACGGTGCTTCCAGTACAAGATGAAATAAGACTACTGTAGCAAGGCAAATCATCTCTCTCACAGGGAGGGTTCTTTCCTGCATTTCCTCTTTACAGCTTAGTAAGTACAACCTTTTATGGAAGTGGAAATCTGTGATTGTCTCACCAACAGCAATAACCCAGGTTTCCTTTCTCTTTGAACCCTTTGTGTATATTTTATAGACTTGTGGCAGGGATAAAACATATATTGCTACATCTTTTACATTTACTTATTATGCAGGTTAGACTGCTTCATCTACATTTTCTCCAGTGTGCATTCTTTTTCAGAACTACCTGAAGACCTGAGCCGTTGCAAGGAGCTTCTGCTAAAACTTGCTCAAGCATTGCCTTCTATCTGAATTGGGGTTCTCGACAAACACGCTGTGTTAGGAAATCTGGGGTGACAAAAATCTAGGCTTTCATTGGTGCCAGATTAAGGTCTGGTATTTTAGGATAAATCAGAATTGGAAATTATGTTTTTACATCATTAATTAGAGAAGATTTCCCAGATTTTGCTGCCTCCTGTAAAGCCTCTCTGGTGCACGGCAGAATTTTCTTTCAGTATTTCTCTTGACTTTTAGCTACTGCGAGACTCATGTTTACAAATGTATTAAGAATGCTTGTCATCAAAAATGAAGAGGGAACATCGTCCTCAGTACCTCCCCTCTTGTTTATACAGAACTTTTTCCAAATTTAAACTTTTTCAGCTATTTCTGTTACTTGCAACAGTGTCCTTGTCCTTTGCATACAGTGCATTTACATCTGAACTCTGGCTTTCCTTAGGTTCGCTGGGGCGATAAAGGATCCACTGAAGAAGGGGCTCGATTAGAAAAAGCAAAAAATGCTGTGGTGAAGCTCCCAGAAGAACCAGAAGAACCTTTTCATCCTAAACCACCTAAACCAAAGCCTACCTCACCAGCCATTCAGGAGAAGTGGTACACGCCAATTAAGGTAATCTTTTTAGTCTTCAGTACAATATAATTTTGTACTAAAGGCTGGATTTTGTCTGCCTCACCAGTTTTACGCATGCTGAACTGTACATTACTTTTCAAGTATTCCCATTCAAGTGTAATGTACTATTCTCAAAATGAACACCTACTCAGGATGAATAGCAGGAGCAGTTTATAGCCCTAAATGCAGTACTTCATCATTACTGCCACATTCTGTTATCCTTCCCCAAAAAAGGGAAGTATCGTACAGTAAGAGTACTAAAATCTACAGGGGCTTTACTGGCACTCGGTCCATCTCAATGTGTATCTAATTAAGCCTAAAACTACACAGTTTGTACTAAGTTTTAAACATACATACTCATTACCAACCAAGAAAAGCAAAAAATTATATAAAACAATATAATGCAAAAGGTATGACAAACAAGTGAAACATAATAAACAGCATAAAATAAAGACATTTTCCACTGTAGATGCCATGAGTCACTTGCAAACCTGTAACGAGCTCTTCTTAAAAACTGAAGATGGGTCGATAAACACCTTGTTTTAAATGTGTAAGAGCAGAGAATACGCAGGTTTAGCTGGGAGTAGGGATACTCTCCTTGTAAGTCCTTTCCGACTACCAGAAAGTCCTGACGATGTGTTGTGCACACACCTATGGAAGCTCTGCATCCCATGCGTGCGGAGCGGGATGCTTCTGATGAGCATCCGAGCTGCTACGCGTGTTCTGCACAGGCAGCGGGAGCACTCGCGGTGAGCCTGCTGCATTCACTACACGCGGCACTTACCGCGCAGCACCAATCAGCTGTGTACCATGTGCCCAGCAGGTCCGAGGCTTCCTGAAAGCCATGAACTTGCTGTATGCATGCTGTAAAAACAAATACGTTTATGTGGGAGAAATCCCAGATGGACGTGTGGCAATTCAGCCCAAAATATTGGCAAATAAACATTACTTCTAGATTGCTGAGAAGGAGACGTGGGTTAGGTCACAGCCACTCCTCTCCCAGGGGAGATGAGCGTGCAGTACCTCGCGTTCACCGATGGGAAAGAGCAGCACCACAGTGGTGTCGGGGACACAGCCCAGGTGTATACTTTGCTTATTGGGCTGTAAGCACCTGGAGCTCACTTCTGCCAGTAAAATTCTCCATGGATCGCCTCGGACAGTAACTTAGCAGGTGCGGTGTGCTCTCGGTTGACTGATTTTATTGTACTGAAAGTTCTGTTGCTCTGTTGCCACAGGGTCGACTCGATGCACTGTGGGCGCTGTTACGAAGACAGTACAACAGAGTCTCGTTGATGCGACCACAGCAAGGAGATGAGGTTTGTGTGTGGCGCGTGTACCCGCTACGGTCGGCCAAGGAGGGGCATGTTACAGGCAGGCTTTAGCGGCTGCTGAACACTGGTAATTCTGGGACTTTAACTAAAGAAAGCACTGCAGCCAAAAGAATGGCACAACAGGAAAAATAATGCGTTGGGGAAACAAAGTGTATTGAAAGATGCATCACACCAGCCCAGAAATGTTGCAGAAATGTGCATCTCATGAAAAAACAGAGTGGAGGATTCTGTATTTTGTGTGTGTTCAGCTGGAAAACAAAACCACAGCACACTCTTCATTCAGTGTAAACTCTCTGTAACAAACACTCAAATCTTTCCTATAACCAGCTATGTGTAACAGTGGAGTCTGGCAATCAGAATGCCAAAACCACATCAAATTTAAATGAATACCAATAACTTTCATGCGTGTCACCTTCATGTAGCTTTACACTTCCACGCCAAAGGCAACTTTCACAGAAAAAAAAAGGTGAGGAAACTTGTTTCTCTGACAAGCCTTTCTTCTAGTACACTCATGACCCCTGAAAAAGTGGCCTCCGCTGCACAGACTCTCAAGAAATTGGCCCCAGATGGGTGTGACAGATTAGATTCTCTCATACCACAAAACAGTAGTGTGTGAGAACACTATTTTTGCAACATACACCACAAAGATCACATGAAAGAATTAGAGGGATTAAAGGGAGGGAGTTACCTTTGAAAGAACGAGAAGTTATCGGTATTTAGATTATTTTCCTCGGATGAAATCTGGTACTGTTCTAAAGGAGAAAAAGGTGAGATTTAATTAAGACAAGGACAAGTGTTGGAAGAATGACAAAGTGCAATGCTGGAAACGGAGCACAGTCAAATACGAGTGTTACAATTCTAGTTGTCCTGTTGGCAAGTTATTTACTGTTTCCATGAATGATGCATGTTATGTGCAGCAGAATTAACAATAACAAATCTATATAGAAAATATACAGTACAATACCATTTAACAGGTAAATTAAATGTAAATAGGAACGTAGAAGAAACGGTGCCTGAACAGGCTAAAAAATTGTCGGTCGGGCCCTGTTTTGAGGATTTCTGACCATAAAGACAGGAAGGTAGTGTAAAGGTGGCCTGCCAGGAGAGGCTTTCCCGAGCCATTGTGGAGCCAGGCATCCGCCTTCTCTGGGCTCCACAGGGAGACAGAGACCAACAGCTTGGTTTATGAAAAACAGAGAAGTAGCTCATTAATTTTCAGTATCCCCACTGAAGAAAGGAGTAGAATTTGTACTGATGAATAACATCTATACCACTGGTCGTTAAGGTGTGACCTGTGCCACTGTAGGAGTGCAATGTCTGCCTGGCACGTTATTTTATACCTTGGAAAAAAAAATTACATCTCGTTACTTGTTCCTAACTTGCTAAGTAGAGACCCCATGCTGTACCCCGATGGGGTTAAGCCGGTGAACGGGTGAACAGGCACGTGTATGTACAGCGAGACAGGCATACGCATACTTACTTCGTTAGCACTGTTACGGTAAACAGCAGCCACATAGTTGTTCTGGTTTGTTTTCTTTCTTTTATTGTTTAAGAACTTGGTAGTTCCCATTTGTAGAAGAATTCACTGCTGAATTCCAGTCCTTGATCAAGTAATTGAAATTTAGGCATGAAGTATCAAAGCAGAGCGAGCTTTTTCTTCCTTCTCTCTCTCCTCTCCCACCTCTGCCACGTTGCCAGACAATGCCGAGGGTGGCCCAGTTTGAGGGCTGCACGCGGTCGAGCCAAGAAGCTTTGATTGTGGATGGCAGTCCTTTGAGTCATAAATTTTGCAGCTAGCAATCCGTGAGGTTAGGGAGGCTTGTCCAGGTGTGAGCTAGCAGGTTGTTGCCGACATCTGTTGAGAGCAGAGGCACAGGTCCTCGGCAGCCTGCAGCGAGGCTGCAGGATTGTCACCAGATGTAGTTAAGAGTGGCAGAACAGTTTTGGTCTCACATTTGCCGCCTGGGGGCTGAAACACTAAAGGTAGAGTGGGGGTGGACACAGCTGCGCTCCCAAACATGCCTCAGGCACAAATAAAGAGATCTAATATAGTTTGACTCTGTTGTGGTGGGGAGATGAGGACAGAGAGCCACTTCAGAGACAACTTAACGCTGCAACATCTGCCGCCAAGTTTCCCGGGAGTGACAGGGGACAGCAGGTACAGATCGAAGTCCCCACATAAACAGCCTCCATTAAGCCACGGACTCTTTTGAAGGGCTCCCATCAAACATAGTGGAGTCCGCAGCAGGAGATTTTGTTTTCAAAGCCGTGTTTTGTTTTCCGCACTAACAAGACAATTTATAAATGATGCATTACCCTGCGTTCATACTCCTGTTTATACTTTCCGTCCTCTTTGTATTAAAGGGGCACTGAAGAATGAACCGCAGTAGTTTTGGGGTACTTTGATAACCCAGCCGACTGTCCGAGGGTTTTAACTGAGGCCACGGCAGCGTTCAGTCCCCGGCGATAGGCTCAGCTAGGAAGCAGAGCTGAATGTGTGCGCCGTTACGGTGGCGTTGCGGAGGAGCGTCTGCCATTGTTTCTGTACTGGAACACCTCTTCCAGCGAGTTTGTTACTGCCCGAGAACAGAACTTGGCGCAGGTTCGCAATGCGAGCGTTAGGGTCCTGTTCTTTGCTCTAAATCCTTCTGTTTATTTTCTGATTCGTAGTTTAGCACCTGAAGGTAATCATCAGTGTTTTTCTGATTCTTTACATGACCTTGTTGGTTTGTGCAATTGGGTGGTGGCTGAGATTCTGATCCTGTGCACAATAATGCACACAAATGTCTGAAGTCCACAAATAGCCTATGGCACGTGTATGTAAAATTTTGCGCTCTCAGGATACAAGCTTTAGGTCTCCTAAAATGCAACAAACACACCAGACCGGGCATCGTGGTAACTTAAGCACAGGGATAATGCCTATTCAGAAAGGAAAAGTCAGTCTTTTGTGGGTGGAGTATGAATTTGCTACAGCTGTCAAAGACCTTCTCTGCCACCCTAAAGAGCAGTACAATTCTTCCCCCCTCCAAGCTGCGCTAAAAAGAAACCATTTCCTTTGGCAGTGCAGTTTTTGTTAATAACAGTTTCATTGGGCATGACTGAAAAGGGAAAAAACAAATTTGTTTTCTTAATTCCTCAAAACATCTTTTTTTATGGCGTGGATTGCAGTAAAACCAGTTACATTTGATGAGTACCTGGCTTGTGCCGAAGCCAAGGCAGTTGCACCTAACCAAAGCCAGCCGTAAAGCCCAGCTCCAGCTTGGGCACAGCCCTGCCGTGCTTCGTGTGAACACCCAGCACCTCGTTAGTCCAGCCTGCAGAGAGACCGGCCACCTTCCAGAACCAGCCAGAAGCAAGCTGACAGGTTCATTCGGTCGCTGGTCTCCAGAAGAGACGTGACAGCTTTAACTGTCTTGGGCCCCCAGATTTATGAACTAGTCCTATGCTCCTAACCAGATTAGTTCCTTTTCCATTAACTGCAGAAAGTAGGGCAGCTGTCCGAGCGGCTGGCTGGAAATTCGATAATGTCTGCTGTGTTAATCTGTAGGCTTTTCAGATGAAGAAGGCAGCAGATAACAGGATTAAAGTTTCACGACCCAGGGTTTTCACAGCCCGAGACGCGGGCGTAGGGGGATAGAGAATGACTTCTGTCATTAATCTTAATTGATTGCCAAGAGGTTTTAATCTGGGTTATTAATTAGGAAGGTCCTTAACACACTGTCTACGTATCAACATCAGATGCTCTTTTGGGACTTTTGGGACATATGGCCTATCTTATATTTACATTCACACAATTTACACATACATAAATTTCTGTATGAAGAAATTCTTATATGTATATATGCATACAGATAGCTGCAGAAGCATTTGCATGCACAGAGACATCACACACTCGTTGGCAAAATCTGATGAAAATGAACCACTTTGAACAAAGGTTAAATTTCCACACAGTAACCACGTATACCTCTGTTTACGGTGATGTGTATATTAATCCAGTTTGACTATGTATGCCATTTATCTAGATTATCTTTCAAATGGAAATCGCTGATTTGCAGATGTAAGTGATGTTTCACTGAAGTGCAGCACGTGTCTGTGTGTGCCTCTGGCCAGTCAGAGACACACAGACTGCAAACCCAGACGGTACCATTTGTATCTTTCACAGTTTCCCTGAGCTAATGCTCAGCCCTTTGCTTTTCCCTTTTCTTATTTCTAAACAAGTTACTGTTGGACAGCCAGAATGGATGGAGGTGCAACTATCCATTGCTCAGCTCCGTAACTAGCCGAGAAATCCCAGTAACACTGCTTCAACGTACTGTTTGCAGGAAGGAATACTAGATTATGACTTGAGCATTGGAACTAGGCAAGAAAAGAAAATGTTGTGACAGTCCTGGCATTTTAATTTTATGAAGATTCAAACTGCACTACCAACTTCTGTGGTCTTTCCTTTCATAACAGAAGATCATTTATGTGGTCAATCCCATGTATGGCAATGGAGTTGAGGCTGAAGAGACCTTTTAAGTTCTCGGGGAGTGACAGCAGGAGATTCCTGTTTCGTGCTGGGCCATGCCGTGTCCTGCGTTCCAAAGCAAAATGCAAAGGTGGCAACCATTTAGTTAACTCAGAGCTGAAAAGTCTGCTCTTGGAGTGTTCAGAAGAAGTAGGAATAGTTTGAGATACTTCAGACTAGAGAGAAGGATGTAATAGTTGGTTTTTAGGAAGAGAAAAAAAGGGCCTGTATTCAGGGAGGACTTAGTGGCGGCTGAGTCCAAGAATTTCCTGTTTTTTCCTGGGAAATGGAGATTGATCATTTGGCTCACCTAAAACTAGACTGTACAAAGCAGCTGCAGTGCTCAACAGCTCTATCAATGTAGACCTGTATCAACAGAGAAGCACACAAAACAATCCAAAGGGTCTTCCATCGTGTCCTCCTGGGCTATGGTGTTGCCTCTTGAAACTGTTGTGCGCAACTCTTGCTCATTTTCTGCACATTATTTCTTCTACCTCGTCACAAATTTGAAGCCCAAGGATGGAATGACGCAATGACTGTGGTTCCTTGACATAGCTCTATGCCTACCTTCTTGCTGTGAGGCACAGGTAAAGAGGACGAACTACAACAGATCCCAAAGATTATGAGAAATAGTATAGTTTGTCACAGATGGGATTCTCCATAGCTATAGAAGTGAAATGTCCCAGCGGTCTTCAACAGTGACCTGGCACGTTGTAGAAAATTCAAACAGTGATTTCATTGCCACGTGGAGAAGCTCTGTACAAGTACTTTATATTAACAGATACGGATGATGACGGAAATCTACCGACCAGGATCTAGAGAGGCTCTGGGATTGGAAACTTGGGGACAGAACGAGGTGAAAAGAAACGGGGTAGTTTTCCTTTGACTTCACTGGGCTCTAATTCTCTAACCAACAGGAAAGTCTTGTGAAAACATCTTGAAACGACTATTTTTAGGAAGTAAGAGTTCATGTATCACCTAGAAGGTATTAGTGTCCCCTGCAGGTAGCTGTGGGAGCCCACACCTCAAGGAGGCTTACTCACTTTGGATGAGTTTAGTATAAGCTTGTGCTAAATTGTGGGTAATTGAGTTCCGAGTATGCTCAAATATGCCCACCCAGATACTCATCATACCAATGCAAGAGTCTCTAAAGCCTGAAAGCAGTTGCACACCTTAATAATTTCATGCAGGCAAATTTTCTCATTAGCTTTAATACAACATTATCAAAAAGAAGGTGAGGTGAGGGAGCTGTTCCATCACCTTGACATTGAGTGCATAGCTCTTGCGGAATCAAGGAATAACAGGAAGATAAAAAGTTGGGAAGGACTACAGCACACATGCTGCTGAATGTGACAACTGTATGCTAGAGGCAGACAGTGGGGAGAAAAAGAAGAAAAATGATATTTATGGTTTCTGATCTTTTTACTGTATTCCCATAATGCAAAATTATTTTTGTTCTGAAATCAGTTTTTGCATGTCTAAGTCCATTATGAACTATAGAGCCATACAGAATTAACAAAAAAAACTAAATACTTGAGTTATTAGCATTTTAAAATCACTGAGTCTTAATAAGCCATAATGTATTCTGAACAACTCAGCTGCAGTATCTTTACGGAGTGCCTTCAAGTAACGTACGCCTCTCATCTTCGTCTGTTTGGCGGCTTTGTCTAAAGGGGAGATTGCTACCTACTGAAAGAAGTGACTGTGCCATACGTTGCCAAAGCCCATTATACTTTAAGGTTCAGGCTGACATCCATCCATAAATTAGAATGTCTCAATACATTTGAGTTTTGTCCCTCAATGGTGTGACATAATGGCACGCCCTCAACCTTAACATTTAATTTTAATATTGAATGTGCTGCTTTTTGATGGCTTGTGTCACAGCCGTCACGTAATTTAAACACAGTCTTAAAAAAAGTTAATTCAATTACAAGTAATGGACTTATTAATGCTGCTTCGTGTCACGAAGTATATATGGATGCATACGATCTGTTCCTTTCAAGTCACTCTGAAATGAATTTTGCAACTTCGGATAACTGCGGTGGACAAATGCTAAATGAAAATCAATCACTTAAGTTTAAATGGGCTAAGCTCACCGTCTTTCTTCAACAGCCTCTGTCGGAGAGCTAACCAGATGATGAGTAACAGTTTCACTGACCTGTAGCCTTTCAGTGTTTAACATCACCCTCTGAGGACAGCGCTTCAACTGCGGTCGTACTCCCGGGCTCCCGAGTTCTCATTCATAGGTGAAGATTATTTCCCATACAGTTCTATCTGTAGTTTTCTCCAACAGTGTTGCGCTATCTTTATTACTTAGTCTAGCAATCCGAACCCTGCAACTTAAATCAGTTTGATCAAATGAAAAAGAATTTGATTTTCTTGGAATTCATTACCGCTTTTTTTCCACTGGAAACAACAGAAATACTTTAACGGCTTGAAATACAAATTTCCTTGCTGGATGCAAAATATCACTGTCTGATCCGAGAGGGTAAATGCAGGTGCGAAGTGCACAGTAGCTGGTAGCACATTTTATATCTTTCTGTGCCAAAGTTGATGGATGATATTTTATTTTACATTATAGCACAACATAAAACCTACTAAAATTTGGAATGGTTGTAAGATGATGGACAGGTATCTTTAGGAAGTAGAGTATGATCCCAGAAGAAAGTTGATTATTTAGGGCTGAAAATTTTCAGAAGCGCCTGAGGGCCCCTCGGATGTTACAGAGTTCTGTGGCAGGTCTTTCCCCGTAGCCGGTCTGTAAATCATCCAGAAATCCTGCGTATTGTCACTAGAGCACAACTGCTCACCCCAGGAGAGAGCTGTTACGTTTTAGGGCACATCCTCATGTCGGGGCTGCTGCCTTCCCTCTTCCAGTGCTGCCTCCTCGCCCTGTTGTGGCTCCGTTCCGCAGCTACTGTGGGCTGCTCCGCGTGCCCTCGCCACCTGAGAGCTTTGGGCGGCTACCTTAAACCTAGAGCATCTATCACCGCTGAGCCACAACTGCAACAAGTCGCAGGTCATTTATTTCATTTCATTAATGAAATAAGGACATGTATAGACAAAGGCTTCTGCCCACTAATAGTCACTTTGGCTCTCAGGCAGTTGATGGACATGACCTTTGGTTTGTGCAGTCATTTTCGTAACGGTATTCATGGTCGGGGCTGACAACCAATCTGCCGCGCGTGAGCAGCAGACATGGCTTCCTTTGGTAATGCCACGTCGAGGAACCCCAGGCAGATGGTCAGAGATCATAGGTGGCTAATGAACTTGATGGGGCATTTTATTAAGATTATGATGGCAACTAAGATTTTTCCCTCTGATAACAATATTTATAACAAGAAAAGAAAGGTGTGTAAAGGAACAGGAGAATATAATGGACTAGGTTTCCTTTGGATCTAGTATTCTCTGAATTCTAGAATCTAGTTTCTCATATCTCAGTGCTTTAGAAGTGCAGTGGTATACACTGTCTTGTGCTCAGCAGAGTAAAAGAAACTGCTAATGGATGTAGGTACTAACTGGAGAGCGAGTGGCATGACGTTGGCTCCTTCATGGCATTTTTGCTACTGACTCTGCCCTTTGAATGAGTTAGCCGTGCCAGATATTGTGAAGCCAGTTACCATCCTTGCCATTCTGGTGAAGGGAAACAGAGAGAAAAAAAATGGAAGAGCGAGCAAATTTCAGTAAGTCTGGTCTTGCAAACGCCTGTCAAGGACTTGTGCGTATAGGTGGCTCTTAATACCTACCTGCCAGTTGTGGATTCGCACCCCTTGAACCTTAGCGAGCAAAGCACAAGAGTCATATGTTTTTTCCTTGAAAGTCCGTGCTGCTCCTAGCATTTGCTGTTTGGTGAATAGGCATTTAGAAGTTTTCAGGCCCGCCTTTTTCCCCTCCCAATCGATGGTATGCCTTGATGTCCAACTCTCCCCATAAAGTTTTGGGTGTCAAGGCCAATTGCATCTGCTTAGTCCCGCTCTGAGTCCGGGCCAAATCAATAAACAGCACAAAGGCATCGAGACTGGAATAGTGCTTTATACCATTTTATGTTTTAAATTCCTGCCAAGTAGAATGTATTTTTACTGAATGAAAGACGGTTTCTCTGTGCTACATAAATATTACAGTTGTGGCTCAAATTGCAAGTGAAATTCTATGTTTTGACTTTTAAAGGTTTGAGCGGTCTGTGTCACAAGTACTTGAGAACCCCCTTCGTTTCCTAGCACGTGGCTGCAGTTCCGCTCATCCCGGCTGTCCACGCTCAGCCTGCGTGGAGCCATGCCAGCTGGGGACGAACCCGCACGCCGACGCCGAGCTACGGCACTCCCCTTCCACCTCAGGTCACTAAAATGTACATCTAGTGGTTTTCAGTAGGGACTGCAAATTTTCCTCCGGGGGCTTGTCTGAGGAGCGTAACTGGTCTTCAGCTGAAACAACTATTTGTTATACCTGATTTATAAGGTGTTTCTACGTTAAAACTCAACTTTCTGACTAATTGTGCCTGCTACTGACTCACATCTGTGGTTGCCAATGTTGTGCTTTACGCTCAGCGGTGGCGAGGGTTTGGTAGCAACTTGCGAATGTAGCACTGAAAAATACCTTCAATTTAGGGCTTCCAGAAATTCAGTTTTATATATTTCAAAAGACTAAAGGAAGGTAAAGTGAAAGAACTCTTCCTGTTTCTTTAAATTTATACTACCTATGTTGATTGTCATTAAATCCCTTTTCTTAAAAGTCAGCCACGTTCTCAGCTGGCACTCTGTGAATACTCGCCTAGGCATGTGCACTGCATCTTTTCTGTCAGTCTTGCCCAATATATAAAACTATAAATGCTCTGCCTAGGGAAAGAAAAATAGTATTAGGCTTGGGCTCGGAAAAGGTCGGGAGAAAACCAGTATATTGTAGCACTACAGCAGGGAAGTTTTGTTGACAAGAGTATGTTCTCATAAAGGCAGAAATACAGAAATTTGCCCCAGACATGCATCTCCGGTCTGGTCCCAGCCGGGTGCTCCTTATGGGAGTTTCAGGAAACATTTGGGTGAATGAAGGCTGAGGGCTCCCAAGGGCTCTGCAAACCCCGAGACGGGTACGATGCGTGGAACGTCTGTGTGCTCTTTGCTCTGGAGTACAGGTAATTGGCTGTAGTCCATTGGGAGAGTTCTGAACAAGCTGATGTGTAGGCACGGGCTGTTCCTCCCCCGGCCCTCTGCGGTTTGTGTCCGTACATCAAAATCCAGCTGTAATTGTAACACGGGCAGGCACACCCTGGATAACTCGGCTTTTGTTAATTAGGGTAGTGATATTAAAGATGCATGTGCGGATACAGTATTTTCGGAGCTTTTTTCAAGTGTTGCTTCACTGGACATCCCTTGAAAGAGCAAGCCTGGCAGTAACGAAGTGACTGGTAGAAGGAAACGCAGTATCAGTGATAAGAAATCGTGCTCTGTGTTCAAGAGAACTTTTGGGTTAAGATCTCCCTCCCCAGTTGTGGTTCTCCGTCTGTCGTGCAGTGCCTGCAGCAAGAGACACCTTCCTGAGTAACCTACCACTTGTCACACTACAGCTACAGAACCTACACCTGCAGCAGCAAAAGCACCAGGAGGTATTTCTACTTCCCTGTTCACAGCAGATGATGTTGTATGCATTAGGATGACATAACCTTCTCAGAGTTGTAGTAAAAGAATGCCGGTTGCTGAGAGAGGAGGCGCTGCATTTCCTTGTGGCTTAAGTGGATACAGATCTGTTTATATCAGTGGTGAGTTTAGTCATATGCGTCGTAAGTTTTTGAGGCTGATATTTTCAGATGTGCTAGTCAGGTCTATCTTCAGGGTTCTTCATGCTGTAAGTTTGTGAGGAGCCTGCATTAGGGTTTTAAAGCACTGCTTTGGGAAGCTATTATCGGTAGATATTAATTATTGAACACTATACCTTCTGGAAAAGTTGTTTCATCACTGGAAAGTGACCTTGTTAGAAGAGGCAAAGGGAGAGAGAGACGTATGGTGCCTCCTGAGATCAAGTGGAGTGATGCGTATCAAGAGAAGACACTAAAGATTTATTGTCTGTGGCAAAAGAAACACAGATCTCTGCTTGTGCAGTAAGTGTTTTTGACATCATACACCGTAAAGAATGATTGGATGCTGTAGGTTAAAAAGTGTTTCACTAAAGGAAAATAATAGACATTTTCACAGCGCTCTTTCTATTAAGAGGTTGGACTCTGCCTGTGTAGCCCAGCTGGCCGTGAGGATCTGATGGTGTCCAAGTTAGTTTTGTGGTAAAAGGCAGCTGAGTAATGCTAAGAGAGGATCCTGAGAATTTATCTAAGCAAAAGGAAATGTCATTTACGGGAAAAATCTGTGCCTTCTCCAGTGAGGTTTACAGTTAGTGAACAAGCCCCATTACTGTAGCCTTTCCCAGCTGCTGTCAGAAAAAACACGGGGAAAGTTTTAAGTGATGGCGTGGCTCACGTAGGTAGCACAAACTGCACCGCTGCGATGCTCTTATGTATTGCACATGTGACATTCCCTGTTGCATAACAAAAGCTGCTGTCTGTATTGAAAGAAGATCCCTTTTGACCTTGGTGATTGCTGGTACAAGCTCCCCCTGCATGACATCCACACCACTGGAGAAGTCCAACATAAGCATTGTTTGGAAGCCTCGCATGGAAATTTCATTTATTAACCTCACCCTGGCCTTTCCCCTGGAACTTTTCTTTTTTCCACAGCTGCTTGCGCAGCACTATGCTTGTCTTCCAGGAATACTGCCGTTTGGGGTTTTCCCATTGCTCGGTCAGCTTGAATTGTTCAAAGAAACCCCAGATAAATAGGAATTCAGTTTAAAGTAAGAGCTAGGGGAATGCGACCACTCAAACTCGTCTCTCACTTTTATGAAAGCCTCTGCTAGATTAGAGAACAAGACATTACGGCCAGAGAGCTTTTAGATAAATCATAATTAGATGGACGTGCAAATACATCAGCTAGGCCTAGGCGCGCAATTAGGCACCTAATTACGTTGAAAATGCAATTGCACACTTAGCTGAAGTGGCCGTGCGGCTGTTCCCGTCCCGTCCTCCGGCGAGGCTGCGGGGCGGCCCCTGTTGCAGACGGCCCTGCGCGGGAGGAGAGGCGGAGGTGTCCCTGCGCTCCACGCAGCCCTGCCGAGCGGCGGCCGCGGCCGGGGACGGGTTTTCAAGCCGGGTTTCCGCCACAGCCCGCCCAAGCACATCCCGCGCTTTGGCCTGCTTCTGCTGCCGAGACGGAAGTGATGGTGCTGTGCGGTGACCGCCGCTCCGTCGGGAATCGTACAGCGAAGCGCAGGTTTCGCAGCCGTCACAGTGCCCAAAAGCGCCGTGGAAGAAGTGGCCAGGCAGAAAAAGATGCTGTGGTGTTTCCCGGGAAGGACAGGCTGTGGGCCAGGCAGCTCCCCGAGGACACGCCTGGTACCCGCGCTGGGGTGCGTTCAGGGTGTCAGCCCTTAGAGAACCAGGCTGCGCTGAGCTCATTTCTTGTGGAACCGCTTCTTTCTGAGGAAACTCGTGTGGAGTCACCAGAGGGTATGGTAAGAGAGGAGGAACTGGTAGTTCCCAGCATCTCTGGCATCGGGCCAGCCTTGGCTTTTATTTAGCTATTTTTTTCTCTTTCTGCTGCGACTTCTTTTTCTTTCACTCAACAAGGAAAAGAGGGGGAAAACCCCAGCCAACTGTGGGTTGTGATTCAGCTGACAGTGTGTGATTGAAACTGCAGCTACGTTGATTCCAAAGAGAAAATGGAGTTTAAAAAAACATTGTCGCTATTCAGGGACAGCGTTTTCTTCATGGAAACATCTTATCTGAGAATGTTGTCCATATCACCATCCACTCGGGGCCTAATTGTTCAGCCACTGCTTTGTCTGAAATGACTTCTTGCCAGCAAGGATCACGTGTGAGAATTAGCATTTTGGAAGTAACAATGTGTGAGCTGGAAGGTGAAGCTGAAAAGCTTTAGCCTGTTCCGTTAACCCTGCATGGGTGATAGGCGACTGTTTGGCTTCGTTTCCGTTTACTTCTGCTGAAAGTCTTCAACCTGGATTTTCAAACGGGAGCCGAGGGCTGCGAGTGAGGTGCCTGATTCTCAGATCAGGAAAACTGAACTGCGTTTTTCGTGTGCCTGTTCAGCACGCTACGACCCGTTTTCTTTATCGTTAGCCTTTTCGTGATTTAACAAAAACATCACGGCTTCACAGCAAGTGCTTCACAAGTCCCGCACAAGTACAGCATTACAGCAGCCCATGAATGCCGCGGTCTGCAGAGGTGCGGGCAGGACGGCAGGCGCCCCTTCTGCGTGGCACAAAGGGGGCACCCAAGGCACAGCTGGAAAAACTGGGACGGCAGAAAACGCAGCGCGTCTGCCGGGGAGCTGAGAGCGCGAGGCGGCCGGGCACTAGTTCATACCCCTGCTGGGGACACAGCACTGCGGGGGAGCGGGAGCTTGAAACGGTGTTTGAGCCAGTAACGCGAAGAACCCGGGATGAGCGACAGCAGTTAGTTTTGCCTGGGAAGAGGACAGCAAGAAGACCAGAATCGCAAAGTTACCCATTCAGTGAATGACCTTAATAGTTCAGAAAGGAAAAAGCTAGGTAGTTGCAAGGCTGACCGTGTATCTGTACACACGCGCAGGCACACAAACCCAGGCTCGCCTTTAAGGGAAGGGACGGAAGGAGGGAACGTGCGGAGCGGCTGGAGGTCAGTCCCCAGCGGGGCCCCGCAGCCCGGCCAGCAGCACCCAACACGCAAGTGGCAGAGCCGAAGACATGAAAGATTTTGCCAGCAGTGGAGGATATGCTTAATGTGTTTAAGAGCTTAACGGCCTATTGAAATTAAACTGCAAATGCATTGTGCCAAAGTCTTCTGTCTGCCAACAGCCCTGTGAAGTGCCTGTCCAAGCTGCCGTTCGCTTGCGGTCCCCGGTGTGCACCACAGGACAAACCTGCCTTCGTGTCCCTGGCCAAAATATTTTAACCTCGCCACTTACCGGGGACCAAACACGGAGGGAGATGGGGATGCGTGTGAAGATGATTTTGCCTGTGTTTAGATTTATATTTTCCCCCTTCCCTTTCTAATCCTTGAAATGCAATATTGTAAAACTCAGAACTTCTTTCTCCTTCTACAATTTTTTTTTTTTAGATCTTCAGGTGATACAATTTTTTTTAAGGATTGCAATATGAGTAGTTATTCTCGCCTACTGCTCAATTTATTAAGCATCCTGAATAAGAAAAAAGTAGCCCTTAAAATAAAGCAGTCACTTCTGCTTTTTAACACTATGTTAATTCCTCTGAAGGAGTATCTGGAATTGAAAACTTCACATTAAATTTCTGAGAATAAGGCTTGTTTCAGAGAACTTACTAGTCAAGGGGTGAAGATATGTTCTCCCCCCGTCTTTTTTTTTTTTTTAAACACTATAAAATGATAGAACTACTTTTTAAAAATTACTTTAAAAATTCATATAATTTGTACAAGCTGAGGTGCTATTCAAAGAAACTTCGTCTATTTCTGGGGATCTTAATTAGGTTGATTTGAACATGGAAAAAAAGGATTTCTGCTTAGATTCTGGCAGAGAAGTTGCCTTGGCCTCATTTTCATTCATTCCCACCCCGCTTGCAATGATCCGGCCATATAGCGTTTCATTCTTGGGTCCGCAACCAGTACTAAATGCTAAGGAAAGCCATTACTGAGCTCGGGGAAAAATCCAGTGTGGCACATTTTCCCAGTTTCTCGTCTGCATTTCTAAAGAATGTGTCCATGTTCCAAAAACCCACCAAAAATTCTAACAGTTCTTCTGGTTCTCATTAGCATTAGAGTTAGGAATTGCAGCTGTATTTGAGAAAGCCGGTTTTTCTGCACTTTGCTCCAGATTTTGTAGGTGTAAACATCGGGTTAACTAAATTAGAGAAGCATCTGGACCTTTAAGTGCCGGTCAGAAAGAAATACTTAAGGTTTTGTTGGCTTGATGGAGAAAAGGCAGGGCTTGCAATAAAATACTGGGCGTGCTTTGTGTGCCAGAACTAGCCAAGTACTGCTCTGAGGCGTGACGTAGGAGAGCTGCGATGCTCAGCAGCGCCGGGGTTTGTCCCACCATCGATCTGTCAGCACTATGGCATGCCCTGCCCTGGAAAGCCTGAGGGAGAGCAGCGCTCGGGTGGCCCAACCAGTCTGGGATTCCTTTCCAGTGTGGGTGTAGCTTGGCACCACCGAGTGCCCATGTAGGTGCTAATGGGGTGTCGCTTTCCAGCCGCAGCGGGACTGTGCTTCCCTGGCGGTGGGTGAGCGAGCCCCAGGATTAAAAACGTCCCACTGGAATGTCTGAGCTATCAGACACAGAAGTTCTTACGAGCAGCTCTGCAGTTCCGCTTGCACGCAGCTGCTAGCACACCGCGGCTCTCCGGGGCTATTGCGGTTCGGTGCGTGTTGGCAGTCCCACCGGCCGCGATGCTGGGGGAGCTCCTCCTGCGTCCAGAGCACCATACGCAACCAGGACAAGCTCCTCGCCGGTTCTGAGATAACGTGCCAGTACAGCTGGCTGCTTAATCCCTTCCGGAATTCATGCAGGGGATACAGACCCGTTACCTGCTCTTTTCTCGTTGCTTCTCTCAAAAGCTGGCCTCCCTCCTCCTGCCCTTTTGCACGCTGCAGCCGCAGAGCAGCCAGTCCACAGGAGGCACGACAGCAGGAGCAGTCTTTCACAGACCTTACCTCTGTGTGTCCCCCCGCCCTGGAAGCACAGGTACCACTGCTGGTGTCACCACACTGCGACCGCACCGTGCCCGAGGGGACCCAAAGCACGGCAGAACCTCTCCTGTCCCTTTCTCCTCTCAGGATTCCTCACCATTTGCTATTATCTCTATTACAGAGGAAGAATAGGCGCTGTATTTTCTTATTGTCACTATCAGGCCTGCAGTGATTTATTCCTATAGTCTGTAACTGAATTAAAATCTTAATTAAGCTTATGCCACTTTTTCCTTCTTTTTAATTAGGTATAGCCAAATCACTTGTCTGTGGGAAGAAGTAAGAAAAAGATAAAGAGCAGAAACATTTTTTTCCGATCGGTGCTTGTAGTACTGAAGCCTTAGTGACAATATCCTCTCAAAGAGATCTCAGAGGATTTTTTTTCTTTTTTATTAATGTTAAGAATTTAACATAAAATTCTGTAAAAAAATTGTAAGCTATCCAGTTACATCCTATGTCTTCTGCCCAGGGAATCCCTGAATCCCTGATAAAGACTCGGTCCTGTCCCACTGAGCCGGGCAGTGCCAGCCTGCGACCTGTCCCTGAGGTGGAGAACACACACGGCAGGGGCACGATGGCGAAGGCCTTCCCTGTAACAAGTACAGTGCCTGTCCGGCGGCAGAGCGCTGGCGGACTGAAGGGCAGCTCCCTTAGGAGAGACTGACCAAGCAGTCCCGTAGAGGTGGGCAGCGGCTACGCGGCAGAGGAACAGCACTGTGGCAGCGCCCATTCTGCACACACGGTCAGACACCTCTTTCCTTGCTCACCCTCCGCAACTGCCAAGACCCCACGGCATATTTCTGCTGGGGAGAACAATGGCCGGTGCCCCGCCGTAACACCAGGTGCTGCTACGTCCTCTCTTCCCCCTCTTCTGCTCACAGGTTAACAAAAGCCTTTGCACGCTCTCATTCAGAAGGAGTTTAAGCAAGGGAGCATGGACGAGCGCAGCTCCAACTGGGTTTTGTGCTTGGGTCCCGTAAGAACGCGGAGTCATGCACAAAGTGCCACCCCTGCCTATTCCGATTTTAAAAGCTTGCAACCACAGAGGGTTGGGGGCCGGCTAAAGCCAGCAGCCCCTTTCCAGCCCACCGCATCACCGCGCTCAGCTCTGTGCTGCCACTTGAGCATCAGCACCGTCGACTTTCTCGTCAGCTTCTCACTGGGGCTCTTCCCAGAGGAAAGATAACGCACCGCAGAGAGTGCTCTTGTGCAGGAAACCTCCATCATTCACATAAATATTTTTCTTGAGTGTTTCCTGGTGTTAATTTCACACCCGGCTTCTACAGTTCTTATTTACGTTACTAAGACACCGGGAGATGACACAATGCAGCAATGAGTTTTTGATGCCTATAATAAACACTGCTTCCATCTGAAACAATAAATCATAGTGGAATGGAGAATTAGTGGCGGCTTTGGCCATGGTACACTGCAGATGTCTGTCCCGGCTTTGCAGATGCAACTACAACCCTAGGCAGGTTCGGCAGAAGGGTGAGCTCAGCTGCCCCTCCCTGTGCTTCCCCCGAAAGCATCGCTTCTCCCCCCTGCTCGTGGTTCACCCACAGCAAACCTTACACAGACTACAGGGCTTTCCCCGAACAAATTAGACGTTTGTACAAAGCTCTCCTAAAATATCAAATGCCGCCACCAGAGAAGTGTAGATCCCTAGCTTTTAGCAGAGCAGGGATTTTTGTTTGGTTTTCTTTCATGGTTACCTAGTCATTTCACTCGTGCCTTAACCAGCCTCTTCAAAGGCGACAATTTGTGGAAAAAAATGTAAGCCGGCTCTTTTCGGGGAGACTATAGCTGAGTTAATGGGCCCTCTGCAGGGTGGAGTCTGCCCCAGCTTGCAGCCTGGGAAGGTCTGGGTTCAGCCAGAGCTTTGTATCTGGGCTCTGTCGGGTGGGGGGAGGATTTCAAGCCAAGTTAGATTCTGACGTTTTCTCTGTAATGCAACCTCATAATTGCTGCTTGTTGCGAAAGCCAGCTTCTGCTGGTTCCTTAGTCTTCAGAATAGATGTCATTAATGAGGCCTTTGTTAACGAGTCTTAGGAAGAAACTCTCAAACCTCTTAAGTGCCCGTTCCATGTCCTGCCCTATGGAAACAGGAGGCGCTCCTTTCACGCCAGTCAGCTGTTTACTGAGAAGCTTTTTTTAAAAAGCCTGTCTCTTGCAGTCCTAACGCAAGCCACTTCTTTCCACATTAACCTCATCATTTGAGTGTAATCTGTGCTATCCTGCGGGAGAGAAGGAGCTCTGGCATGTGATGGCTGTAATGTCCAAGTGGCAGAGTTTCAAACCTGCCAGCCCGTCCCTGCTCTGACAGCTCACTCCAATTAGGGCTGACGCTCTGTCCTTAACTCATCCTCTTGTGCATAGGTAGTGCAGCACATATGGTACGTACCGCCGTGAGCCGATCCGAGACCTCTGCCGTGCCTTCGCATGAAAGGGAAGGGAGGCGAGAGTGGGGGGAGCGATTCGGGTCCAGCTCCGACCTGGTGCTGTATCAGCGAGCACCCAGCTCCGCGGACACTCTGCCCACAGGCGCGGGTGGGAGAGAAGCAGCCGTGCCCCTAAATTCAGTGGGGTCTGAAGGAGAAGGTGCTTCCTGTAGCCACTCTGGCTATCTCAGGGCAGCAGGACTGAGATTTTCGAAGGGGCTTACGGGATGTGAAGCCTTTCGGTGGGACCTGGAGATTTCAAGTTCTTCTGTAAATCTCCCGCGTAACATTTGCGTGTCGACATTTTCTGCTTAAGGGGCCTTTTGGCATCTTTTACATTAATTTATAATGCTGTGATACTCGGGTTGCAAGCACTGCAGGAAGACTGTTTATTTTAAAAAAACTTTGCTTTGAAATCAGATTTGATTCAATAGAGATTGACCACATTCCAACTTCTCACGTCAGTTCTTGGTTTGTGGGGTGGGAGTTGTGTTTGGGTTTGTTTTTTTTTTAAATTTTATTATTTGGATAAATTTTACAGACTTATTTCCTAGCAAAATTTGCCGGTATCTTTACATTTCCTGTGTTTGAATGAAATGTTGTATGACGCTGACAATATTTGGTACACTTTCCTATGTTAACGGTGTCTTAATGTAGCGCCGTTATTTTAACAGGATCAGTCAAGAAAAAGACGCACCTCATTGATGGCACCTTCTATCCTGTTTAGCTGAAGTACTTTGTTCATACCCTCCTCAGAGTTGACACCTTTAGAGATTACGGGAGCAGGACACCTGGTCAGTTAATCAGCCCATTACAGCACGAAAGAGTCCACCCTGGCGTTGGCTGCAGCTGCAGCTGGGTAGTTCCCCCCCCCGAAGGAACAACGCTGGCAGTGCGTTCGCTGAATCCGGCCTCAAGTCACAACAGCGGGTCTTCAAGTTTTTGTACTTGTATGCGGTGTAACTCACAAACTCTGAAACCCCTCCGTGTGTTTGCGAAGGTCTAAGTGGAAGCAAGGATTTTTAGACAAGCGAAGTGGGGCTAAAGAGGGCTGCTTATTTCAGTAAGGCCTTACGTCTGCAAATGCTAGACTGGCTTGATGAAATTCTGTTACAATGGGTACAAGACCCCTTATCAACGTGCCTGGGTCATTTTAGAATTTTAAAAATCATTTAACTTAAATCAGCCCTTTACTAACTGCAGCTTAATACATGTAAGCCGTTTGAAGATAGTTCACAAAGCTATCTTTGCTAATTTAACTACACTTGTTTGAAAATGTATGATTGGAAATACGCAACTGATTACAATAATTAAACCTATATTTTATTTCTGCAAGAGAATTTTTATTTAGAGGTTTATAATTTAACAGTGTAGGCTTTTGTTTTATTATGGTTTCAACCAGAAATAGCTGTCATCCTCACCAGACAGGATTTAAAAAAGGCAGCAATCTACTCGTATTATAATTAAATTCATGCTTAAGTATGTGTGTGTCTCCAGCTTTAGAAGGTAATTGTGCACACCTCATTGCTTTTTACTTCTAAATGTTGCTGTGGTCATTTACCAGGTAATTTCGGAGACAAGTTCTAAATTACCAGTGATTTCATAAAGTTTAAAATATTCATACCTAGCTAGAGGATGACCGGGCATTTCCTCCTCCCCTCCCAAACAGCAAATTAAACATTCATGAAAAACACCTAAAACAATGCTGGGAAAAAAGTATGTACTTTGAAGCGCTCTCAGGCAGCAAATTTGGAGTTTACTCTGCTGTATAATAAACAAGGCGTCACCATAGCAACAGCCACAGAACTTCATTTTTATATAACAAATGACACACCCCATTTCCTTTCCTAAATTCACCAATTAGATTTATCACAGGATTTTTAAATCTTACCTCCATTTAAAGATACTGTACCACTTCCCTACTCTTAAACAAGGATCTTTTGATGGTGATTGTTAATTTTCTTTTTACCAAGTAAAAAAAAATGAGTACCTTAGGCAGCAATCGTGGAATAGACTATGAGGGTGACTATAATTTCTTTCCGATCTCTTAGAACTCTTTTCTCCTTCTCCTGTTGACATTTCTAAGGGTCTCTCGGAGCGGGGAGCGGGGTCTGCTGCGCGCCTCCACCTGCACACCACGGCACGGGTGCGAGCCCAGCGCCTCCAGAGCTCGCCTCGCGCCGGGAAACCGCAGAGCTCGTTAGTGGAAGGGGGAGGATTTGGCAATGCCCTTCTTCATGGCCTAGCGCAGAGTCAGTGGTCGGGAGCTGTTCTGAGGAGACGCTTCCCGGCTCTCCCCGGGCACGGGCCGGCTGCGTACAGATGCTCATCTGGCTCACGGTGAAGTTGTCCTCACCACCCCCCCCCTCCAACCAAAACCACGGGCGGAGCTGATACAAATAATGGCGGCACATATAAAATAACTGGTGGCATGTTGCTTCACCCGTCAGTGCTGCAAAACGGGTCAGCCATCGCGCTGCGCCGCCCGCCGGCAGCGAGCCGCAGGGAGGGACTGCTGCGGGCAGGAGAGGATCAAGGGGAAAACCTCATGAGGTCCCAGACAGGGGCGTCACAGAGAAGGTTTTCCAGGTCAGCAGGTGGGAAGCAACATCGGTGCCAGAGGCTGGCCATTTTTCATTTTCATGGGCCGGTTTTCCGCAGAGGCCAGTTTAAGTATTATCCAAGTATTCAAAGGCCAATTCCTAAATGAAGTGGAGGGGCTTCCTTCTTTAATTACAAAGCTGACAACTCAGTCACTGCCTCTAACATGGCAATGTATAGCTCTAAGCTCTGACAAGCCTTATATATGCTGCAAATGAGGAACCAGATGTTCACTCTCTCCGCCACTCTTAAAAGTTAGTTTCACATTCTGAAATTGTCCTCAAGGGTGTTTCCCCCCCACCATGTGTTAAAAAAAATACAGAAACCCAGAAGCTTTTGATAATGAAGCAAACATATTTTTGTGGTGTGGGCTATTTTTTTCAGTCTGCTGCTAGTTTTTAAATATAAAGCATAGCATATGTTTAACACAGAACATATGGAAAGAAAGAAAAAGCAAATCTTGAATTCCAAATATCACATTCTTAGTAGAAAAGATTCCACGGTGCGAAAGTGGTCATTCGGAACAAAACAAAGAAAATGTATTTACACAAATATTTCTAGAACCAGCTCTAGTTCTTCTCATACATCCTGATGTAGATCTGAAGTAAGAGTGATTAAGACGGCACAAAGCGTGAAGAAGAATAATTTTGGGGAATAGCTCAGCTCAGGATGCCGGTAAGAGCACGTCTGAAAAACTGACCTTCCTGCAACAGCCCAAGCACCGCCGCTGTTGCCTTCAGGCCTCGTGTGCCGTCCGCGGGCTGTGCTCCCCGGGAAGGGCTCCGCGAGCACAGGGTGGACCTTCCTCCCCTCCGCTGGGCTGCCCTAGGCAGGGGGGCGGCAGAGACCCCCGGGTGGGCCACGTGCCTCCCTCGGCCACCACCGCCACCTTGGCTGGCCTTGGTGGAGCTGTGACAGACCGAGAGCCCTTGTGCTCTGCGCCACTGAAACGCACAGCAAAAGGCTAAGGTTTTTTGACTAACAGATGACTCTGAACAGAAAGGAAAATGATAAACCCAGCGTGGTGACATCCACGCTCTTATATGCAGTCAATATCGTCAATAACCGCCAGTACCAGCCGACAGATTAAAGGCATAGGCACCGCTCGGTCCAAACTCCCTCTGCCCAAACCCAAACAAGACACAATGGAAGAAGACCGCCGCCCATCCAAAGCTGTCCCTCAGACTGCAGTTGTTCCTCTTCACTCTTAGCAGTTTGTCTTTCCGTTAGAACACAAGGGTAGGGAGAATTTATTTGAATACCACGAGAGGCTGAAGCAGCTCTTGTTTAGAGAGAAAACCTCAGAAAGGACAGGGCAGATTTCATCAGCAGTTGAAATGAGGGACATCAGTGCAGGTGACTGTGCTCACCAGTGTGTCTTCCTCCCCGAGACCCATTAAAGCCAGCAGCAAGCACAAAGCTCTAGGTACCGTCCTTACTGTCTCTCTTCCTCCTTCCCCCCCTTGCTTTTTCTTTCTCTTTCCTTTTTTTTTTTTTTAGTGCACTTCCAGATAAATGCCAGTCATTTGGCCGGGGCTAACTCACAGAAGGTACAGCAGGCACAGATGGTACTAATGCATAAATGTAATCTAGCAAAAGGATGCCAACACCAACCCAGAAAAGGTTCCAAATAACTGCAGCGCACTTACAGGAATACAGTGATTGGCAAGGTGAAAGCTGAGATTTGCAAGAGCTTACTGTTCCCAAATCAACAATAGAAATTCTACAACAAATGAGCATATTTATTTATTAATTTATAAAATGCACTTAATACCGAGATCTCTGGGTACATGTATAATAAAGCCTCACCAAAACCCAAACTCGTTATACAAATTATACTGATCAAAGTAAAAGAAGGGAGAATGGGAAAGGTGGAAACTGTAGAACAGAACAAAATCCAGCACCATGTACCCGTTCCCCCGTGCTTCTCAGGAGAGCTCCTAAGAGGAAAGATGGGCAGCGCAGAGGTGCTTATAAGTCAAGTGATGTAGAGAGTGTCTGGGCAGCGACAGAAGCAAATCCCGTGTGGGTAGTTCTGCAGGCCATAAACGCCCTATCCTTCCTCAGGATTCAGAGCATAAAAAGACCCATACCAAATCCTTTTTCCAGTAGTCGCTGGTAATGTACACTTAGGAAAAACTTACCGGGAAGAGAATCAATGCAGTCTGACTGTGTCCCCATGGGACACTTCTCCCAGCTTCTGGAGAACATTAGCATCTCCACTAAGCACATCTGTAGCGGTGATTTCCAATGAGGAAAAAAGATTTCAGAGAATACAGACTTCACCGCACATACCCCAGTCCACGAGGAAGGAGAAGAGCGCAACTGCTGCAGGACCCGAGCAGTATCTCCTTGCAGTGCACGCATCCTAGAGGCTGCCAGCACCGCTTGCGACGGGCCAACTGCTTGGTAGTCCTGAAAAGGAGCCCGCGACAGACACCACACTGTCTTCCTAAATTACAGACCTCTTGGCAAAGAATTACAACAGAAACCTGCTGCGTGTGTGCTGCCCACCCTGTCTTGCTTGCTGCAGTAACTTCTTGTCCAAGGAGAACTCTTCCATTCCTCTTGTCCTGTGCTGGCGACCGACAGATCCTCATCCTCCATCACGCGAGAGCTCTGTTACTCGAAGGCTGCTCTGACGCGTGCCTGCTACGAGTAGCTACAGTTCACCAGAGCACCGCAACTCCTCGCAGCGTCTCTTCTGTGGTCTGTAATGGCCAAATAAGAGACGAAGCTTCAATTTTGTGTGCAGGGGGCCAGACCTGCAGCCCTCCCTTGTAACACTTTGTGTTCCTGGACAGAGGCACCAACTCTTCATTCAAATGCGAGACAGATGTGGAAACACATACTGGCATTTCACCTTTGTCCCCATTTATTCGCATCAGAAATCAGCACTTGTTATCGTAACGGACCAGGTAGAGCAATCTCTCCTGTGTTCTCCGAGTGCAGTGGATCGTGGGTCAATGGCTAGGGCTTCAGCCGGCAGTAATGCCAGCAACAATAGCAATAAATTAGCACCCTTTGAAATATGCCTGACATACAATTAATAGACGTCTCTGCAAACTGAGAGCGAGGCAGACTGACAGAGGTGTGTATGAACATAAATCAGACGGATTCATAGAGTCTCCTCTCTCGTAATGCCGCAGGTCTGACTCAGATGTGGAGCAGGCCACGGGAGAAAATACACTCCGCGGTCATTTTAATTAGGGTGTTGCACGAGGGTTTGGCTTTCAGGAAGGATTTAGGCCTCCGTCCAAGGGAGAGGATTCTGGAGCTGCCCCTTCTAACGCTGCTCTGAACGGAGAAGGGTTTTTCTGGGGGGAGGGGAGGGATGTCCAAATATCTGTGAAGTTAAGGATTACCAAACCATTTGAATGCAAACAGAAGCCTAACGATGTGCTGCGGGGTTCTGTCTGCAGGGAGGAGGGCTGACTCGGTTGCCGTGTTCTCGCTGTACCGGGGAAGCCGACACGGGTTGAAGGGCGGGCACACCGCTTGGCATCACGTTCTTTACTGGGCCAGCGGTCAGCGTCAGTAATGCTGAATTCGTCAGCGCTGGGAAGGATCCAGCTCTCACATAGCGCCGTCGAGGCTTCGGCTGGTGGAGTGACAGCTGGATCACAGTGGCATCTAGAGGGCTGCTACCCGCAGTGTGTGTGCAGGCACCCGCGCGGCAGAGCGAGGGTGCTGCCGGGGCTCTGCCCGGCCATCGACTGAGCCGTCTCGACCCAAGCGCTCGCAGTGGCAGTAGAGCTGCACCCTCCCGCTGTGCCAGGGGCTTGCTCGCCCCCCTGCAAAGGGAATCCACTTAGACCCCATCTACATCTTCAAATAGATTCACATTTTCCCACAGAATTTCTTAAGTGGATTTTTTTCCTCATAATAATTGTGTGAGAATTATTTTAAAATAATTTACATAGCATCCTAAATGCTGTGCATTTGGGGTGACTTCTCTCTTCCCAATTAATTAGCATATGCCAGTCAGATACCATCAAATGCAACGGGCCAGGATGGCAGCTGGGGTATGAACGCTGTGTTACTGCTCTGTGACGCGCTGAGAACAGGGCCCCTGGATGACTTATGGACTTTACAGCTGCGGAGCGTCTGCTTCTTAAATATATGAGCCATTTGAAGATGACAACATCTCTTCAGAAAAGTCCAGGTTAGAGAAGTCAATCAGGAAAAGATGACTGGGAAGTATTCCTAAAGGAAGGAGATTTTAGGAGAAGCTTGAAGGGGACTTTCCAGAGCTGAGGTCACGATGGAGGAGAAAAGGAGTTTGAAGAGTTCTTCTGACAGTTATAGTTTATCTGTTGTTACCTCTGATTTCAGAGAAAGATAAATTGCACTCTTCTCACTTGGCACAGAGGGGAGGAAGGAGGAATAACAGAGATACTTGAGTTTTGCTTTAGAGATGCCATCTCTAGGAGCTCTAGGATGTTCTTTGCCTTTATAGATGAAAAAGATGCCAAAGCACCAGGTTTTGACGTTTGTTGGTTTTAGTGGGCTTAAAATTGGGCTCTGTTTCTGATCTTCCAAGGCTTGAAATGTGAGGCATCTAGTAGCATATTCTCTTCTTACAAAAGATGTAGTGGCCTGGAGGAGTCATTTAGGATGCTAACGGGAGGAAAGCATTTGGCACTAAGGATCAGGCCTGCTGGCAGTTTGGCTGGAGTCCTCCCATAACATCAGCGGGATCCCCAGTAATACTTACTCCTAACAAGGATGCCTCCCGGAAAGTTTTCGTAGAGCTCAAAGAGCCAAGAGACCCGTCCGAGAAAGGCTCTCCCCTGTTGTTCAGCATGCCACCGCGCCGCAGCCACGCGTGTCTCGCACAGAAATGGAGGAGGAGCTGTTGAAGCTTCACCTGGGAAGGAGTGCTACAGTCCCACCCCGCCGGTTCCGCACTTGAGGAGAGGGAGCTCTCCCAGTGACAGCTCAGCACGCCACTGGGATGACGGGAGAAGAAATGTCCTGGTTATCGGGCCCACGTGAGCGAGCGGCAGCAGCGGGTCAGGTGTGTGCTGGGACGGCGGCCAGGACAGAGGTCACTTTCCCTCTGGCAGTGCGAACGAGCTTGGTCTGCCTTCCCAGGCAGAATTAGAGCCGAAGGAGAAGAGCCCTCCGTTGGCAGGCGCTTGCAATGGGAAAACAAGAAAATGTCCTTCAGGAAAGAAGGGTCAAACCTTGCCAGGCCATGGTGCATTTCCACGGAGGCAGAAGCGCTGCCAGCGAGGGAGGCTTACTGCCAAGGGCTCAGATGGAGAGAGCGCGCCGCGGCCCGCGCTCCAAAGAACCCGTGGCCGAGAAACAGGGACTCTCCAGGCCATTTCCACATCCTTTCCTTTTGCATAAGCAATGCTTGCCTGGTATGAGGAAAACAACAAACTCCTGCCCTCTAGAGACAGGAGACCTCCAGCTCTGCTGAATAAAATATTTGCCACAACCTCCTTTTGAAGCAGATGCTACAAATGCATACAGCTTTATCCTCCCCTAAGGCCCACACAACCCGCGCAGCAGCTCGTCGCGCTCTCTTCTCCCAGACCTGGAAGGCCAACTCGCAGGAGAGGCAGCTTGTCACAACCGCTCTTCTTCAAGGCAGCAGTTTATTTGGAGAACTGCTGAATAAAGCAGTCACAGAAAAACTTGGCAAAGGAAGATAAATCCCTCCCTTCTTCATTACCAAAAACCATCTAGGCAGCACGGCAACTGCTCGTGCTCGTTGAGCGCTCGTTTCCGTTCCCTTCCCTGGCTGCCTGCGTACCTCTGCGGTCCACTCGCCTTCGCGTCCTTCTCTGGAAACCCGTCAGGGCAAGAGCTGCCTCCCTGGTACACACCTGGCAGGGCGGCCGGCACTCAGACACGAGAGGAGCCGCACGGCGCCTGTGCTGGTCGCGTTTCACGTGGTGCGCGGGGGCTCACTGTGAATGGAGCTTTTCAGATTACTCTGCGGAAGTTAGGTGGAATTTCAGAGGTGGGAAGCAGTGCGGAGAGCCCCAGCCCTGCGTCTTTGCTCTCCATGACGGGAGTCTTGGCAGAAGCGCTCCTTTCAGTGCCACACAGCATACTGAGCTACAAAATCCCCCCAGTCCCAGCTTTCACAAGGTTACGCCACTGGTAAACACGTACTTTGAAGATTTTGTTCGCTGTAGCAACTGTGCCGAAATGTCCATATGTCCAGTTACAAAATAAGCGTTATTAGTGGGGTGAAAAGCTGTTCTTAATAGCATTTCCTCAAAGCCGCCAGTGCACTAAAAATACTACCGATAATACCCCTTGACTCCTCACTGCACTGCACCAAGTGCTTTCGTTTCCATCTAAGCAAAGCGCGTAGGAAGCGGGCACCGAGCCCTGCCAGATGCCAGCAGCAGCACTACACGCGCAGGCTCGCTCTGCGGCAGGGAGCGGTTGCTCCTGACGGTCAGCAAACCATCTCGACACGAGATCTGCCGAACACACCCCTGAATCACAGGCACTCCAAAAAAGCCCAGCAACCCAGAACTTAGCAACTTTGTTCAACAATAGCGTAGTGCTGAATTGGAACTACATCAGATAGAACACATAAATGGGTTTAAGGTACCTGCAGGGGTTCTCTCCACAAATTAACACTGACTGCAGAATATTTATCTCAAGGAAAAAGTTTGAGGCAGATGGCTACAACTGAGCTGCACATTTTCCTGCAAGAAATACTTGTCTGACACAGCAGCTACAGACGCTTGGTCACCCATTACACATTTTGTATCTGTAGACAGCATCTTTAAAATATCTATTTTAAACCTATTACAGGCAGTTTTGTTTTGTTGGCCTATACTCTAAAATACAGTATTTATTTGGTGCAGAAAGACAGGAACTCTGTGCTCAAAGAACTTAGTCCCGTCCTCCTTTCCTGCACTTGACTCCACGTTCACCTTACAAGTAAAGCAGGACCAAGGGCCGGGAGGTGGCTGTGAAGTCAGCCTCAGCGACTGCGGTCCCTGTAAGCGTGCTGGCACGCTCTCCTCAAAGCAGTGGCGTTTTGGGGCAGCTGCTGCCCGTTTGCACTGGGAAACCACTACTCTTGAAATTCAGATTATGTAACTTTTGAATGCTGACCCACAGGAGGGCTGGATGGCTTGGAAGGGTCGTGAGCTTCCTGCACACATGCTAAGGAGGTTACATTACATAAATACGAGGATAATAAACAAGTTAAATGCCTTCCTCAAGTTACTGGCAAAATTGCTAGGGTGACAAAAAAAAATCCTCAGGGTAAAAATATATAGCGCCATTCGTTCATCTGTAGTTTGTTTCTTTTTGTTATGTGATTGTTCCTTTAGGAGCATTTTGAGCCCATCCAGTGTTGTGCTCGGGGTTCAGAGCTTAGCTCATCTCTGTCAGTGACATCTCAGCCATGAATTAAGTAATTTTGGGGAGAAAGCCTCCCTGGGCAGCCCTAGAAATGATCCTGATGTCGGTATCAGTAGCGGTGGGTTCTGTAGCAATAACGCCAGTTCAAGATCATTCCTCTAAGAGATTCACTGCTGATTTATTCTGTGAAAAATGATACTTCCAGCAGGGTATAGCACTGCAAGGCATCTTTTCCCAGCTGCTCCGTATCCACCGCCATAGCGTGGTTCAGGGATGCCGACTGGGACTCACGCGGTACCTGTGCGCTGCCCAGCGCTCTGGCGTTAGGACGGCAGGTGGTGAGCACGCCGCCACCGAACCCTGTTGTGGGTGGTCTTCTGGGGGCAGTAACGTGACATACGCAGGGACAGGGGACTCGAACAACTTAAAATGGGTTTGCTTTAGATAAAATACGCTGGTAGGAATGCACATCTGCAGGGACGAGGCGCGAGCACTAAGGGCCTGGCAATGGAGCACACAGGTTTCTGTTAGCGGAAGTACAAAGCCAATTCCAAATTCTTCCAACGCTCTGAGCTTCTTGGGTGTCTGAGACGAGGAATTACGTGATCGTCAGGGACAAAGAGCGAGCGTGAGAGAGAGAGATGTCAGTTTAAATCTCTGAACGCTGCTTAGAGCTGCACAGGCCGTGGGTGGGTTAGTAACCCCTCTCCAAAGTAAACATATAAATCAGCTATCTTTAAAAAAATATATAAACTTAACTTCAGTTGTATGCTTCCAGCTTGTCAACGGATATTTATGAGATGAGCGTAATATTATAACGGTTATAGCAGTGAAATACATCCCGAGCGGGGGAGCTAGTAAAGAAGCGCACGGATGTTAATGCTGGCAGAATTTTAATGCCCAGGAGATGGGGCAAGGTGACACGAGCTCTAGTTCATGCTGCTTTTGCCGGCTGCAGCGAGGCAAGGTCACCGACGGCCCTTCTGAAGGCAGTAAGACAGCGGGGTCTGGCTCCCGAGCCCGACGCAGGCACATCAGCGCCAGCGGCTGTCTTGTTGCGCGGCCTCGGTGGCACCAGGCTCTGCCGAGGGGAAGCAGCGGGGTTTTTCCAGGAAGGAAACAGCCACCGCTGTTCAGCTCTTGTTACGGGGCTTCGAGGACGGTGCTGCCAGTGCTGGCATCTCGGCCCCTAGTTTGAACCCCTGCCCATTTTATTCCTTTAAAAGGCCCTTTGATTGTCACAGCTGCATGTGAGCATGCAGGTCAGGAGCACGTGTAGGAGTTCATTATCCCGGTAAGCTCTGTGCTGGGAGTTAATGATTCTAAAGAGGTTTGGAAAGCAGGAAATTGCCTGTTCCCTTGCATTAGCAAAGAAGAAAAGGTTTACACAGTCCTGTCCTTCACTGAAAGCGCTACAGGGAAGAACCCGATACTCTCAACTTGATTCCTTACAGAGAGGCAAACTGCAGGCTGGACCACAGGGAAAAGAACCGTAAAAATAAACAGAATCAGGTAAAGCAGATTCTCATCTGCTGACCCAGACTGCCCCAGCAGTCTCGGCAGGCCGTCGCAGAGAGCTGTCGCGAGAAGACAGCTTTGTGGGGAACGACAAGGCTGGGCTAACAGGGATGCACCGATCACAGAGGTGAAAGATGCTCCGCTAATGCTGTGAAGAACGGGGCCTACATAAATGACATTGCTAAATACGTGTCTCGGGAGTGACATTATTGTAAAACCCTCTCCTTCCTCACGGCTGCGCGGGCACCGATCAATTGGGCTGGAGGGCACAGAGCTCACGAGTGCCATATAAATGACAAATCCCAAAAGGGTATGTCTCTTTATGGGCACACTGCAGCTGGGGTAGGAGCACACGATTCTCAGCTTCTGCTGGTATGTCTTTGACAGAGGGTGGAGGACCTTGATCCTCCAAGGCCAAAATGAGCCAGTCTTTTATGACACTGTGTATTACAGGGGGCAATACAACTTACGACATTGCGTATTATAGGGGTAATACAACTGCTCTGGACAAAACAGAGCTGTAAGAGCTCCTCTGGAAAACACAGGCGTTCTTAAGTCCTAAGCTGGATGCTCACCAGTTCAGCAGTGCACAGGGAACCTTCTCCTATACATACAGTTACTCAGCACGTTAAAGAAAGCGATGCACAAGGACAAGGCATGGCTGAGTGACAAAGTACACGCGAACAGACAGTGCAGCATAGACTGGGTGGCTGGATTTCATCACATCCCACCTCCACCCTCCTTCATTTTACAGATTGCTTCACCTGCCCTTTCAGAATTACTGAAGGATACTTCAAGCGGGGCGAAACACACCGAAACAGCAGCCAGAGGCAGCGGGTTGAAGGTGGTGGGTTAAAAGCTACCTCCTAAAAGCAATGAGTACCCAGGAGCAGCCAGCGACTTAAATGCTAGGTCAATGATTTGAAGTCCTGTGCCGAGCTGAGGGTATTGTGTCCCTTCAGCTTTCCGTGTCGTACTGCTTGCAGTTCCTCGGCAGCGCGAGCCTGTCAGCTCAGCAGCGTTTGGGGGAAGGCTGTGATGAAGGATCCACAGCCTGAAAGGAGATCGCCTCTCACTGGGACCCTTGTGACAGCATCCAGACGTTGATGCTGGGTTCAAGGTTTTCTATAGAGAACCTGATTTCCTTCAGTTGCATCCTTTTAGGCAATTACCCAACACAATAAAGGAGAGCAAACCAGAAAGCTTAAAACTATCCAACCCATGATTAAATACTCATTTTGAAAAAGTCCCTTCCATTCAGCGAGGCCCTTAGATTCAGCAGGTATCAGTTAGCATACTATTTCACAGGCGAGTACAAAAAGCCTATCACGCAGGGAAATTAAGAGGAACAGTTCTTCTGCCAAATTTCAGGTTCGTCAGTAGCACTGCGAGGATGCTGTCGCTGTTTTGGCACACCAGGCCGCACGTGAGATACCAAGAACAGAGCCCATATATCCCCTATTGGTGCATTTCTCTCTCCTTTCATATGTGTCACATACTAAAAAAGACGCTTCTCAAAAGCTCAAGGCGCTCCAGATGGTACTTAATAACAGACGAAGTTCTACTCTGACCCGACTCGAGGCAGTAAACCTCTCCCCGGCCAAGCAGGCAGCTACGGCATTGGCACCCCGCTCCCCCCGGCCCCTGTCCCCCCACCACCGTGATGGTGGTATCTCTCCCAGCTGTGGCCTCAGTAAGGGATTTCTGCATTCACCTCAACAAACACAATGCGTACAACTTCCGTGATGGCCAGTTATCGCCCCGCTGCTCATCTGAAATCTGCCATTAGACCTTTGTTGCCTTTCGCCTAGTCCAGTTTCGCAAGATCTAGCAAAATTTATTAGTCATCTCCAGGAGAGTGCTGCCTCTCATTCTCACGCCCGCACGCTCTGAACCTCTCGGTGCCGAGCAGTGTGTCTGCTGGCTGCGTTACTGCCCCCTCAACAGGCAGGTTACATGGCTCACCGGGACACACAGTCTTCTGGCAGTACACGTTTGCAGCTTGTAACCGTAAGAGCAGAGAGTCTGTAGTTTGGTTTGAAAAAAAACACAACCTCAGGAGAGAAGCAAAACCTAACGTACTCTCCAGATGCCCCAGGAGCTCCACGGGGGTACCTGCGCGGCGCGTGGGGCAGGGCAGCGCGGCCGTGCGGGGGGTGGGCTCCGCTCCAGGGGCGCCTCTGCCGTCTCCCACTGCTCCCACGGAGCAGCCCACTGCTACTCAGTAATATATTCCATTTAAGAAATGGCTTTCATGTAACATAAAATTGTTCCTTCTCGGTTAAAAACCGTTGCCCTAGATCTCTCTCCTCTTGTTTGCGTTTGTTGGTAAATCCCTGCCATATTCCTCTCCTGCAGTACCTGTGGGGCATCTTCCACAGTTAAGGGTGGGTTGGTTTGGGGTTTTTTTCTACTGAATCTGGTGTCTGGAGACAACCCCCATATCCCACATGAAGATCACAAAATGCTTGCGTAACTCATTTCTTAATTACTCTAGTCCTAAACCACTAATTTAGTTCAATACAATACTGACTACATGTTGGTATTGTTAAGGTTTATGACCCAGTGATTTACAAGGCACGATATGTCTGATTTCAAATTGGTTGTATTGATTGTTTAATTGAGTACGGGGACACGAGCGTAACATTAACTCACCAAACTGGTGGATCGTGGCAGTGCTGCTGGGCTGGTAATTCACTGGTGTAATTAGTTACATAGAACAAGTGTGTTTTAATTGTGAAGGCCAAAAATAGACTGATGAGTCTACTGCTTGGTAAACAGTGCTTCTATTTTAGTAAATAGTCCTTTTTGTAAAGTTCAGATTAATCAGAAGAAAAATTTAGTACTCTGTTTCTAAAAGCTGCTCTTAATGATGAAATAGATACCACTACATAGGAAGTTTTGAATTCATTTAGAGGAACAACGTACACAAATGCATCTTTACCTCACAACCGACTTGCACAAAGACAGCGATACTGGTTACAGCACGTACAACCCGGTTCTCTAGTTGATGCAAACCCACAGTTCATAGTGCTTTCATCTGGAGTGGTAACTCCCTAACAACTGAAAAGTAGTCTTTTACCTTCTGCCTGCTTCAGCTTGCCCATCTAGAACGTGAATGGTTTCAAATCTCACTTAAACTACTTACAGCGTATTCGTTAGTATCTATTATTTTCCGATACCAGCAGTGTTTTGATGGGTGGTATTTCTTGGGTGCTTTGAGACTCTGCGGTTCGCGGTGGTTTTGCCTGCCTGCTGGGTGGGTTACCCCATCGCGACTGCCTGACCAAACGATGCCGCCTTCTCCTTCCTCCCCCGTGAGCCCTCCAGTAAGGAGCTCGGGGGCAGAGACCACGGGAGACGAGTGGGGAACCATAATGGTAATTGCTTATGTAAGGCTCTCCTCTGTCCCTGCCTTGTCTGGAACCACTCGTCCTGGAAGGAAAGACCCTCTAAGGCAGCGTTTAGGGGAAAGAGTTATGTACGTGAAACGAACTGGGGCAAACAGACCAAGAGAGAGGCTCGCTGATATCCACGTGTCTACTTCTGCTACGAAATAATACTGTGAAAGGTATAGATGGTAATTGTGCAAGTTAGACTAAAATTATAAGTGTGGTGAGAGCTCAAAGCCCCTTATGTTGGCTTGAAAGCTACTTTTTAATGCATTTCATGTGTAGGTATTGTGAAACCAGGCACCTTGTCACATCCCATTACCTAAATGTAAAAGCTGTTCTCTACTATGCTGGCGTGCAGTATTTGCTGTTCCGTTAATGACACTACAGCGTTCCTGACCTTCTCATTAATTAGCACTTTCAGTGTATTTTCCAACATCCTGATTTCAGCTCTGTCCTCTGCGAGCATCACGTTGTACACAAAAAAATGGCTTCTGATGTGGAAGGCTTTGTTTTCATTTGAAGTCTCTCATCCTCCAGTTTTCTTAAATAAGCAAAGGTGGACAAAGTTGCCGGTACATAAATTCACAGAAGTTACAGCACCATCTGATCGTACATCCGATACTCTCACTAACTTACTGCCTCCGGGTAGGTTCAGAGTGGAAGTGACTCTACCTCAGGTAAAAAGGCAAAAAGAAGTATCAGAGGAGCGTCTTCCAAAACCCTTCTCACCCTTACTGGAGGCAGGCAGAGCAGACGGGTATTGAACAAAACAGAAAGTCTCTTTCTTACTTCTAGTGAGAGCTATGCTGTGGAACTCCTAAGAGAACATCTCTAAATGTTAATTAAGGCTCCATAATTTCCAGATTTATTTTGGAACAGGTTTATGTTCCTTTTCCTCCTAAGTTCCCCCTTACATAGTTCAAAAATCATCTACCGCTCACGGTCAGCCTTTGGCAGATGAAGGGCACCCCAAGAGCGCGGGGCACGGCTGAGCAGGGTCCCGGGCAGCGGAGCAGGGCCCAGCGCTGCCGACCTGCCGCGGCCCCTCGCTGCCAGGGCCGGGCAGAGGGGCTCGGGGGCCGCGCACGGTGGGTCGGTACGAGCTACCTGATCGCATCCCAGCCCCTCTGAACGCGCTGCCCTTACTGACTTCATGCACTCAGACCTCAAAGAACTTATTTTCGACTCCAGCGATTATTTCAGACATCAGGTGAAGCACTGAGCCACAGACTGAGTGCAAACACCAAAATGAATAATAGTCAAATCATTTGCCCCCAATTCCTGTAAACTCATGCACACGCATCTTTAAAGAACAGTGAGAAAGCTACAAACGAAAGCAGAGATCTTGTATCGATGGGTAAACTGTAGTATTAATTACATGAGGTCGGAACTCCTGCGACTCCCCCATTCCCCGTTTTCTGCCAACGTTCTGCAGTGCTGCTTTCCATCCTGGCACTGGCTCGGACGTGAACATCCTTGCTCTCAGCGGTTATTGAACATCAGCTCTGCCGTCAGCAGTGCTCGAGTTGCACAGCATTTCTGGAGTCTATGCTCCACAAATACTTTGCTTCTAGCGCAGCTTTCGGTTTGATATGCTTAATTAAAAAACAACAACAACCACCAAAGCAGGGCAATGGAACGGCACGTGAAGCTGCCTGGGACTGTTACGCTTTGCCTTTAAAGGACTCTCTTTGCGCTCCTGGTTCGGCCCTCGGCATCTCTTCTGCGTTTCCAATACAGCTGGTAGCAGCTAGACGTTCTGACAGTTACTGTACCCACCAATTCACCACATTTATATTTATTATACAGTTGACAGAAGCGGAATCGTTAGAAAGAGAATCCCTTGATGGGAACATTGCCGCTTTCGGCAGTCAGGGGCAGGTGCCAGCTGAGACTTGCCTGAGTAATGCCACTGTGTGCCATCGCCCGCCCCGATAACCAGTAAAACAATTAGATCAAAACAAATAAAGGAAAGGAATATGAAAATTTTGTTTGGCAATGCCATAATCTCTTTAAAAGAGGGTAGTACTCTTTCCCCCGCCATGCATGTTCAAAAAGAAGTAAGGATTGAAGGCGTAGGCACAGCTGCCTGTCCAAGCCGAGCAGGTTTCCGGGTACCACCTCGTACGCTTCTCTTGTAAATCACCTCCCAGACACGGCAATTTCCCAGTACCCCATTAGGAACTGAGGGGGACACAGAAAACTCGCGGAGCTTTTTTCTTTTTGGGGAGCCTTTCACGTAAAGTCCCCCTGAACTCTGCAAGACCTGCTACCTGCGTAGCTTCAAAGGTCTCCCCACCGCGCGGTGACCGCCCCAGCGATGGCTCCCGCAGCCCCCGCCGCGGTCCCGGTGCGGGACGGAGCGCTGCGGGCCCCACCGGAGTGGGGAGACTGTCTAATTACTGTAGGACCTCACGCCCAAACACGCAACACGAGCTGGTGCTCACTGCTGGTACCACACGCCGTGTCATACACGTACTCCACACGTACAGGTCGTTCCTGGGAGAGCGGCTGTCTCCGGGCGGAGAAGCCCGAACAAAGGCCGGCCGTACGCTGCCTTCTTCCGCGGCAGAGAGGAGAGGCATCGCTGCTGCGCCCAGAGCAGCTCCTTAAAGAGAGGAGCTGCTGTGTTGAGAGAACACCCTACTGCAGACACCCCTCATCAATTTGGAGTTCGGGCACTGAAATGAGCTCCGAGAAGTGACTGGCGACTTTTAGTGCTTATCTCAAAATAATGAGAAGGGCTCATGATTTCTGCTAGTGGATTTGTTTCATTCAGCTACACCAAAAGCTGTCAAGATTAATCTGGGCCCATTTATGGGAGAATGGTGTTTACTCTGGTATGACACCAGGAGAAACCGTTTCCCTTTTGGTGCACAGTGATTTTAAAGCACATAAGAACAGAGGTTATAGATGCAGAGCTCGAGCTATTGCTAATAAAACGCAGTCTCGAATCAGCAGCAGCTCTGGTAACATCACGGTCCCATTTCCCCGCGCTACGCTGTGTGAGGATTCGGCTTGGGGGGGATCCGGGGGGAGTATCTGTCTACGCTGAGATGGTCCCCTACCATGTTTAGATAGGTCTGAGTTTGCTCACCACTTACTGAGAATTATCCTCACAAAAGACCTGAGAGCGTTCAAAATGTGTCTTCTGTGTCATCGCTGCTTCCCTAACATCACAAATCTGTAAGTCAAATGCAGTGCCTCACTCTGGGTAATTTCCATTAATCCTTAAAAGGTTTTTCATGGGTATGTTATTTTCACAAACATCTGAATTTAAATTTACAGCCGCCTTCCAGCATCTAATATTCAGCCTTCGAAAATCTTGGTTGCATTTATTCCTCCGCCAATAAGAGCTTCTCTCTTTTCCTCCCTCAGGGCCGATGTATCAACTTCACCCGAGTTCAGTCTCAGTAGAGGAGGAGAAGAGGATACCAGGAGGAGAGAGAGCCACATTGCCCCTTTTCAACCAAGCCGAGAGAACCGAGCGCTTCCTCGCCTTTCTTGGACCATCTTCAAGCCCGAACTCAGAAGGTTCCTGCACCCCCCGCTCCCAGGAGCCGGCGCTGCCGCAGCGGGCTCCCGGCTCCGGCCCCAGTGCCTCGGCGCTCTCCTGCGCAGCCGTGACGAGAAGAGACGCGTTGACTTGCATGCCCGTGCTTTTACAGACCACGAAAGGGAGAACGCAGACACCAAAGATGATAGTGGTTTTCTATTTTTGTTACTTTATGTTTTTTTAAGGACTACACATTCTCAGGACGTAATGTGCTTTTAGCGGAGATGCAGAGATGGCACGTGTTATTTAACCAGGACTACTAGCCAAAGGCGGGGGGTGAGAGTTCCCACCAGGCTAAGCAAGCGCCAGAGCTGAGTGCCTTACAGCGATGTCAGATCGCAAACCCTCGCCAGTCTCCCATCACATCGTGCCTTACGGGAACCTTCTGACTGGAAATCTTGTCATTCTAACACTGAAAAGTGCACACGCATGACAAAATGTAGACAGGATGCCTCAAGGTATTGGTAGCAAGCAAGACTTTGCCCTTTAGTTTCTGAAGACACCTTTCCTTCATTATGCACCCGGGACAGGAAGAAAATTAATAGAGCGTTATTCCACGGGAAGACAGCCTGTAACCAGAGATCTTGAGCGGAGTTTGAGGGACTGATGCTTCAAGACCTTGACACTGTGGCTGGTGGTTTTTTTCCCCTTTCCTGCATTCAGAGTTCAGTAGCGCATAAAACATCATCATCTATAAACATACCTAGCAGTCGTAGGCTTATGCATTTTTTTTTTTAGATTAAAAAAAAGCAGTAGCCACTAAGCTGGTATCTCAGGGTTCCCCCCCCGCCCCAAATCTCCAAGGGCTCTTCAGCGTCACAAGCCAGCAACTCTCTTTGCATGAGAATTTCAAAGTTTAATTAATATAATTAAAGGCAACAGCAAGCAGCAGCCTGTGAAGATTTTGCTCATCTTTTTTATGCCTTTTGACATTGAATGACCTATTACTGTATGTGCATTACTCGGTTTGAGGGGGCACCGAGCATTGGTTAAGATCCAGCAGCGGAAAAAGACCTCCTTCCATCAATTTAGAAATTAAATATAGGGGAGCGCCGGCCATCACAAAACATTGACAATGTATGTATTATAATTTTTTAGAAAAACCAGTGTCGTGTCACGTCGACGATGCCAAATTATGTTAGCGTGAGCGGAAACACTGTGGGGGAGGAAGGAGGGAGCAGCTGAAGAAAAAGGCTCAAATGATCCAGTCACTTTCGATACTGTACTTCAGATGCAAAATGGATATTCGAGTCGAAACCTGACAAAGCGCGCCCGCTTTGATGGGAACTGGTATAGACAATGACCAGTGGCTGGGTCAGTGGGATGTCTCTCTGCGAGCAGGGAGGCTTATCAAATGACACTAAAAATAAGTTCAGCAACCATCACGTTGGAGGGGAAAAGGCGAACATTTCACATTTGGTGGGCATGAATGTGCGCAAGATGGAAAGAGCAATGCGAAGCATCCTGGTCTAATTATCTCCTTTGTGCTCTTCATTGGAATTGCAAGGGACATAAATAATTCTCTTGGTCGATGTCCAAATTCGTGGCACTGCCCAAAGAAGCCTTTACATGTATCCACTCGCTTACATCTTTTGCTTGAGTTTATTTATGTCACTGGTAGCCTCATCATCAACAGCCATGTGTGCACGTTAGACTATAAATAAAATTATTATCTAAGTTTCAGTGATGATTTCCTTCTTCTTCTCCGCCCCCCTAGCTTCCCATCCTCCTCACAACGTACACCTTCATCCTGCCAGCTGCGCGGTCGCCCTCCATGCCGGCTGCCAGAGACAGCCCACCTTCCGTGGCCCCGCGTGGCCACAGCCCGACCCGGGCTCCTCCCGACCCCTCCGCACCTCCTCAGCACCCGTCACACAGCGGCTCGCGCAGGACGCGGCCGCAGTCACGCAAACACAACTACGGAGCGCCCACAGAGGGCTTCTCGCTCCTGCGCCTCGCCAAACCGCAGCTTCGATACCGCGGGCCGTTGGCTGGGGACGTTTTAGCCCAGTTGCGTCCAAACGGCTGATTTTACCCACAAAGCCCAACCATCAACAAGTCTTTGGCTTATTTCACGCCACAGATTAAACCTCTGCGTAGTCTCCAGCCTAACTCGAGATGAAGAACCACATCTAGGTAGGTTTGCGAGGACACAGGAGAGGTTCTGTACCACTCCTCAAGACACCGAGGCGGCACAGGCAGGAGCACTCACCTCATCAGACACCAAATTAAAATAAGCTCTGCTCCATTTTACTTATTCTTCCTCCGTTTTTAATGTAAACGCAACACTTCTTTTGAGACGTCGCTGGAATTGTCAGCTTGCATTCTGAGCAGCGTGTTGCATAACAGGAGAACATGCAGATGAAGGGGATTTTTTCCCTCACATGTATCTGCTGTCTCTCAAAGAATATCGGTAACAAACAGAGGCACAGAAATAGAAATGCACTAATAATCATCTGTCCCCTCCACCTGTCTATCCCCAGTCATTAAACATCACGGAACGCACAGTTTTTCACAGAGTGGCTGATACCAAGCAAAAACGTATTTCAGGTATCTACACTGATTTTCCCTTCTAAGTGGCCTGGTATGACGTGTGTTACACTTTTCATTTAGCTGAAGATAATACCCTAAGAGTTTCACTATCATACAGTGTGGAATATCTGTCACAAATAATCTGGGGGGCAAGAGGCACAGGGTGACAGTACTTTAAAATCCACTCATTCAAAATGACACAAAGTGAGACTTCCGTGGCACAAGAGCTCAAAATGCTTAAGAAAGCCACAGTCGGGAGCGTTAATAGAGTTAGTGTGTCCCTTGCACAGTTTCAAACCTTGGCTATCTCCTTACAAAAAGCCCACGTCCTGCTAACATCGTTGAGTCTATTTTAGCCTGTGTAAGAAAAGTAACAGTCTCTTGAAAATTAAATAAGCCTAAGAGCGATCCAGAAAACATTCTACTTGGGAGTATGTACAAACGCCACAGCCTGCAACGGTTCTTTACCGAGATGCCTGCTCTTATTTCAGTATCCTATTTCAATGTCAAAATAATCCTCAAAATACAGATACCACAGCAACTACAGGCACTGGGTGGTGTGACCCTTCACATGTTAAACCAGTTCAGGAAACCTCTGAGCTCTGAAAAAATGATGGGAGAAAGAGCGTCTCATCAGAGGAGTGCCCCTTCTCAGGAAGGCGCCGAGGTTTCCAGGAACACGCGCTCCGGGTGCCTGTGCTGCACGGTCAGCAGGTACTGCCCCGGCCCCGGCGGAGGGAGCCACGATGGCCACTCCTGGCACGGGCGCCCCCGCGGTGCCGTGTGCCCACTGCCGCGGGACACCGGCTTGGTCGCTAGAGACCTTCCCCTGGCAAAGGGAACACGCCTGCGGCTTTTGTGTTCGAAGTGTGAAGGGTAACACGGAGCAAAGAAAAGAATAAAACCTGAAAAATCCACTGGCCATTTCCAAACGCCTGCGGAGGTGACAGTAAGAGCAGCTTTGTTCCCGAGTGCTGTGTTGTGTCACTTACCGGCAAAGGCGTCACGCTGCCCCGACGCCGAGCGCTCTTTTCCTGCCCTTCCTGCCCAGTTCTGCCCCAGCAGCAGCCTTGCCAAGGGCGCACACCTTGCGCGCACAGACAGCATCCCACAAAGGAATTACGGGGAAGCAAGTGTCAGGGGACAAGAAATAAAGTCTAAATGGAGCCTCACCCCGATGCCACCAGCTCCGCTGAAACCTGTTCCAGATGAGGTACAACCGAGCAGAAAAAACCTGAAGCGTTAGGAAAAGGGAAAGTTGCTTTCCCTGTCTTTATGCTCGACTCCCCGGTAATCCTGCACGTCTGCAAACGCCATTCGCAGGCAAGCCGTGAAACAAACCTGGCGCTGCACAGGACTACGGCACTCTGTAACAGTTATAAACTCTCAGTTTTTAAGAGATTTATTGATGCTCCTCTTACCTGATCATGCTGGAAAAGAGAACACATCCTTCACCACGTACCACAGTATCACCAGCAAGAAAAGCACATTGGTGAAAATGTTTTTTTTTTCTAAAAAGCAACGCACAAAATGCACAGAGATGCCACCAGGCAGTGCTTGAGGAGCCGCTGTTACGGCCGAGACAAAGCAGGATTTACAGAACAGGAAACATTACTGTGGACAATACGATATCCTAAATATAACAAGGCTGTTTTTATTTTATACATTTCGATAACAGCAGAAATTAATTGACTGGAGCTAATATGAAATGAAAATTAAAATCAATTTTTCAGTGTTCCCTTTTGGTTGTTTTTTAATTTGATAAGAACTACAGCTTTCATCAAACATTAATCCGCTGGGCTTAAACCGGAGGAGACGGGTCAGGCTGATCTAAGGTGAAAGGTAAGGGAATTTTCTCGAGTGCCACGCTGCGGGTTCATTCCGAGTCACGAGCGCTGCCTGAAAGCCCGGGCGGGCTGCTATAAATTCATGCTGGTATTTTTCCTGCAGGAAATTACCGTGCCGCATCTCTCCTCTCCTCATCGTCCTTAATGCGACATCACAACTCTGAGTTTTACATGTTGATGTTTACTTCACGTCATCACATTAACATGTTCTAACATGCCCGCATTGTGGCTGCCATCCCAATTCTTGTGTGCTGTGGGGTTTTTTTTTAAAGGCAAAAGATAACATTATTTTTTAACCGTCTCCGTAAACGGTACCTCATGCAAGTCATGTTTACATCCCTTCCCCGTGATTTCGATAGACTCCAAATACACAGTCACCCGGCCCCCTCAAAATTGGTGGTGACACAAGACTGCACCGCTCATTATTTTCACTTTTAAGCATGTCCTTACAATTCAAATCATGGTGACGTACTCAAGGAAAAAAAAAAAAAAAAAGTGAAAGCAACAGTTAGGGTAGAATCATAGAAGGTTTTACCTTTCGCTTTTCCTCCCTGCACACAGAAAGGGACTGGGGAGTTTTGTGTTCTGTCTTTTTAGACAAAACATCCCGTTCCAGCTGTGCGAGAACCCTCTCTTTTACTCATCACAATTTAGGGTGCAGGGAAGGGTGAAGAAACTGAGTGCTACCAGTTAGGGTTTTTTTCCAGGCGGGAAAAATACACATTTTGTCCTGTGGCTATTGACTGCTGCCTCCTCACCAAAATAACAGTGGTCTGCTGCAGAACAGTTTTCTCTTTTCTAGCTCATTGGGAAGCAGCGAAGGTGCCGTCACCATCTGTCTTTAGATTTTAGCTCACTGGAAGTTCTCACTCGCAAGAGGAGGCTCCGAGGAGAATTTGGGAAACTCGGCCTGCAGGGCTGGGAGGGCGGCCCTGACCCTGACCGCTCCGCTCCCGCTCCGGCCCCGCTCCGGCCGTCCCGTCTCCGAGGAGCCGTGAGGTGCCGCGGGATGTTCCCGGGCACACACCGCCCTCCCGGCACCTCACCCAGACGGACTCAGCTTGCAGAAGCGCTACTGCCTTTTCCTCCACCCTACGGCCGCCGCGGCTCGGGAAGAGCCCGTGGCGCAGCGGGTCTGCGAGAGCCAACAGCAGGAGGAGGGAGCAGGCAGGCGACACGGCGCCAACTCCCCCTCCACGCACAGCAGCTCCCTTCAGGTGTGAGCGCACGAGTCGGGTGCATCTGGTCAGAAGCACCTGCTCTGCGCGTACGTACGGGCAGGCAAATAAATGCAGGGGTTTTTCAGGGGCTCAGGCGGCGTTTCCCCACAGGCAGACCGGGCAGAACGAGGACGGCGGGCAACGGGCTCCACGGACACGTCCTCCGCAGCAGCCGGCACAGGTCTCCCTTTCCGAGAGCAGGTCTGCTCGGCAGCGGGTGGCACTGAAAGGTTAAATATTCCTTCCACGTCAAAATTTCAGGCTGACGCTCTCAGCGGAATGGGCTCAGCTAAGGAGGCCGTGGGCTGGGGAAGGGAAGCTCCAGAGGGACACGTTCCCCGCCAGACTGCTGAAGGGGGCGGGAGGTTTTGCCACTGTCTGCAGCAGGGAGAAAGGGATCCAGCCCCGAGGAGCTGATTCTGAGAACGCCACCATGAAAAGGGCAAGTCTCACACAGCCAAAGGAGGCTGACGAAGTGTTCCGAGCAGAAATTAAAGCAGGTAGAAACGTGCTGATCGGGAACTTCAGGGCTTACCGTAGGCAAGTGAAGTAAAGGATACATTTGCTGATGAGCACCTTCTTAATACCTCTTGTGGCGTTACGAAATTACTTAATGTCAAAATTTCTAGTAAGAGCCTTATTAGACCTGGCATGTACTATTTTATTTCACAAATCTGTTTTGCATTGGCTCAATTAAAATTGTTATATATTTTTGGGTCTTGTGTAGGTGCCATCTGTTTAACAGTACAAGTGGGTCCTGTGATGCACTTGTAAATTTTCTGCTGCAATAATTTTTTTAATATAATGAGGGACTTTGGATACAAGAAACTGCCTATACTCAATGATTTTTTTTATTTTTTGGCAGTAAACTTAGAACGATTCTTACCGTGTTACAAGGATGGCTCTGCATCCTATGGGAAAGCAAACAGTTGATCTACATGTTTGCACCGAAGTCATATTATTTAATTCACACTTATTTTTTTTCATTTGCTTGTTCTGCCTTACCCTGTAAATGAGCTTATTTTTCCAAACTACAATCCATAGGATTGTTCTCAGCCGGTTTCCTATGGCCATAGCTGCTGCCTTCCGTGGAGCTACTTGGACCACGTGTTGAAGTCGTCTTTCCCCAAGCGACAGTGATGTACAAGTGTTTGTAGGAGCGTGCCCGTCTGCCTTACGGACCGGGTCTCTGATGCCTCTTTCAGCAATATTTATTCAATATTCAGTTCCCTGTGCCCAGAGCGGCACGAGCCGCGGCACACCTACTGCCCGTGGCCAACGCCGGCCTGCCTGCCCTGCGCTGCCGAAGCCGATTAAAACAACCTACACAAACATCTCATTAACGTGACTGGGAACAAATGCACCTTTTTGAGGCAAAAATCCCATCTGCACAGAAAGAGTCTGATGTGCTCTACAGCAGAGCAAAACCCGGGGACAAATCTCCTGGGAAACAGAACTAAAACATTTCTTTATGCTTGGGGGCTTTTTATTACAATTTTTAGCTCTTGCTATTATGGCACAAGCACTGACATGATGTTCCTAAATCACAAAGAATTACAACAAAGCCCCAAACCCCACCCATTAGTTAGTGTTCCTTTAAAAAATGTAGTCTCAAATTCTTCCGCTAAATTCTCCAGTACGTTGTAGGAGAAAAGTACGTGCAATGGCAGCAGCAATAGTGCAGCTTATTTTGAAGTCCTCAGCTTTGCTCTACAGTCAAGAGAGGGATGCCAGATTTAAGCACACAGTTTATACACGTAGAACTGCTTTTTTTCTGTGCAGGGGATCAGGCAGTACGCAAGAAAGCGCTGAGCCACCCGCTGCGCCGCTTGGGATGCTCAGTGGGACGGTCCCCTCAGCGTTCATCAGCCATCGCAAAGGGAACCGGCTCGTTACAAACCCTTCAGATGGACTGTAGTACCTTGGCCACCTCGGATGCTGCTCATTTTTACCTCTTACGTTGCTTGCATACTCACGGAGGCTTGACTTGCTTAAATGTGGCAAACACATTTGCTTATCCCCAGGTGATGGCCGGCTGAGGACTTGCCGAGGGCCCCAGCACCCCTACAGCACAGCCTTCTCCAGTGGCTGGAAGGAAAGATGAAGACGCTTTCCTAACATCACACTTCTCCACAGATATCTTTAGAGAAATGGGTGTACCCGAAGGACACTTCTTGTCTATTTCTGGATTTTAGTTACAAGATGGGGATCAGCCGTGGTGAGATGCCTCCTTGGCCGAATGGCTTGCTTTAGCATTTACTCAACACCTCCGAAGCCGTCCGGCTGAGCACCACTGCCGGCTCTCAATGCCCCGGGTAACGGACTGACGGCGCAGGGACACCTCCCGCTCCCGCTGCAGTGCCAGAGCAGCCCAACACTACAGCAAAGAACCCGTACCGCTACAACGAACCCACGCGACAGCATTTAACGAAGCAGCCGGAGATGCCTTCACTCCTTCCCAAACCCTCTCCCTGCTACCCATGCGCTCGGCAGTTCCAGCGAAGGCGGCAGAGCTGCTCGGGGCATTCAACGCCCCGAGTATATTGTGGCTATTGACAGAACTGCAAAACACTGATTAAATTATGTGCTTTAGCCAACCTGTGTAGGGAAAATTAATTGAACTGCAAACCGGATGGGTTCAGTGTTACCTTGCTGGAGCAGGGAGGCTGGGCCGTGTAATGCTTCATCTCCTTTTATTTGATTAAGCAAATTAGGAAACAACAGTGTGAAATGCATTATTGTACTAATATGATGTCCAAAATGTGAATCTCATTAGCGCTCTGGCCTTGATGCTTTTTATTTGGTTTCTCCATAAGCTGAGGAAGAGTAAGCAGGCCAGAAATATGTGTTTTTTCAAATGACAGTGGAATTGCCCAGTAATAAACACCATATTCTGTACAGGCTTTAGTCACTTGAGCATCCCCTCAAAGAAAGCATTTCTAAGCTTCTACAGAAATCTCGTGCAAAACGTACTAGAACTGGAGGCGACACGGTGTAGCCGAGGTCGGAGCCAGAGAGCTCGTTATCTACTGACGTAAGCTCACGGAGAGCTGAGAGGTGCCCTGGAGCAAAGCCGCTGTACGGGGTGGGAGCGCTGCGCAGCGGGACGCTGCCTCGACACCCAGACACGTGATTCGCAGAATCACCCTGGCAAAGGCGCGCGTTACCGTTATCTGGGGAGAAAGAACACCCAGTGGTGGCACCCCCTCGCGACACCCACCTCCTCCAGGAAAGGTTTGGATTCAAGGTCGCTCCTTAACACCAGGGGAGAACAAACATACGGTATAAAAGTAAAACAACACTACATTTCATCTGTAAAAGGGTTTTATGAGAAGAGCCGGTTCAGATATAAGTTGGTAAAGGGTCACTTCACAGTATAGCCCTTTCAAATTGCAGTTCAAACTCGGAATTAATTATCCTTTCACCGTCTTGGGTTTTCTTTTCCTCTTTGCTTCACATTAACTGCAGCTGAAATTATTTTAAAGCAATGATCTTGAACGTCATGTCCTTCAGCTGGCCCTGAAAATCCATTTTCTATGGAAAGCCGCCTTTCTTTTCCAAGATTTCTGTTAGTGTGTAAAGCTCATCAAGGCTCTGGTTCTCTAGGGGTGTCAGATGCTCGAAAAATACCCAGGTGTCCGCCTGCTGGACCAGCTCCAAGGTACTTTATTAGCACGAATAGGCCAGTTTGAAAGCGGTTTAACTCCTTCAGCTTTCAGGGATCCAGCGTGCGTGTCCTGCAGCAGCAACACCACGATGCGCGTGCGCGCAGCCACAAATACAAACTCTGAGTCATCAAGTTGTGAGATAAAAACAGAACATCAAGGGCAACAGGCACAGGCTGAGACACGCCAGTCTGACAACAGAGACGTTTTTTCACGCACTGATACCTCTAAGAAGGTATCTTTAAGGCCAGGACCACTCGGAAGCTCCCATACTCTTGCGGAAACACCACTCCGCCCCCTTCCCGTGTTACCTCTGGTGCAGCAGAGAACCGAGGGGCTTTCCAACGTGAAGCCACCGCAGGGGCATTTCAGGGCGCTATTGACATACATCAGCTGCCCCCCGCTCACGGTGAGATGTGCAGTTTAGTTATGGCTGTTAGTGGCCGGAGAGGCTCTCGGGGCCACGTTCCTGGCTCCCACCGCTCCACCAGTGGGGTTACAACGCTGCAGGCTCCGCGCAGCTACAGGGTTCCTACCTCCACGCGTGGCGGGCTGCCACGATCCTGTGCCGCACAGTGACACACCACGAGGTAAGTCACTTGCTCAGCACGAGGAGCTGACCCCTCATTTTACCTTCCCGTTCCACGTGGTTTTCCATGGGAAGGGAGAAAACATCCCATTCTAAACACATTCCATAAGGGATGGTCCCAATCCCAACCAACCTCTACAGACAGAGTGAAAGCAGACTTCTGAATTGATTACAGGCTGGAAAACCTACCTGTGACCCTGCACCGAAGGCAATGCTGTTCTTCTGCTTCCCCTCCTGAAAACCTTTTTGACTTTTGCCTCGTGCCCGGGTTCCCCACGGCACCGCCCGAGGCCTGAGCACGCACAGCCGCAGGGAGGTAACGCTCCGACCCCCTCTGGCCCCCGAGCCTTCGGCGCTGCCTTCCGTCTGTTTTTGCCACTCCCGCAGCGCCCAGGCCAGGAGGGCAGCAGGAGCCAAGCCAAGGGCAGAGCTCGAGAGCGAACCGGCTGCGCCGTCCCCCTGTCCGCCAGCCCCGCTCCCTACACCTCCCACCCACGGCAAGCCGGAGCACGGGACTCGCGCAGCGCCGAGACTTCCCTTTCCCTTCTCCACCCCAACAATCTGTTAGTGGGTGTTGATGAAGAGCTGCTTCAGGCAGGATTTTCAGAAGCTTTTCACCAAAGCTTAACGCTGCAGCTTGGAAATAAACGGGACTTTATCACTGACATCAGCCCACAGCCAAAGCGGTGCCAAGAGCTCTTGAAAACTACTCCCCCCTGAGCTCAACCGTTTTCAGGAGCAGAAACGATCCTGTTGCACAGGGACCGGCCAAAATTTGGTGCGGGGGGTCTATTTCTTCCGAGGGTCACCGCAGGCGCTGGCCAAGGGGTTTGCCAACGGTGTGGGATGGGGGACCGCAGCCCGCCGAGGCAGCGTGGAACGAGCGCCCCCGCCGGCCAGCAGGCCGGGAGGGGTTCCATCACCGACTCACGCATCTCCGCTGTCTTGGGGCTGATCCTGCCAAGGAGAAGAGTCATCGGCACTGACCACGGCTGCAGTGCCTGAGCTGGTGAGGAGCGCCACACTGCCCTGCGGCCGGGGCATGCTCTGAGCGCGGGCACAACCCGTGCTCCGGGGATGAAACGTGCCGGAGAAAGCAGCGGCAGACAGAAGAGGGTGAGAGCAGGCTGAGCTGCGGCGATGGTGCAACACACGGCTGACACCAGCGCTGGCTGAGGCCCGTACCTCGGAATCACTAAATACTGACTGTTCCTGCTTACGTTCTCCAGAGAATACGACCAACAACATATAAGGAAAATAATGGAACACTGAATTCTGGGGTCTCGTAGTGATCTGCAGGTACCTAAACTGGCCCTAGAGACATACTTTTCCTCAGATAAGCCCCGTCTCCCCACAGCCTCCTGTCGAACAGGCCTCCTTAGTTCTTAGTTTCTGCACCAACTTGCTGGAGATGCAGCCTGCGAGCTTCAGCGCTCCCGCGGCCCGAAGGAACACGGGCACCGCTCATACGCTTTGAATGACGACGGGCCCCGTTCAATTCCTTTGCTGTCGAACTTTGTTTTCCTTCTGTTTCGTTCAGGGCTGCATTCCTCGCCGTCTCTGCCCCCAGCCCCGTTCCCATGAAGCCGGGCGAGCGGCGCTCTGTCAGTGTGCCCAGGTGCCTCCTCCGCCCGTGCCCGCCAGGGCGCCTTTGGCAGCACCCCGCTGCCGGCTGCGCGGGAACACCGCACCCACCCCCCTCCGCTCGCAGCCGTCCCGTTCGCCTCCCGTTCTGCCACGCGAGTCTGCATAACCCTCCTACACCCTTAATCCTCCTCAGGCGGGAGAGCATGGTTTCTTCTGCAGGGTGTCACCTGCCATACGGTAACCCAAAAAACCCGGGAGAGAGGCTCTGGGCTCTACGGCGGGAGCACTCAGCTTGCGCCCCGGAGCCCGAGGTGAGACCAGGGAGATGCCCCATCGCAGGGCTGAGCGGAGAGACACCTTCGTACCGGTGCCCCTCCGCACTTGCCGCCTCACGGAGGTTGTCTGCAGAGGACCACTTTGCACCACTTGGGCATTTATTCCCCACGGACACAAAGCCCTGGGTACCGGCGCCAGCACGCCGAGGTGACGCATCCCTCCAGTAAGTAACGCTTTTCCCTGCCTTTCTCCTCCATATCCATTTTTCTTCTCTATCACCTAATTTCTCATTATCATGAGTTGGCTTCACTGAGGCAATGGGATAATCTCCCCCAAAAGTGTGTGTGGTACTGCCAACACCTCCAAGCTCTTGAAAACTCCATCCCCTCCAATAAATCCCAAGGGAACAACTGAGTTACCCCGATTTCCTCAGGAATAAACAGGGAGGACTGACCATGGTATCTCACGCACTACTGTGTGGTAACACAAATAAATGTTGAGCGCTTGCGACGACTGGTGTCCTTACTTCAAGAGAAACAACAGTTTCATCACATCTAGAGTTTTAATTGGTGAAAAAATGTCCTGGTAATTTTGCTCTCAACGATATCCAGTCTTGAGTAACGGTTAAAAATGACTGAAGGATGCAGAGATGGGTGGTGTATAAAACTTGTTAAGGGCAGTGAAAAGTAAATGCACAAGCAAGAGATGAATTTAAGTATGAGGCAAATACAGGTCAGATACCAGGAGAGGCTTCTAGGAGATGCTGGAGGCACAGATCCCGCCGTTTGTTCACTCTCTGGGTCGTGCTGCTTCCCCCCACCAGGCACTCACGGCTTCGCACCGCCACCGAAACGTCTCAGGAAGAAATCCTGTCGTCGTATCATAGCTGAGAAGATCACCCGCTGACGTCCCACCCACACGACGGAAGGCGAGCTGCACGAACAGCCCCGGGACCCAGCTCTGCTGCGTACCTGCTGCTCCCGGCCTCCCCCTGCTCGGGCACCAACGGCTTTCGGAAGCGCCGGCAGAACCGTCTGTGCGATGCCATCTCCTTCCCCGCTCCGACGGCAGCAAGGGGGGAGAGCACGTGTTGGCTGTTTGTCAGGTGTGAAGTCGTCCCGCTCTCGCTGCCCGAGGTGCGACCCGTGGCTCGGCGTTCGCTTTACTGCGGGGCCGGTTCCCGTGCACGGAGGAGCCGAGCGCCCGGACGGGGAGGGCAGCTGTACCGCAGGGGTCCCACGAGATGTCCGTGCCCCCCCCAGCGAGCAGCCCAGGGCAAGAAGGGCTGTGGCCATGCCGGAGGCGACCCGGCATGGCGAGGTGGGGCCGTGTCCCCGATCAATCCGAGCAAACACGGCATCAGCAGCAAAGCAACGCGGCATGTGAAGATACTGTCAACACACACTTAAAATAAGAACTGCGAGCAGATGCCCTTGGCTTTCTAGGGACTACAGAAAACTTACGCTCCTTGCTTGGAGCTCCAGCAATTTGCTTCAGAAACGGAAGAACCAGAAGGGACCACCAGTCCCGCGGCGGAGAGCGTGTCCACGGGGACACTGCACCCCCTGCTCCCAGGCTGGCTCTTCAGGCACCTGCCACAAGACGGCTCAATTGGAATGAGGTCTTTTGCTCAGCTGGAGAATGCCATTCACGAACTAGTAGCGTGGCACAAAAAGGCACGCACCCATCTGTTCCCTGTTGCCAGCACAGCTGATGGACCCAGGGAACCTGTCCCTCCTCTTTATGGCCCAAATAGCAGCAAGAACGTATGAGAGCATCTTCGCAAGCCATGAGACCCTTCTGCAAAGATGTCCCTGCCCGCCCTCTTACACGTGTCTACTGCTGATCGCTGCTTATGCTCGACGGAGACAGCCCCCGACGCTTTAACCAGCAAGCCCGACTACAGCAAGACGTGGCTAACCTACTTCCCCTAAACGCCACGTAACAAGACATATCGCCATCTACAGAGACCGAGAAGGTGGCCAGCGGTGATGACAAGTGCTCCGGCAGGAGGAGAATGAGCTCAGAGACGGCTCCATCACCTCTCATATGCCAAGTTATACAGACTGGTTATCATTAAGACCCCCTAAAATACCCCTACAGCGGTAATGGTTCAGACCAAACATCCACCTTGTCCAGCCCCATGTCACAGTGACCCGCGGCAGGAGCGGCACACTAATACACGGCTGTGACAACACTCCCAGTGTACATACGTTCCCTCCACACTCTCCCAGGCCACAGCTAGCGGCTCGGGGATGCCCTGACCCAGCGACAGGAATTTTTATGTCCCGCTGCCGAGATCACATGAGCTCGATCCCACCCTTTATCAAGAAATATTTTCTTTAGTTTCCAGCGTGCAGAATTGGACTGTGCAAAACAAAAATATAAACCCCACAATCCACAGCCTGAAAAAAAAAAATCAGTTTCGACCTAAAAAGCAAAGCTTTTTTTACACTGCACAATTTATTACTTCAAAGACTGCAGCAGAGCTAAAAACCTGAGCCACCAAGATACCTAAGATTTGAACAAATACAACCCCAAAAGCACTGGTTAAAGTTTTAAAAACTCAAGGTTTAAGCTATTTATAAGCTGCTTGAGGCGTTGTTACCCGGGTTTGAAAGCAAGGGGCTGACAGAATGGAGACTTTCCTAGCAGAAATCGGAGTTTCTTCACAAAGGGCAGAGCAAGCCGGGGCAGAGACGGCTGCGGGTCGGTGTGTAGCAGCCGAGTCCCCCGGCTGACGCTGAAACCCTCCGTCCCCTGCGCAGCCCTGCGCGCACAGCCCTGCCAGCCGCCCTCTTGCTTCAGTAGATTTGTCCCGGTGTTTTCTCTGTGTGGTTGGAGAGTCTGTAGGACAGACTCCGCGGGATTTGTGTGAACGGTTCTGCGGGTGCCCTGGCACTTCCTCGGGCAGGACGCAGGGGAAGCGAGCGTGGGGACGGATGGCAGCTGGGGCTCATCGCGCTCACTGGGAAACACCTTTGATTGCCATAATCAGTTTTTAAGGATGACGAGGTGGCCACAGCACATCATAAATCCCAACCAAGCTCTGTACCTATTCTTCCCGCTGGCAAAAAACAGGTCAGAAAACACAGCGCTTTGTTTCAGCTTCTCCCTGGTATTTCCCAGGGAGCCGCGCAGCCTTCCCCTTGGGGCACCATCACGCAGGGCACGCAGCATCCCAACAGGCTGCACACTGCTGCCCACTCCACGCAAGGTCTGATCATCCCAACATCAGCACGTAAAACACTACAGCGCACGGAATAACCCCGTCACCGAAATGCTGCTACAGCTTTTCTCCTTGTGGCTGCCGGCCGACCAGCCACGGTGCTGAGGGACTGAGTTTGGCTGCCCAGTGCATCCTCGCTGGAGTCTGCAAGGCCCAGAGAAACCTTTGACTCACCACCTTCCAGCGCTACCCCTTCTCCCGTCCCACCCTGCCCCGATGCACGCACCAGACCCCTCTCTGTCCTGCAGAACAGCAAAGGAGACGCACGTACTGGGCGAAGGCGCCCGGGCTCAGCGCTTTAAGGGGAGGCATGTGTGCGCCAGTATGTTCTGCATTCCTTCTGCAGAGAGTCGGCGGTAAGCTTCCCACGTTCCTCTAACCCAAGGGTTACGGTAATTCTCTCTAAAGCTACAAACACATGGGCCGCGGGACTCCTCCAAAAGCAGCCATGGACATTTCTGTATCTGCAACTAAATGAAAGCAGCTGCCGGAGCGGCTTTGCTACTTGAAATAATTTCCTCCGCACAGGCCATCTGATAACCACCAAAAGTTCCCTTTGTTTTTTTTTTTTATGGGGTGGCATTATTTGACAAAATGTCTGTGTTGAATCCAGCCTGTGTAACTAAACTGGAAGACTTTTACTCATGTCTTCGGTTGCTAAACTTTGCTTTCAAAGGTTGAAAAGTGCTGAGGTTAAAGGCTCTCTCCAGAAAGAGAAACACGCCATTTCTGCTTCTTCTAATACATAATAATGGTATAAAAACCTGTTTTCCCAAGCCATTTTGTTTTCTTTACATGGAAAACTCCCTTTTTCTTAAAAGCAGCTGGAGAAATAGATGAAGTTCTACTATGATGTGTAGCAGGAGAGTGAAAGTGAGCATCTGAGATGGTAAACGCACTTCGGCCTGACCACATAATAACGATTTTGGGCTTTGAGATCTAATTTGTCTGTTTTACAAGGACTGTAAACTCCGCAGTACAAACTTCAAATCCCCGTGAAAAGGCTCATCCCTTTCTTCGGTTTCATTTGAGAGGCAAAAGCCTCCTTGAAGCTTTGGGTGCTTCCCGGTGAGGGTGAGCAGCGGCAGAAGTCAGCGGCCCCTGCAGCTCAGAGCAGTTCCGTGCCATCGCTACGCTGGTCTTCACAATGAAACACTTGTCCTGGGCAACCTCACTAGATGCGAAGCAGCCACAAACACACTGAAGCAGACGGGCGATGGGCGATTCTGCCTCTGGCAGAGCAGACAAAGCACAGCATCTTATCGTGCTCCTGCGGCAGCCCCGCTGCGGCTCAGCCCTCGGTGGCCGCACTGGGCTGGGAGGACGGGGCAGACTGCTCTGCAAAGGTGAGGTCTGACCTGTGCCCAACGGGCCCGAAGCGCAGAAGAAGAGTGACAGCTCAGAGCCAGCCGTGGTCTCTTCTCCGTTCCCCACGCTGCCGCCAGGTCACAGGAAAGGACACGTAAACCCTCGCCTTGGCCATGACTTACTCCTTTGATGTCGCAGCTACGGGCCATGACTGGGCCACCAAAGAAAACATTTTCTGGTGCCAAAGCATTACATAGCGTGGGGAGACCGGTAAGAGAGAATGAGGGAAGAGCTGGCAAGCGTGAGGTTTCCTGTGGCTGGGCTCTCAGACCCCGGAGGGAAGGTGAGCGTTGGGCAGAGCGCAGGGAAGGTCAGGCCCTCTGCGGAACAGGGATCCAGAGCCCACAGCAGCTGAGAGGAGAAAAGCTGTTTGCTCTGCTTCCCAGCTGAAGGGAAAAACACTGTCACTGCTTAGACCTGCAGAGCATGTTGTTGCCGTGTTTTATCGTACAAAGCCGCTTCCACCTCCCATGTCCCCCCACATGCCCCCGAGATGCCCCCGTTCTGAGGCAGGGCCAAGAGGGGGGCAGATGTCTCCCAGGGAGTGCAGGCTGAGCCCATGGACGCCTCCAGCCCTGCTGTTGCGTTGGCTATCGGCTGCCGACACCGCTCGCGGTGTTCATCCTCCTGCCAAGACGGGGCTGTGGCAAAGAGGTTTACTTGACCACGACCTGGAAATCTTTAAGATGAGTGGCCCAAGCAAAACCATCAGTAAGTAAAGTCACGCTGTTCCAGCGGAACAGCTGGAAACTGAGCAGGGACACACACCGCCATGACCTCACACGGTCAGGCCCACCGAGCTCTCCAAGATCAGGCCTTTTTCTCCCAAAGCAGCCCAAACAGCATTTTAACTCCTTCTTCTTCTAGGGATGAGGCTGTGCCCTCTGGCATACGCCACATCTAGAGGGACTTCTTCATCTGTACGGAGGTGATGAGGACTTTTTAAAGTGTCCGATGTGATGCTGGGTACGTCCCTCACCCAGATGTTGTGTTGGGGGTGGCTGGTGGCACCAGTTGACCGCCTTCTCCTCTAGCCCCCGATGCACCCACGGGGTCAGCATTAAGCAACAAAATGTTTGCAGGACAACGGGACTCCCCTTTTATTTATTTTTGTTTCCCATTATGTAGCTGCTTCAACCAGCAGCTGAAGTTTAAATAGGACTGGCTTAAAAGGTAAACATTTCTCACAGCTTTCTCATCAACTATATTAAATATAGTCATAAAAAAAAGCCCCACAATATTTTCTGTATTTGCTGAAGGATGACGTCCTCCTTGCCTTAAGCGTGTGCCAGATTACTCATAAACCTGGACCATATGCCACTGCAATTTACTGATGGGCCCAAGCTGTTTTGGTGGATGCAAAATCCGAGGGGATTAGGGAGGCTCGATCCACGCTGAAAACAGAGCAACAGTGGTGGGGCAGCTGCTTGCTCTCTTTGCTCAGTCTCAATTTAGGTCAGTAGCCAACAGCCCGCCCAAAGGCGATGCTCGAGAGCCGGGCTGCGCTGCGCTCGGGCACACCAGAGGCGGGCCTGACCACAGGCGTCCGCTCCCGTCGGGATGCTCGCCCTTCGTCGGGACTCAGCGTCCAGCCTGGGCTGTGCGGCGAGAAGACCGTGCAGGAGCAGGTGAAGTGGCCCCGGTTTCTCAAATACAGAGTCCGTCTGCCAGACCTAGCTGAAGAACCCTCAATTCAAAGCAAAAAAGGGGTTGTTTCCCCCCATCCTGTTCTCCTTCCCGTGCGAATACACAAATCACAGCTGCACGGTCATAAACCCTTGGGCCCGAGTGTGGGGCAGCGGAGCAGGGGGACAGCCAGCAATAGGGCTAGAAAACTCCCTTGTGTAAACCTTGCTGGTGGCCCCTCTGGGAGGTGGCTGGTGACCAGCAGACCACGACAGCTCTATCTCCGTGTCCCCCGGCCTACAGAGGTGTCCGCTTTCCAAGAAAAGAAGGGGAGAGCTCAACTGAAAGTACCGCCTGAAATGGGGTCCTCTCCCGAGTAAGTTACTCAAAGAAGAGGTGTTCTCAGTCAGCCAAGCCGTGGCTCTCAGGCCGGTCCCTTGGCTTCCTCCTCCTCAAGAGGCTGATACTCTCATGGAGTATCAGACGACATCAATGAACTGCTGATTCAAGAAAAGCCTAGTTAATACCGAGCAGTACACACAATTCAGTTGGAGCAAGCAGCCACATATTAAACAACGTCTTCACTACATCCCTGGCATCTCTATCCCCTTCACATTATCCTGAATTTCTTCTTTCCTAAGTAAAAAGAGAAGCACCTCCATCACCTTGAAGAACGGCCCTGCGTACCATCAGGGAGTAAGGAAGCACTGCTGAGAGTACGATGGGAATCACGGACCAGAGAGGCCGAGTGTGAACACCCTGCATTTCTCCATGGGGATGAGAAGCACTCGGCATCTCAGCAGATCGCGGCTGCTGTGCATGAAGTGTCAAACCTAAACCCTGTGAACCTTCTTTTTAGAATATTCCTCCACTGGGTGTAACTTGGGATTGTAACTTCTCGTCACTCAGAAGATGCCCATGATCAACACAGCCCCATGGAGTTTTCCAGCCGCCAGAGCCACCAGACTGCTTCCTTCGACACAGCGGCTTTGGACCTTGCAAGGATGAGTTGCACTCAAAGATTTCACTGCTTGGCACAATTAAGTAGATTAGAGTCCGGCCAGTATTACTTTTAAGTAAGAGTTTGCAATTTTAACCTCACATCTCATCTTGACCGCTGCAAGGCATGAAAGCCGCAGAGCTGTACCTGGCAGGCTTCAGAGGTGGGTGTGACACAGTCTGAGAGCAAAAGCTCGGAGAAATGGATGCTTCAAGTGCTGGCGAGGGGTGAGGCAGCGGCAGGCTCCCAGCCCAATCACTTGGCTGCTCCCTCTCCTTCAAGAGACGAGCCCGTCCCGCTCTGCCTCTCAGACCCCGATGTGGTGGGAGGGACCGGCACGGACCCCTCTAAACCCCTCGTCAGATGGGGTCGTCTTCCTTCGCCTCTTGCTTACGCCAGTGAAACTTCATTCCTTTCAGCGGTATTGCTCCTCCTCTGGCCAGGGCGCGCCGGCCCCATCTGCTGTAACAAACATTGGCCCTATGTCTTCACTGATGTTGAAATCCTTTTGTGTCAAGCTGGCGAAGCAGAGAGCCCACACGGCTTCGTGAAAAGGAGCCGCGAGCAGCCAGCGACGGGTTGCCAGGAGGTGAGGACACTCGTGTCTGATTGGAAGGGTATTTATTAGCTTCCTTGCTTGCTTTACAGATTTGTCCTCCTCAAGTTTCTCTGTCATTGCTGTGTCCCAGCGTGACCCCGACGCACTCGTGCCTCCTCCGCCGGGCCGGGGTGGCTGAGACGGAGTGACCGTCGCTCCCTGCTTCGCGTGCCCAGATGTGCAATGCAGTTGGGGGGTGCAGAAAGGGACGAGGTCTGGCTGATGATAACTGTTTACAACTTTTATTAAACCCATTTTCCTTTTCTAATTATTATAATAGTTCCAGAAAACATCGCCCATGAACTTTAAATGTTTTATGACTGTGTGCTTTAATGAAAGCTGTGGAATTATCTTGTGCTCGGTGCCACATGGCCCCACGAAGCAATGGAGTTGCTAAATAATTTTTAAAAATTTATAGTTTGCAAGATATATTTCCCATCTGTGGCAACACAGTAGCTCCCAAATGCATTAAATTTCACGACATTAACAACACCTCTTAAAAACAATTGGCTTAACTCCACAGGATGGTTTTGTAACGACCCGAGAAGTGCATTATAATGTATACACATGTTGAAGATTAACATGGTTGAGATCAAATGCCACCAAAGCAAATAAACTGCACATCCAAAACAAGTGCTTTTATACTTCCAAGTAATGCACTGCTCTTCAAAAGTATTAATCCCATTAATACAGAGAGAAAGACGTTCCTTTTGGCACTTTGCAAAAGCTCAGCCCAACAACCGAAGCTATGACAACAACAAAAACCTGTAGAGTTTAAAGTGTAGTATCTATGAAATGATTAATCCCTGGGGTGAGATTAGCAACGACTTTTCCTTCCCTTCTCTCCCCAGAGACGTTCTCTTTTACAAGGCAAAAATACACAAACTGTGCCCAACTTAAAAATTGATTTTGGGATGTAAGCCAGACCAGATGGTTAGGAAAGCTAAATACCGTTGATTTATTTCTTACCCTTTACGAAGCAATATTAGAGACAATGGACCTTATCAGAACAAATGAGAATAAACATGGGGATGCAGACTCAATAGAGAATTAACAACCAAAGCTACCAGATTCTATTATGCGATGATTAATTCTGAATTTGTGGAAGTATTATCAGCAGCAAATGTCTAGCTTTATCTAATTAAACCAGTGCCAAACTACACAACCTTTTAGTCAGTGCTCTTCAATTTACAAGATACCTCAGCGGGAAGGCAGCGCGGAAGACGCCAGGCTTTGTGCTGTAAAGTCAGCTGGAAAATTCGCTTCAACACCGCCCCGCACCCCGACCCCAGACCAGCAGCAGAGGCGCCCGGCTGACGCACGCCACCACGACCTGAGGGATGGCACCCGCACCCCTCGGAGACGCAGCCCAAAGGCGGTCACCCTTCCACGCCGCTTCCCTCTGACACGAGCGAGTGGCCTTCAGCCCCCTGCTCCCTCCTAACCCTCCCACGGGGCCGACGGGGCGACAGCACCAGGGACCACCCATCCCTCCCCTTCGCCCGCTATGGTTTCCCGTAGCTCCGCGTTCTGCTCCAGATGATACAATGGCCTCAGTCACAGGCGCGTGGTCACCACGGCATTCTTGCGCCGGGAAGCGCCACCGCCACCGCAGCGCTCCCCCTCCCTCCCGCGGAGAAAGAAGGTGAGAGACACTATTTACTGCCCTGCTGCTGTCGGGTACTCCTTGTAAACAGGTTATATTAATTACTTAACAAATGTTTACCACTGTCCTATATCACCCTCAGGTTCAACCAGCTCTACAGAGGGAACATTCGGCGCTGGTTAACGGCTGCTGGCAACAAGAGGAAATGGACTTTCTGATGGAAATGTTTAAGGCCCGTTATTTGTGAGATGCAGCTGAGATGGGACGTAATGGATTTAGCCCTGTTTCGCTTCATTTGCCATAGCTAACGCATACAATAAAAGTTTAGTTTATACTCTGGTGCTGCCATGCATGAATATCTCATTATAACTGCAAAGACTTTTTATTTTTATTGGGACCTGTAACAGCATTGTGCTATGTTCATTACCACCACGTAACAGAAGCGCAGCGAGGTTCGTTCCCTTCCTTCCCCTTGCTATGGGCACAACGAAAGCCGGGAGGCCTGCAGTTGGGCCACTATGCTGGCATGTTTTTTTAGATCATGGCTGCGGTTAATAGGGACTAGACGCAGAGCCTGGGGAAAACGGCGAGCAGCCCCGTCCGTGCCGCCTGCAGGGAGCATCCCCAGACCTCCTCCCACCGACCCCGAGGCACATCCCACCACAGGCACCGGCATCACGCGCTGCATCTCCAGCAGCCCCTGTGTTCTCCGCTCCCTCCCCTTCTCCTCACAGCACCTGGGTCAACACCAGCACTTCTGCCGCGGGCAACGGGGGAGACCAACCACTTCACAAAGAGCTGCTGCTGGGCTGGGGCCGAGGGCGCCACGCAGACTCAGCTGCCCAAGATCTCCTGTCCACCGCCTGGAGCATGGTTTCTGTTAGGGCAAGGAACGTGTATTAGAGTCTGTACGTTTGATTAAAGAACAGGCTGCTGCCGCCCCGCTTGGCCTGGGCACGGTCTCACCACCGTCCCACAGCTCCCAGTGCGCCAGATCTACGCAAGATGCACTTGATGAGCCTTTTGGAGAAAAGGGAAGGAGGACAGGGCTAGCAGGGCAGCAACGGAGCAAAGAGGGGCAGCTGAAGTTCGGAAGTGGGATTAGCTGTATTTTCAGACATCCTGGTCTGCTGAACATCCTGGCCATCAGGAAAGCCAGGCTGCTCCACTCCTGCATGGCAGACTCATCAGTGGTGAGACCACAAAGGTGACGTCATGTCCTAAAATGTGACTAGCAGAAAAAAATCCCAGCACGTTATCATATCCTGCCTTTCACAGAAGTGGTTTCTTATGTCGCTTGACCATTTTGAGGAATAGGCACCACGAGTGGTGTGCGAAAAGCCCTGTGTCACTGCCTCGATGCGAGTTTCTGAGGGAGGCTGGGATTTCTCTTAGGACCTTCCTCAAAGCTGAGACTTTGCTTCACCTTCCTCTCCAGGCAGGGAAAGCAACTGTTTTCCACCTCTGTGCAAAAGGACTTCTTTGAACGCAGCGTATCTTCCCTAGCTGCAACAAGGCCGTATTTCCCAACTCTTCCATAACATCCCTAAAGCAGAGCCAAAAGAGAAAGGAGCAGCTGGGAGGAGGGGGAGGACATTTAAGGAGTCCTTGCAAAGGGTACAAACTTTTTTACTGGTGAAAACCTGAAGGCTCACTGAAAAAGGGACACAGGAAGGAAATCCAAACGCAAGAGAAAGATGGAGCCAGCATATGCAGTGAAATGCCGGCACAGGAAAGATCCAGATACTTATTAGGTAACATAATCCTCCAACCCAGATGTCTTTTACAAAACTGAATCCTTAAAAACACTCGGTGTCTTTTTTTCCTTTCACGAACATTCATGTTTTGGAAAGCTCTGCGCTGGAAGTTGCTCAAGCTGTGCAGGCTCGCAGGGCCGCGGCTAGCGTGAGTCACGCTGCTACACCGTGACCTTTGAGAACCCTCCGCAGAGCTCAGCAACCGCCTGCAATCACAGCAGCAAACCCCCATGTCAACTGCTCTTTCTTAGGGGCTCAGCTCCGGTCTGACCCAAACAGGTGCAATGGTAGTAGCAGCAGTCACTTTTAGCGCAAAGTTTTCCAGATTTGTGCCCGAAAGAGAAACCGATGAGCAGTGGCGAGTCCTGCGCCCTCGCCGCCCATCTGACAGGATTCTGCCTCTCCAGGTATACAGAATTCGGCCCTTTTATCCCCAACAGGTTCACGCAAAGGTTTCCTCGGTGTCAAGATTGCTTTCTCCTTCCCTGTCGAGTTTTGCTTTCAGCTTAAGAGTCCACTGAATGAGAGAAAAAACTCAAAATTCTTCAGGTCAGGCAGCTCCACCTCCAGCTACAGACCCCAAAGTCCGTAACTCCTGCCTGTAGGAATCGCTGCATGACCGCCCAGGGAAAGCGACTGCTACGCTCATTTTTTCTTTCACCTTAAGGCAACAGTGAGCAAACGGACAACTTCACTCCATGGCTGCATCCACAGACCCGTAAGCACTTCTTCTACAGCCCCTGAGTTTTGTAGAGGTGACCTTCTGGCAATTGGTGTTGATGGGCTTTGCACTACCTGTGGGCAGCAATGAACCCTTCCCTCTACCCACTGGAGAGGTCCCAGTTACGTCTGTTCATGTGCCACATTTTTTTGGGACTCGGATACTGTTGCCCACAGAGCGTTGACCTTCTGAGTTATGATTTTCGCAGAACTGCTCGCTTTGCGTAAGGCCTTAGCGATGTGCGGTTGAAGCTCAAGTCCACGTGCTCACCCAGTCAAACAAACCAAAATAAGGTGGAGGGACTGACAGCTTGTTGGTAACGGAGTGAGCGGGCTGCCAGCTGGATGCCAGCTCAGAATTTTGGCATTTGGGGGATCAGCTCTCTGCTGAAGGTGACGCTGGCAAGAGGGAGCCTCCCAGCCCGCGGGCTGCGTGCCAAGTTGGAGAGCTGAGGCTCTTCTCCAGCGCGCGGGGACTGCGCTCTTCATGTCTCAGAGCAACAGGGAGGACACAGGGCTGCGTCCCGAGCCAGCAGGCGTCTGCCAAGACTGCTGGGACGGGACCCTTGATAAAACTTCTTTCTCAGCTCTGGACAGCAAAATAGGAACATACTTTACTGCTTCTCAAACTCTTTCAGGCTTTTTATTGCTCTCCGGTCCGTTACTGCTGCTGCAACTCGTGACTAAGTTGCGTCGCTACTCACACTTCATTTTCTCCCGTTTGGATCCTTCACTAGGTCTCTCCCAAAAGCTGAGCGAGGTCTGAGCTGCCATTCGGCTCTGCCTGACCTCTTCTTTCCTTCTTCGCTTTCAGCTCTTTTCATCAGAAGGGCTTTCTCATCTCATCTCCTTGCCTCCTGCGTGGGCTCAGACCTGCTCTCAGGCTACACAGCTGGTGGTGGGGCGGTACGGCCAAAATACACTGACTACCTCCGTTTCCAAGGAGTAGGCTCCTAACCAGAGCACCACCTGGCACAGTCCAAGAGATTGCCCTGGTCAGATCATCTGCGAAGGGCTGCGCTAGCTGTAGCAAAACAAAAAGCTTTGGCAAACTCCGTTTGCGCTAGGGAGGAAACACAGTCCCTCACAGTCGCCTCGAGTCGAGACTGTGCAACAGAAGTGCATTAGTTCAAAGTAGTGCACTACTGGAGCGTAAGGCCCAGCTGCAACAGCCCGGGCCCTGCCGCACCTCACGCAGTGTAGTTTAATCTAAGTCGACCTTTCCAGTGCTTCCAGTTCAGTCTTGGCTGGTTAGCAAGCCCACACGACTTCCTTTATTGCTTCTCCAGGCCAACCAGGGAATTGACCTGAGATGTCTCCGGTTTTGCTGGACTTGCCGTTTGGCTCCAGGTTCGTGTTGACCTGTGGCTATAGCAACAAGCCTGAAGCCAGATCTTGGATCTACCAGAAAGCCCAGCAGCCCCCTGCGCGTACACGTGGTACACAGCCTTATGCAGCAGTGACTTCACCTCGGGTCCGATCCCAGTTACACTCACAAACTTGCCTCCACACGCACATTTTGCCGCTTGTAGCATACAAATAACTCGATATGGGACATCAACGCCTGCTTTTGTGATCTGTGGTTGGAAAAGCTCAGGAGATACGGATCTGGTAATAGATACTTTTGGCATGACTGCAGAAAACTGGTGGGTCAGAAGTTCAGGTTTTTTGACCCTTGAAAGGGAACACTTAGCACAGCTCTTACAATTGCACCCGTGTAGATGGGAGGGAATGGAATTTCTCCCTACAGCCTTTAGCAAAACCCAAACCTATCGCATACCATATGAAAGCTGCTGCTCTTACAATAAAGTTGGTGCCAAGTCGCTGAGAAACGGTGACGGGAGAGGCACTCTGGCACCACTACGCAGATGTTTGGAACGGGAAGCCAGCAGGAGTGCTACAAGGGAACCCTATCAACACATCAGAAGGGCGGTGTGGTTCTTGGCCTTCCGCAACACCCGATTCCATAGTAATTGCTGCAGAAAAACACATCGCCCCACTGGTGCCTTCTGCCTGCATTCACAGCGTTCAGCTCACTTCACTTTTTGTGTTGTGCAAGACACCTCCTCCCTAAACCGCTGCGTGACAGGGGCTGCCCTAGGGCTGTTCCTTTTAACTGCTACAGCTCCTCTTCCACCCAGCCCTGAGCCATCTCGCACCGAATCACCTCGGTGGCTCGAGGCAGGCACTCTGAGGCTCTCTGCTGCTCACATTCCCCGTGGCCACTCCGTAGGAGGGCAATATTTCGCCGTCCGTACCGCCAGGGAAGCGCAGAGGCTTTGTGCGACAGACGTGCCTCGCGGGCCGGAGCTCCCGCGAGGCAGCAGGCTGCGAGCTGGAGATGTTGCTCTCCTCCCAGCTCGGAAAACCGAACAAAGCGAGCCCTCCTCGAGAGGCAGCGATGGCAGCGGGAAACGGGAAACAAGAACTTGGTGCTGCATCTGCTGTTCAGTGTTGAGTGACGACACGGCAGCGGCGCACCACAGCCGCACCTCCACAGCTCCCGTCCCCCGCGCCCAGGCAGCGCTCCCGGGGAAGGGGGTCATGTCCCGTTACTCCCAAATCCCACCTCCCCCTGCTCCAGGGCGCGCTCTCCCCTCCGCCGCCCTGCAGGGGAGACGGGAGGGAGGTGACACGTGCTGGGAGAGGAGAGGGTTACACGTCTGCCTTTGGCAGTCGGCTCTGGAGTTTTCTTTGGCCCTGACAGCCCACTGATGTTCAGGCGCTCTCCTTTCCAAGAGTGTGTGTAACGAGAGCTGCCCTCTGAAAACTGATGGCGTGATTACAAACGGAAGGAGCACTGAACTCAAACCCGAGCTCTAGCTCAACAAGAAAAACACCCACAACTTCTGATGAGAACCGAAGAGGTCGCATTTGAGTGCCCATTGGGCAAGCCAACATGCTGGGGGCCTCCCGTGCAGGCTCAGCAGAGTCACCCCCTCATCCTACACCAGCCAGAAAAACAGCAGCAGCAACGGCTGTGCCTCACCCCGCGGTTAAAAGCTGTTCTAGTTTGCGGTACTCGCCAACTTATAATAAATCCCTGCCTTTACTTACAAAGGAGTTCAAGACGCACTCAGAACAAAGAAGAGATGAAAACAACACTGGCGACGGCCCCGGAGTCGGAGAGCTCCTGGCTGGGACGCCGTGTCACACACGCATCGTGCTTTGCAGCGGTGTTCAGGAAGACGGGGCGCTCGTGGGCACGTCCCCCACACCGCAGCACTTCGGAGACCCCGGAGGCCACAGCTCCCGCTGGCCTGGGGCCGTCTGCCTTCGGGCAGCACCTGCGGCTCCGGAGCACTGCCACCATGACCTGTGGCCCCAGCAGCATCCCTCCTGCCGCTACGTGTGACACACCATGAAGGGCACCACTGACATCTGCTCCAGTTCTACCAGTACAGGGGTGAGAGACACCTCCTGCTGTGTAGTATAGGCCGTGGTACACACACTTAACATCAGCCGATACTTAGCTAGACAACCTCATCACTTTGCACTGGGATTTCCTGTGTTGCAAAGTGCTGTACGGTGCTCCTCTCTACTCCTCCAAAGGGACCAGAGCCACTTCTGTTCAGCCTCTATGCTTGACATACACAGAGAAGACATTTTTTCTGCACAGAGCAGAAACGAGACAGGGGAGTAAAACACTAAATACTACCAGAACTCTAGTTACATCCAACGCTGTATCTTTCAGGTGGGGAACTTGCAAGTCTTTTCTCCAGCTTCCCTTTTATAAAGATTTTATCTAACCAATTTCTTTCCCTAAGTAGATCTGGATATCAAAATAAATAAAATAAACACAGCTCTGCTGTAGGCTTCGAAAGATTCCCTGGCAACTGATGTAGAGTTGGTATTCCTCTTAAAAAATACCATTTTTAATTTCTGCTCGCATGATTAGGTCCTAAAGCATCGATACATTCAATCACCATCTTGGAGCACATCGTAAATCTCTGCTCAGTATTAGAATAACAACAACAGAAAAGAACCTAAAATACTTTCGGCAGACTATTCCCATTTGCTGTCCTTCCAGTAAGGTTTCTCTTCCCACAGAGCGCGTGTTGGTGTACCCGAGGGTGCAGGAGCAGCAGTAAGTTCCTCTCAGGCCAACCGGGCTGAGACTCAGTACCTGCCCGCTGCGTGGGACTGGGCGCCCAGGCGCCCTGCAACATCCCCCTTCACGCGCTGTCACCTCGGGGCTCCTCAGCCGCCACAGGTCTCTCCTCTTTCCCATCTCCTCCAGCTTTTCTTGAGATCCCGTGCCCTAAAATCACTTTCAAAATTGAGCTAGTTAAATTGCTGGAAATTTCAGTGTGGGTGAATGGAAATCCATTTCACTCCAGTTCACGTCAAATATAGCTTAAATCCCCAAGAGATCAGATTAAGTTACATCAGTACAAGACAGGTTTAAACTAAGTGTCCACAAGAGTTTCTCTACCAGCGTAGTGGAATAGATGAAACCAAGTTTATCCCGGCGCTACTGTGGGTGAACGGCACGGTTCTGCCACTGATACTCGCGGTGCTTCTGCACGCTTGTGACTGAGGACAAGAACCGGGGGGGATGCTCAGGGTCTGGCTCCGTGAGCTCCCCAGAGGAGGAACCGTGCCAGGAGCGCTGCCCCGCACCAGAGATCTCTGTCGCAGTTCTCTTGCGACCCAGTTGCAAGTTTAGGGCGCAATTCCCATTTCGGCTACTACTGTCGCCCCTCGCCCCACGCAGCCTGGGCTTCTACGTCTGTGCACACAACAGCTTGAGAGGGTGGCCCAAGCCCTAACACAGGCCACGGCTGGATCCAACTGCTGACCTCTCGGTCTTTATGGCTCAGAATTCATTCACAACAGAAAAAGGCTTAGCAAATACCACCAGCGCTTAGGGGAAGTGCTGGAGCCTCACCGCACACCAAGGACAACGCTGCTGTGCCGCGGGCTCGGCTCTCGGACAAAGGAGCCAAATGCAGTAGGTGGCGAGTTAGCGAAATACCCTTCTCCCACTTCCTTTAAAATTGAATTATGATCATAGCGGGGCCTGTAGTGATAGGACAAGGGGTAACGGTTTTAAACTGAAAGAGGGTACGTTTAGAATAGATATAAGGAAGACTTTTTTTTTTTTACGAGGGTGAGCCCCTGTCCCAGGTTGCCCAGAGAGGTGGGCTGCCCCATCCCCGGAAACATTCTGGGCCAGGTTGGATGGGGCTTTGACCAACCTGACCCAGCTGAAGACGTCCCTGTCCATGGCAGGGAGGTTAGACTAGATGGCCTTTAAAGGTCCTTTCCAACCCAAACTGTTCTACAAGTCTACCATCGTCTGGTGGAACTACGAATCCAAAGGACATACAGCATTACATTGCACCGACTCAATGGTACAGTGACTACTCCCCGAGCTCGGGCTGGCCCTGCAGTCCAGCAGAGAAATGACACAGCTCTGAAATGGCCCTACAGGTCTAAGTGCCAACTACTGCTCACAACGCTGTATGAAAAGGAGCTCTGCGCAACAGCCTCGTCCAAGCAGAAACGACGAGGCAAACTTCCCAGCGCAAGTGCAAGAAGAAAAGGCTGTAAAGAAAGGGACTGAAGTATAAAACCTCCCTATGTGGAGAGGAGCCCAGGGCATTCCGCTGGCAGTTCTGCAGGTAACGGAAAGGTAAGTGGTTTGGAGGGGCTCTGGGGAGCGCAGCACTTGGACGGTGCGTTTGCAGGGAAGCTGTCGGGTAAAGATGCTTGGTGGCCCATGAGAAATCGTGTGATTTGACAGAGGGCTTCTCCTGAAATGCTTGGGAGGTGTTAAGTGAAGCAGAAGAAACACGTGGGCAAAAATACACTGCGTATTGGTTTGACTCTGAATGTAATTTGCAGTTTGGCCGTATTAAAAGATCTTGCATGTTTGCTCATTGCAAAAATGTAGATGTGCAGACTTGCTTGGAGAAAACGCTGAATGCCAGCCTTAAATATTCACCAAAATCAAACTTCCAAATGGGAAATGAACACTTAACACTCATACATTGTCAGCGCTGGAACCAAGGGATTCATTAAGAACAACAGAAATGCAAACCTTGCCTCAAATAATTATCAACCTAAACGAAACTATTTAAAAACTTCTTAATATCATCTGTCACGTTATGAGTAAGCACTGTGCTGGAAGCACCTTTACTAAATAGAGCCCATTCTTCTCTCTTCTCGTCCACACACCATCCTTCTTCCACCACATCTGCCTTGTACATTTTCCCAACTGCAAATATTCACTTCAAGCACATTTCCTAACCCTGCTGCACGCTGTGTTCCCACACGGGGCAGAGAGCAGTGAGGTGCAGCTTTTACGAGGGCAGTACAGTGCTGGATGCGGTCCTAGCTGGCTGGTTTTTAAGCTCACTGCCTTTTCTTTCAGGTCACAAGAAGGTGTTTTGAATGGCGCGAAGAAAATGGTTTTTCTCCAAATAAACACTCATCTGTTCCCAGCCTCATTTCTATTCCTATGCATGCGTTATCAAGAAAATACATATTTAAAATACTGTTATAGCAGAGTTCCCCAGGGGATGGCTTATCCCAATGCCAAACCCGATTTTTTTAAGCTCATGACCAAACCTTTTACCGTTGCAAGATGAACTTTGAGTGTGTGTTTTCTAACGCAGTGCCCTGGGGGAGCTGGGGCAGCAGCAGCGAGTCCCACTTCTGCTCAGCCGTTCTACCCAGACTCCATTTTTGCAACTCAGGGAGCAGCAAGCCTCAGCGTCTGAGAGTAAGAGCAGCACCAGCTGCCAACAGCTGAGACGCACGGCGAGCTTGCCAAGCGTAAATGGCACACGAGTGCACTCAGGAAATACCCCCGGAAAGAAGCTGATCCCAGCGAGCTCAGCATCTTTTCACACCACGCTCCGCGCCACTGATTTTCTCTTGCGTTTTGATGCGGATGCAACTGTGCCTCTTCACAGCTTGGGCTCGGCAGATACCGAGGCACACGGGGACTGCGTGACTGACGGCGGGTGAACACGGATGCGGTATTGCGCTTCCGCGTGGTTCGAGGCTGAGCCAAAGCCCACCACGGGAAACAAGACGCCGTCGGAGTTTGTGCGAGGCCTCTGCATGGACGAAGTGAAGAAAGCAGCAGCGCAGGAACGTGAAGATAGTGAACACAAAAGAACTGGGCGAAGCGGTCACCTACATGACGTCTGTTCAAATAACAGTTCCGCACAGCCGAATGCCTGGCAGACACACCTGCCCTAGGGCAGGAGATGCTATAAGCAGGCACGTCTGCAAGAGAGGGGCCAACCCCCCCGCCAAAGTTCTTTTCGTGAACCCAAACTGGTTTCCAGTTTGACACTGCAGCTTTAGCTCTGTTTTTATAATAAGGTATCTCTTCATCCTGCTTCCCTCTGTTCTGTCACTGACCAGGCAGCTCAGCTTCACACACTACCTGCTCTACTATCATTCAATGGTGACACTCTCCCCCTCAGAGACAGGAGCAGAAATGCTCTACAAAACTCAGCAGCACGGGAGAAAGCCGTCAGGAAAAGGGTGAGGACAGCTCCTCTTTTATCCTCTTGGAGAGATAAGCTGCTGCAGAGATCTTATTTTTCACTATTAATTGGGCACTGACGTCGAACGCTGCACTTTCAAGCTTGCTTTTACACTGGGCTGCTACCAAGCTCACTCATACTGCAAGATGTGCGTAACAGCACACAAAAGGTAGGTTAAAGCTGAGGGAAGAAGATGACAATAGAGAGTTTCCTAAATATGTGATTCTTCTCTACTTTAAGGTCAGAAGTAATCGCAGACACACAACCGGATGACAAACCACCCCAAAACCTCCCGCCAGGAAATCAACACTGACCTCTTCTCTATCGCACTCCCAGATCACAGCACTTAACATCGCACAGAACCCAGTTCTGCGCCCGTGAAGGATGATGCTCATTTACTTGCACTTACTGGTAACGTGAGAATGAAGGAATATATGAAAGAGGAAGGGATTGGACAATAAAAATTTCACCCTGTGCTTTGAAGCTACTAAGACCTGAGTTGAAACTTATCCACTACGGCAGAGAATTGAGTGGCCGAGAGCTTTCCTGGTGAGCAATCCTGCCCCGTTCAGGTCGCTGCTCAACAAGAGGGTAAGTTTTATCTTTTCCAGACAAGAAGCAGCATTTCCTGAGGTAGCCATGCCTGACCGTCACTCTTCTGAGACGTTTTCTGAGGTGCCTGCCTTTGCTGAGCTTGCCCTGGAAGCAGGGGGAGCTGGCTTCGCGAGGGCCGCGCTCTCAGCGATGAGGAGCAGGGCTAGAGCAGCGCCTGCGCCCAGGCTGCCGAGGCCCCACCGCCGTGACCTGGCTCCCTCTGCGCGACAGCTGAGCCAGATCTGCCGGCTGGGTCGCACATCACCAGCGGATCCGCAGGAGCACACGCACCCCTCACAGCGCCGTCCGTCGTGTCCGAGGTGTGATGAGGAGAAGCCAGAGTCCTGCAGAGAGTCACAGGTTTTTCAGGTGGCATTTCACACCCCAACGGATGCAAACGGTTGCAGGTTCGGGGCTCGGGAGGTGTGCGTGTAGGAGACCGAGTCAGGAGAGCGCGACGACTACCTTTGTACTTGCTCCTCATGACTTCTGGAGAGCATGCTGAAGCAGACTGGTCCCCTCGTATCACCAACTGTCCTGCTACCACCCCTGAATGATAAATATATCAGGACTGTGACATTGACGCCTCTCCTTTGGCTGCAAGTCCCCTTCAAGGAGGAAGCGGTGCGAAACGGCGGGAGATGCTGACAGCGTGATGTTCGAGCCAGCCAAGACGCCCGGGCTGCGGGAGATGGAGTTGGAAGGAGGGCAGACGAAGGCCCAGGCGCCGCGCACGCATGACCGGTGATCTGTGGGGTTCAGGCTGTCAGCTCCTGAAGGTCCGTGGACTTGGCAGGCGCCGCTCCCTGCCCCTTCTGTGCAGACAGAAAGGTAGGTGCCAAAAATGCTCGCCATCCTGGATGCGATTCGGGTGGTGAGGGGAAGGTAAAGAGCTGGACCGCACCACAGCTTGCGAGCCACCGTGATTTCCTTTCAAGAATTCAGTCTGGTGTCAGCTTACTCTATACGAAGAAACTTGCTTATTCAAGTAACATCAAGTTTATAACCTCTTTTCAGCCATTTGGCACTGATTTTTTTCAACTAGGAGATGCTAACAGCACAAAATGAGGGGTTTAAGAGCTCTCCTCTTCACCCATTGTCTGGGCAATGCTGAGCTTATGCAAAATCTGTCTTTTGCTGTGTCTGTGTGCCGTGGGCAGGGGACCATGTGTGGATACTGCAGAAGCAGCAGTATTAACATTCAGCTCGTCACAGTTACAGATTTTTTTTTTCTTCTTTTAAACTTCTCAAATTTTGGATGTGAAAAAAAAAAAACAACCCAAGGAAACCTCCACGTACCTTATCCAAAAACTGTATTTTCCTGCAACTCCATGTTCTAGTAATGAGAAAGGCAGCTGAGCTTTTCTCCCGCTGAAGATTGCAGTTCCCAATTTAGAAGTGATGATGCTTACAGTCTTTTAACAGTTTTCCTTTGAGGGGACAGCTCTGAAGATAAACAAAAATTATCCACGAGCTAGGCTTTCATTTGGAAATATTACTGCAAGACACTTAGGCTTTGGTAGCCTGAGAAGTCATTTGAAGGTCATCTATAGTTCCTAAATAAATGTAAACAAAATTAATTACCTATAATTCCACTTTTTAACGTGGAGTTCAAAAGATAAGTATCCTCTGTGTCCTGAGGAAATATCCATCCACCCATCCATCCATTAATTATGTACCATCCATCTCATAAGCTTTGGGGCGCAGTGGCTGTTTCCAGGCTCACAGGTTTGTCTCTTTGGCATTTTTCACTCACTGGATGTAAAGAAAGGTTTTCTCTCTCCATCCCGCTTCCCACTGACTGCATTTGGCCCTACCCTAACGGTAACATACATTTGCGTATTTTTGACATACCTCACGTGAAAACTGTTTTATGTATTTTCTGAAGGTGGCAAAACCATTGCCTACGTCTGACAAAAAAAAGCCGCAGGGTTCCTCAGTGACTAAACTGGAAGCCAACATCACCGCATCTCATCCCGCCTTCCCCTGCAGCCCTGGGGGAGCACAGCCCCCCGCGGGCTGGTTCCCTCCCTGCCGGCAGTGCCGGCGCTCAGGGACAGCACCACAACCGCCCGCGTCGGGCCACTGCGATCCACTGGCGCCCACAGGACCACCCGGTTTCAATTTTTAATATCTGCAATTATTTCAACGGCGAAGGGAAGGCGGCAGTTTCCGCGAAGCTGAAACTCCCTCCCCTGCAGGGCAAGTCCTTTCTATTCGGGAGAGCAAACCTGCCAAGTTCAGCTACGAGCTGGAACGCTCGCAGAGAGAAACAGCTCAGACTTCACAGTGACTTTTCCTACACGCTGCTCAGAAGCTGGCAGTGGAGAACCACAGAGGCTTTAGCAGTCTCCTGGCGGCCTAAGGGACCCAGAGGGAAGGGTGAGAAGGGAGATACCCAGAATCACAGCTATAATAACGACAAAAAGTAATCACCAAAGAACTACTCCGTCAGACCCAGACAGACTTACATCATGGAAGCACGCAGGCCAGAAGATGGTGAATGCTCGAAACCAAGACAGGTAAATGGAGAATACTCAATCTTGAGCAAAGGAGAAGAAGAATTAATATCTGCTAAAGCGCATGAATGCAGCAAGGTATCGACAAGGAAGAGGTTTGGGAAGCACATGGAAAATTCCCTCAAGATACCGACACAAAGAGCATCGCTGCAGCGATGGAAACAAACACGCAACGTGCTGTTACGAGCCCTTAGTCTAATGCCAAAGCCACGGGAGCCAGAGGTGCGTACGGCACAGCTCCCCTCCTGCTCCGCAGCGGTACTGACCACACTCCGAGGCACCGCCGCGCAGACCTCGCTGACAACAGGAAGGAACTACTGCAAATGTAATTTATTCAAACTGTAGGGCACCTCCATCAAACGAGCACAATCGTCCTCCTCCTCAGCCCGAAGCACAGGCGTTTACTTTCTGTACCGTACAGTGTCTTTCACTTTTAATTGTATTTTTTCTTGGCTTTCGCATCACCAACTGCAACTCCATTTGACAGCTTTGCCTAACAATAGGCTGTACCCAAACGTGCTGATTTCACAGGGGTTTAGGGAAGAAAAAAGTAATCAAACCCACACTCACTGTAAGGTGGTTCTGAGCTGAAACGGACCCGAGTCTGCTATCCTTTGCCCCACACCCATTGCAAAAACACTTTTCCATTACGGCAGTAACCAACCAGCCACATATTTCAGCAACCCAACTGCAGGAGACGCACTGTTCTCTGGAGGGGAACGTCAGGCTCAAAGACCCTATACCCGAACGAAGTGGACTGCAAGTACAGCGCCCGAGAGGGGACAAGGCACGCTCCTCCCCGCTTTAGCAACACACTTTACGACAGAGAGCATTCTTCATGGCAAACGTGAAGATCGGGGAAGCTGTCTCCGTCGTTGGAAACTCTATTTTAAACCCCATCTCAGGCAGGATGAGGGTCGCTGGCACCGGGAGGCAAGCTGGGCTCCCTAAAACAACATGGATCCCTCAGTGCATGTTATTGCCAACGTTATTGCCGTCCGGATATAAATATGTACACGGACTATCATTTTCTTGTAACAAATGGTAAAAGCTATCCTGGTGACAGTGAGGCAGTGATGGAGAAAGGATGACTTTATCACCTCCCTATGACTATGTTTCCCAAGCAACCTTCTCGCCAATCCGGAGCCCTGTGCGATCATTAGTTCCTGCACATGGCAGCAATGAAATTGTCCCTTAAAGTAAATCATTCAAGGATTTTTATAATCTGAAATAAAATTTTCTAATATTTTTTTCCTAAGTTTTCCAGGTTTAAGGTTTTAATCTTTTATTATTTATTGTACAGCAGTTGTGAAGGGCATGATGAGAAGCCCTGCGTAAATAGTTGTCGTTGCAGGATCGGCGCGTGACAATGCTGCATTTAAGAAATTAATGATTTCTTTTCTTTTTCTTATTACTGCCATGTTCTGTCTGAGGGGTTCAAATACAAAAAAAAAAAAAAGTAAGAGTAAAACAAAACAAACTAAAGCTGCAGTTTGGCTTCTGTGTGTTCTCCTGCCTTGTGGCTGGAGTTGCTGATAAATATTCTTTAGAAACTGTACTGAAGGAGGAGAGTGGCATATATATTTTCTTTTCTTCCTTCACACTCAGAGCATCAAATTCAAAAGACGACAATTTTCTACTGTTTGCGATGCAGAGTATTCCTCTATTTTTGTATCTCTAGGATTTATCGCTCTTTTGAACTACTACATACACAATTTAACCTTTGCTTTCTTTACCTCTGGTAATATTTTTTTTTTTTATCCCACCAGAGCCTGAATTACATGCTAATCATAGCAAAATACTGGACATTCTCTTAACTGTGGGCTTAAAAATAATCCTCTTTCAATAGAAAAAGACATAAAGTATCTCATTAGACCAATAGCACTACCAGGCACAATCCATCCTAGAGCATAAAAAAATTTATGCTCCGCGTCATTGCTTTCTACCTAAATTCTCTGACACCTGGAACTCGGAGATGGAATATTTTGGTGCGAGTCCGCTGCTGAACTGACATTCAGACAGCTCCAGTGCTCACTTTCAGGGCTTCATCCTGCTCAACCCAGCAGCATGGCTCGGGGAGGAGCAAGGTCAACGCTGCATACAGAGGTCTCTTCCTAAGCTACCGAAGCACCTCGCTGTTGTATTAAGGGTACGATCAAAAGATATCTGATCGGGCCCTTCAGTTCCATGTATCACACTGTTATTCTTCACGTACCCCTCTACTCGTCCGATATTTCCCATGAAAAGTGTCAAATCACTCCGGTACGTGTCCGGGGTGGAGTTGAGCAGAGCCTCCACAGACTTCTCCTCACGGTGGGTGACCCGCGTCCATCCCGGCAGCCCAAGGGCAGAACCCTCCCGGGCCAGCACAGCACGCCGGGACCGGGCACTGCTACCAGCGCCGCGGCATCACTGCGCACTGCCCTTGTCCGGACCGCAAACTCATTTTGAAATTACAGAGCCACTACCCACGGTCCGTACGATGAGAAATGGTGGTACGGAAACAAAGCGGGAGCAGAGCGCCTGCTTCCTGCAAGGAACCCTCAAGGAAGGGAAGGCACAGAACTACCCAGCCACCGCCAGGGGAAGCGCTTCGGGACACGGGAGACTGAGGAGAATAAGTCCCAGCCCCACAGATGCTGCTTACCACCCAACAGCATAGAGGACAGAGACTCTCCTTCTTAGACCAACCTGTACTTGATCGTAAAAACCAACTTTAACACATTTGGGGCTCAATCACGTAAAAAAAATAGATCACAAGCGTAACCTGCTTGCCAGGGGCAGCTCACACGACCAAGTGGTTGCAGACTCCAATCCACGGTGGCTTTCCCGTCCTCCCCAACAAACCCCCAGCCGCAAACGGAGGCAGCTGAGGCTCCTCCTCACGCTTCACTGTTCTACGTCCTTCACATCTTTTTTTATCTGCTTGACTGTACGTCCTACATTAGGACCAAATCCATACAGTAGTAAGGACATATAATTCATCCCAAATGATCAAGGATAATTATATGCTTAAAGAGCAATATGCAGAGGTTCTCCTACAGATAATTAAGGAGAAAACTCACAGTTCACCCATGTGGGAAGTTAGCCAGGAAGTGCAGACATACTTTGGGAATTCATCCATTATTTATAATCTGCGGTGTCTTGTCAAAAACCCTAAATGAAAAGTTAAAGCTTTAACACATTCTTTAGCATACTGCTGGGCCATCACCTCCCATTAGTTTTTAAGTAACACTCCCATTGGGCCAGATCCGTCAGAAGCTTTCCCGGCACCTGCTTAAACTCGTGGGACCTCAGTGCAGAGCCAGCGCAAGGAAGCTCCAACGGGCCGCCATCCCCGCCCGGCGCTGGGATTCTGCCAGATGTGGGCAGACGTGGCTTCGCATCCCGGTGTGAGTCGGGGGCCGGCCCCGAACCAGCACACCTGGGTCCGCCCGGCGGGGCTCTCCCCCCGGCTCGCAGGGTGGGCTTACACGAGAGCCCCAGGTCTCAGCCGGGCACCGATTTTACCGCTGCCGTGTGTGGAGATGCCAGACGTGGGAGCAGGGGACGGCAGGAGGGCTGCTTGACGGCCACAGTCACAGTCTTATGTACCCGTCTGAACCGGGGACTCTCCAACATATATACTACAGGTGACAAAATAATGCCCTGTATCGTTGGTACGGTAACGCTGCCATTGGTTTCCTCTTGGAAACAACCTCCCGTTCCAGTTCCCCCTGGCATTAAATATGTAAAATAACACCAGGGCGCCATTTCCGCTGTAGAAGCATCCTACAGTATTTCAATTAAAATAGCTCATCTTTAGACCCATTTTTTTTCCCGGACACCCCTACACTTCCATTCACAGCTGAAGCACAAAACCCAATTAGTTATTAATTGAGGCACGTTAAAATTCATTAACTCTGCTTGCGAAGCTTAAGCTATAATTAACTGTCTTCGCAGGCTTTTGTTCTTTAATCTCCAGGTAGAAGGTCCCATTGTTAATAAGCAGGATAAGGCACAATCCTGCCGTCTCTCCTGTGGGGCGATAGCTCAGTCCTGGCGGTGGCAATGTGACATTAACCCCAGCGGGGACGTCACGTGTTAATGCTGTCCTGTCAGCTATTGACTATCCTGTGCCATGGGTGAATCGGAGCATATTTTGAACGAATAGGAGCATAAAAAAACCTGATGGAAGTATTTTGGAAAAGGTCATTTCCAACAAGGCCAGTGTCCTGCCAGAGGACACGTACAGCAGCCTCATCGCTACCGGCAGCTCCCACCTTCCAGCTTCACCTCGGCAACAATTCTCATTGTAAAGAGCTACTAAAAAAGCAGCTCAAGGCAAATTCTTGCTTCGCATATGGAACAGCACGAAGCCAACCTTTATTTTAAAGCAAAATGAACGCAGGAATTCACTTATGTGTCAAGTTCCAGGGCCTGACGTGGCGTTTCCATACCCTCCCGCTCTGTCTCCCCTCCCGGCAGGGGTGCCCAGCTTGGCAAGGAAGCACCTGAAACCCAACCGACGTAAAAACCGGCTCTTCCCAAAGGCAGCTGCTTTTGGGGTGGCATTTCAGGAACAGTTCAGTTGAAGTGACCTCCTGCTTCTAATATAAACTTTCTTTGCCGACGGGACATATTCCGGCCTCAAACGTGGAGATGGTGGATTCTGTACCAATAAGCACCATCAGCAGGAGAAGATGGGGCAACGGAGCAACTGAAGAGGGGAAGGGGATGTCTCTTGTGCTCGATGTTTTGTTGAGGCGCTGACCCATGAGTCACGGTATTGAGGTGCTATGAATAGGTAAACAATAAAGTCAAGGCAGAGAGGAAGGAGGAACAGGCAGGGAACAAGCTGCTTCGTGGGGTGGGCGTTTTTTCAAGCTCAGCCACCACTCAGGTACTCCATGCGCTCCATTTGCAGTAAGCGCCGAGCCGCTCTGCGCGTCGGGAGGACGGCTCACGGCAGGCGGCGCGAGCAGGCAGACAGCGCCTGCGCTCGGGGAGACGGGGCAGAGCCGCACAGCACCAGGGCGCTCTCTCCCCGCAACGGCTGCGGTACCTGGGGGGGCAAACCGGGGCGGGGGAAAAGGTGGCAGCACCGCTGCCCCAAATCTATAGCGCGCTGCTGCGCTCCTGTCCGAAGCGCCGCCCGCTCCAGAGCCCCACGGCTCCCCCGGGGCGAGGAGGGCACAGCCCTCAGGCGCCCAACCCTTCCTCGGAGAGTCGTGGTGGCCGGCGATGCCAACGGCTGGTTTGCCCCACCACAAGGAGGGGTTCCCACGGGACCGGGGCCGGCAGGTCCAACCGGGAGGCGAGGGAGCCGGGACTCTGTTTCCCCTCCTCCCCCCCCATTTCTGCAATGTGCCAGCCTACACATTGGAGCTGGCACAGCGGGAAGGCAGCCGGTGCCAGAAAACAAGTCTGGTGCAGATTATTTCCCTGCTGGAGCAATGAGGAAGGCACAGAGACTCCGGGAGTCGCAATATGGTTGCTAACCCCGTTCCTGCCGCAGCGCAGCCCGGTGCTGCTGCTCGCGGGGGCTGGACTGTCTGCGGTCCCCGGCGCCGAGAGCGGCACCGCTGCCGCGACACAACTGATGTTCTCAGGCTCTAGCAAAGCTTTGAGGGTGGGATGACCATCTGCATGAGCTGCGTCAGCTCATCCAACGACAAGTGCGTTCCAGGTACCGATCTGCACACATTTAGGGGAAGAATCATTTTATGCTTCTACAGCCAGAAGCAGAAGCAAAGGAAAACGAAACTGGAAATCGGAGAAGTCAAAACACAACCCAATTTTTGCAGTACCTTGTGTGTGCACTATGATTTGTCGTACCACTCCAAGGAACGTGGGGACACTGTATCTATCCACAGAGATGTGCCTTTAAACAGGTGATCTGCACCTCTGTCTTGAGATGGCATCAACCACTGCAAACCCAGGCCAGAGGTCTTGCGTCTCCAAGAACGTTAGTCCGTGGAGCCAGCTCCCCCCAACATCCAGGCTCATCCCTACATTCTCCCTTCCTTTCTCCCTCCAGGGCTGACCAGCCTGTCCTGCGGATCTGTGTGTCCAGGGGCGGACACGAGGTTGTCTCCAGAAGACAAAAGCTCAAGGAACAGCCCGGGAGCCCGTGGAAGCGCTGCACCAGAGCGCCGCTGGGACGGAGCCTGACGTGCCAGGCAGGCAGAGCCAGCGCGGGGTGCTGCTCACTCGCCCGGCCAACTGACGGAGCAGCAGCACTGATGAATTCGTTTCTCCGTGGTGAGGAGACGGGGAAGCAAAGAGGGCTTTTGTGAAAGCCCAGACAAAACATTGCAGCAACCTTGCACCATTTTTCACGTGCCTCCGTATCAATCACACACGTCCTGTCCTCCGAAGCTGGAAAAGCACCTCTAATGCCAATATTGATGATGCTGTCAAGCCTTCACAATAGGCGCCTGACAGCACCATGTAAGCCCGAGACACGGATAGTTTGGGCAATCAATAGCTTGAGAAAAGTCCCATGTGGAAACTGCCACTCAGTACCAGTACCGAAGAGACTGTGAAAAGCTTCTTCCTTCCTTTTTCCAATCTTGTACGGATTAACGCTTAAGGCAGTTACCGACCTCACACTCTACTAGAAAGACGCTTATTTTCACAAGAGGAGAGCAAAACAATTAAGCCCCGTTTCTGCCAAAGAGCACCTGGGGTTGGGAATCCGCAGCTCTGGGTTGTGAGAAGCAGCTGAGCAGAAAGCAGAGGATGATAACAACCGTGTTATACGTCCACCTTCCAGCACGGGGACACCGGGGTGGATCCGCTCGCCGTCGCTGGCTCTTCCGCGTGCGGGTCTGTAAGCTAACACATCACCTCATCAACAAGCCTGTCTCTGCTCGAAATCCAGGTGGCTTCATTACTCCATCAAAATATTAATAGCCATGTTATAAGATCAACATTTGTTTTGCCAAGAGCAATGAATAATGCAAACAGCGCCGCCTAAAATCATTATTATTTTATTTAGATCAGAGGCTGAGAGCCGCCCTCTGATCCTGTGCCAAAACTGAAAGAAAATGAAGTGCATTTAGAGCTGGTGGAAGGTAATGGATACAAAGGCACAGGGAATGAACCGCTTCATTTATCAACAAAATACAGAAAGTCAACAGCGGCCCCACGTTCCCCAGACTACACCTGCCAAATACACCATTTTTATCTCGCGTGTCACCTTTGGAGCCTGCGTGCCGCAGAAGAACGCTTGTTTCTAGAAGAAAGAAGTTTTCTGGTTTGCTTCTTTCTGAAAGCAGTGACCCAAAAACTCTATCATTAGTAACAATAATTAAAAGGCGCCATAAGAGGGAGTGTATGGATGATTGCCACTAAAAGGAACATTCTCATTAATTTATTACAGATTTTTAACTTGGTTCATTAGGACATGCCTGTTGAAGGCCATTGAGGACTCCGGGGATATTCCTGTACTTCAGGTTCCCTCAGCGCTGTCGAAAGAAGGCAGGCAAGAAAGATCTGCTGGTGGGCGTACAGTTTTGCCTGGGTCACCAGGGAAGTCGTCATTTTGTCACCATTCTGGCCAAGGAAAAGCACCCTCCTGAAATCAGGGACCTGACTGACTGCGCAGCCGCTCCAACAACGTCATTCTGACATCTCCAGTCTCACAAACACACCAGCGCGGCCCCGAAGTGGGGCAACACACCAGGCCACCTCCACATCAGGCCACCTCCACAGCGACCTTCTTGCCGTGGCGGTTGGGCACCTCGCGCCTTTACACGTTTTTGGCAGAACCGATTTCACTGAATGTTTTGCACAAAACCACCCAGAGTTTGCTGGGAAACGTAGCTTCTGAACTGCGACGCAGAAAAGACACGGCGGCCCTACAAATAAATGATGACTAATGAGAAGCACTTAGGAGAAGTTCCCTTGTTTGACAATACCCATAAAGCAGAGTTAACCAGCAATTAACAGACCTAGCGGATAGTAAGTATGCGGCCCCCTCTAACAGAGCAGAAGACAGGGAAATATTAAAGAAGTACTAACAGCTGGCTTGTTAATGCTCCGAGAGCCAATTTCTTACATAAGACACAAATGGGAAGGCAGAACTGTAATTAAAGTCTATTTTAAGATAAACAGAAAAACCCCGTCATGAATCACCTCTTCTCTTATCCGCGTATTTTGCAACTGCTGGTCTACCCCCCTTCCCTGCCCAGGACCCGGCCCGCACCGCACCGGGAGGAGGGCTGCCCCGGGCTCGGGGCTCACTGCTCGGCCCCCGCAGCCGCGTCTGGGCAGAAGGGCGCATTAAGGGAGGAGGAAAAGGCCCTCAGAAAGCACCGGAGCACGGGAAGGTCTTCAACAGAGGCGGGCTGCAGACTCGCCACGCTGAGCAGACCCAAACTAAGTTGTCCGTACCTACAACGAACTTTCAGGAATGCTTCGAGGCTCGTGCCTCAAAGGACGAAGTCTGCGATTTCCTTTTATTTCACAAAACACACGATCTGTGAATTGCCTCTGCTTTCATTTTTATGAGCAGCGGGCTTTGCTCCTGTGTACACTGTCCTTCTAATTGCAGGCAGAAAGAAAAGGCTCAGGTCCTTCACCAGATACCATCCAGAGTGAATTATCAGGGTTAAATCCATCCTGGACGGTAAAAGCAAATTAATCTAGGCTGATAAAGCGTGAGCCTTTAGTTGCCAGGAATCCGCTAAAGCCCCAATCTGCAGAGATTTATTCCTGCACTTCATTTCAAGAACGCAGCCAGCCTGCCTCCCTCCAACCCAGCCCAACTTCGCTGCACGCGTCTATATATTTATTTTCTCAACTGAAACGTAAATAAAGAATTTGCTACCTGCTGCTCACACTTAACATGCACCTATGAAGCCTATACAGTAAGGAATCTTTAATTAAAGTAACAGCTAATGCGCACATTCGTATTTCACCAAGTAAAACTGCAAGCATCACCAATCTTTCAAGGGAGTGCAAATCACCAATGTTTTAAAGAGCAAAGTGAAGAGAGAGAAAAATCGCGTGTTGTAGATCACTTCACGCCGAGAATGTTCTACTTCACCCAGAAACTATTCTTATAGCACAGTTATTTTCATACCCAAAGACTGTTTCATTATCAGACCAAAACCATTGGGTTAGTCGGAAAGGTTTTTCCGTCCACCACCTCCCCGGCACCGGCTGCGGGCCGGGTGCCGACAGCGAGCATCCGCCGCGCAGGGAGAGAGCGCAGCGCAGCGCCTCCCGGCCCGGAGCCGCCCGCTGAGCCAGCGCCGCCGGCACGGCCCTGCGCCAAACGCGCCGGCAATTGGACACTTGTAGCTCCCGGACCAGGGAGAGGAATTCATGTTTTACGGCTAGGATCTAAAGCAAATTTTATTGGAAGCTTTTATGTTTGTAGGTTTGAGTAGTTTTTATAGAGAGGAGTTCTGAAAACTGCCATAAAATTTTGCCTCGGGGGTTATGATTACATTTGTATCTTTCCCAAACTTAGATAAATAAAGACGACAGTTTTTACTGTAGAAGCTTAAGAGGTTAGAGTGGTATTTGGTCTGTGATGAACCTTTTATAGATATGATGTTTTAAGAATTTATTCTTAAATATCAATAAAAAAATACAACTTTACATTTCTTGATAAAGCAACCGTGATTAGAAAAAGAGCTGTCAAAGAGGTGGTGGCATTGCCAGAGGCTTCCTTCCTTCCCACTAAAATAATGCTTTATGATGTTTTTGTTCACTGGAAACTCTTAACTGATGTCCATTCTATCAGAGGAGAAACCTTCTAAAGACGATGCTTTCTGGTATCCTGATATTTGACGCGAGATTCACCTCGCACTTGATTTTGGCGGTGAGCTGATACAACCCCCCTTTCTGAGGGGCTTCCACTTCCTACAGTTATCCCTATAATTATAATTACGCTTTATGCTTTGGTAAAAAGGAAATAAGAAACAACACCTATTTTTTATGTAGCACATCCCAGGCTAAAACCGTGGAAGGACTCCACACCTCTGGCCCCGTTGCGGTTTTTTATGAAGAGATGTTTACCAAAACGCTCTGAAGCCAGCCGCTGTCCCGCCAGCCCACCTCCCGGGGTGCCCTCCAGCCCAGAGCCCCCGCTGCCCCGGGGAGGCCGGCCAAATGCCCTTCATCCCCTGACCGCCCGTTTCTCCCTCAGCTATTTCAAAGCAGGTTGCTGCTCCAGGACAGCGTGCCAGGAGCTGGGCTTTCCCCAGGCTCCGCACTCCTCTGTCCCCAGCTCCTGCCTGGCTGCTCGGGGGGCGTCAGGGGGACAGTCCCGCCCGGGGGCATGGCTCCTGCCTCCTCGGCCGATGGGCAGCAGCAGTGCCCCCAGCCAGGCTCCCCTGGAGCCTATCCCGCCCGCGGCACCCGTCCCGCTTTTCCTTTGCGCCTCCTGCGCCTGGCCGGCGTGCCCAGGGGACAGCAGGGACGTCCCTGTGCTCTGCACGGCACAGCTCCGCAATCTCCGTAACCGGCGTCCCTGTCACTGGGGTGCACGCAGCCCTGGCTTCTTACCGATGCTTTTTAACCGCCTGTCGTCAGGCTGTACGTCTGCCCCTGCCCAGGGCTGAGTGCAGTTCAAGCCCTTACCTGTACAGTCACCCTCTGTGACCATTTAAGAATGAGCACCTCTGTAACAGCAACGGTCTTTCCAAAAAATCGTTATAAAAGATTCCGTTCTCTAGACACCGTACCCACACAAAGTTTTCAGGAATTCAAACAGTGCATCAGGGCGTGGGCTCAAAGTTTCTCCTGTCCCACAAGGATGCTCTGTTCCTCCCAGCAGAGGGTAGGCTCGTGGCAAGGGAAGAAGTCAGGAGCTGCAGAGCTCGATGCCTCCCCGGTCCCTCTGCAACGCCACCAGGCTCAGCGCTTCTGCCGGTCCCTGCCGCCTGTTCCCCTGCAGTCCTCCTCCCTTTCTGCCGTCCCCCTCTCCCCACACCTACAAACATGCCCACCACCAATTCCCTTCTGGAGTTCAGCAGCGAGAAGAACGCCAAAGCAAATACTCCCAGCCCCAGGAGCACTTTGCGCTGGTTAAAATGGGAATTGCAACTCATCTGCAGGGAGCGAGGCAAACCACAGTGGCGGGGCTCTTCATCGCGATTAATACATTTATTTTACAAACATGGAACAGATTGTGAAGTGAACACTTGAACACTGGAAACGAGGACTATTCAACCCTCCCGCTCTCCTCAAGCACAACCCCATTAGGATTTTAAATTTCAATAAAAAACGGTGATAATCTTATTTGTTGCAGACAGGATGACTAATTAGTGAGGAAAAGTCCCTCAAAGCGTTCAGTGTAAGCAGCGCTCAGCCTGAGCGCAGCGTGCGGCACAGCGGGGCTCCCAGCGCGGCATTAGCCCCGGCACACCCTACTCATCCGAGCACCCCGCAAAAGGCCTTCCTGAAGTTATGTGGTCTTTGCTGCGCATCTGAATGCAGCTTTTTGCACAGATATTTTAACTGAAAACAAATTGGACACCTTCATTCAAAAATTACATGTATTAAAAAAAGTATTCACAACAAATTAGCGCTCTGCAGAACTGGCAACAGACACAAAGTAAAATGAAAATCAGTGTATACAAAAGGAAACAACACCAAAAGCACACGGTAAGGCAGAAAAAAGCTCCCTAATTTATTTAGTTTTTAAATCTCCATCTCTCTTACCTCAATTTCCGCAGTCGAACGCTGGTCAAAACAGGATCGCATGCACTTTCTGGCCATGGAAAAACGCGGGTCTCACAGAACGCCATTTGGGATGACAATACTTGCATGTGGTTGCAGTACTTTATTCAGGGTTAACGTGGCGGTTTTGTCAGGGTAGGTTAATGGTTGGACTTGATGATCTTAAAGGTCCCTTCCAAACTCACCGATTCTATGATTCTATGAATGTGTTGTTTAATAATGACCCTTTCAGCTGACAGCGAGTTCCCTGGTAAGTAAGCGTTGAACATCTCTTACCTCGCGATCTTCACCTCCTGCTTTGCCGATGACGGCAGGGCTGGGTGGTCGTTCCACGGCTGCGCTGGGCCACTGGAGACAGAGATGTGCCGCCCCTTCCCATGCAGAGACACCTTCTCCACGAGGCACTGTCACAGCCCTGCAAAATACACGTGCAGCATTGAACCAAGCACTGGGAAAACGCTCAGACATTTCATGAGCAGAAATTCACCATTCTATGAGAAGTATTATTGTAGTTTAACCCTTGGTGCTAACTAGAAAAACGAATTCTGAGCCACTGTGGGCAGCATGAACACTCTCTTTTCACAATTCCAGTAGTGCCCCTCCTTCTGCCACCGCCTGTCCGCCCCTTATGCCCCGCGAGCTCAGCGCGGGAGCCCTGGGAAGGGGAGCCCATGCGGTGCTGGGCGGTCGCAGAGCGCCTGCTCTCAGTGGGCGCCAGGCACTGGGCTAACACAACGAACAAATAACAGGACGCGTTACGACCCGCGCCTGGCTTTCAAGCAATTAATTAACATTCACATTCTGCAAAACACTTCAACATATGCCCCAGCCCCACTGATACCTAAGGTAAACATTTACTGAAGCACTTGTTCAAATAACAACGATTCCCCAAAAGCTTTATTTTAGCTGCATCCGTACGCGGGCTTAACGGAGATCGGCAGCGGCCAGGTACCCCCGAGCCCAGCGCACAGCCACCTCCACAACCAGCTACTGCACAGCAATTCAAAATTAAGACACTCTATAAGAGCAAATGCATTATTATTTTTTCCTCTTTCCCTCAGGGGGAACACAGGTCTTACTGAAGCTGGGACACGTATGTAGTTAAGATATTGCTGCCCGGCATCAGCGAGAGGCCACAGGCACCGTGACGGCTTTCTCCTTACAGCGGTTTCTTTCCTCCTTCCACTGCCAGGATTTACGTCGAACAAGATCTTCTTGGTTCTAAACCTTATGTTTCTGCAGTCAGCCAACAGCCATAGTAGCACGGGCACTCAGATTGACAATCGCCACACGCGCAGCGAGGGATGAAAAGCAAATGTGGACATCTAAAAGCTCACGAGAATTAATACGACTGGAAATGACTGGCATCAAGCACCACCCGGGGAGTTAGAGGTATATATTTTTGTTAAGAACCTCATCTGTCTTCAGTATTTCTGGGTGAAGGAAAGAAGTTTAAATCATTACGTAATTTCTTTGTTACGCATTGTCTCTTTAGATCTTGCTACAGTTATTAATATGCGACTGTTTGAATATAAGGCTTAAAAATGTCACTGACAATGACACAAAACTTCACCCCAGGTCAAAATGACATGGAAAAAGCTTAGTCCTCATAATCCAATGATTTTTTTGACTTTTGTTTTAAATGAGTTGGTTGGTATAACCTCGGTTATAAGAAATCCAATTTTAATGAAGTGTCTGTGGGATCTTCCTGACAAAGCGGCATTTTGTTGGGATTGCTTTTGCAGTCTGCTATGTTCCACCCATCTCCAAGCAGAGGCGGGCAGGCGGAGAGGACGGGGAGAGAGCGTGCTGAACAGCAAACCTCAGCCTCTGCATCTGCAAACATCCTTTCAAAAGAAAGGATGAAATCAAGCATCACTCGCAGAAAACCAAGTGGGAGCGGTTTCATTTTCCTTCCACAGCAAAGCAAAGCCACTTTTTGAAACCTGGAAGAAAATACCCTTGCTCTCCTCCCGTTTGGTTCAGAGGATTCCAAGATGGCACCCAACAAGTACCTCAAGCTCCTCTGCGGCCACCCCGGGTTCCCTGGGGCTCCCTGTGGGGCAGAGGCACGGAGACACCTGCAGATGGGGCGGTGGAACAACCCACGCCTCATCCAGGAGCACTTCTGCTCGGGAGCGACCTCTAACCTGAGCACCCCACCGACAAAGCCTTCAGAGATGGCGACAGAAAACGATGTGGGCCATGGTCCCCGGGCTGAAAATCGCCACCTTGACCTGTGGCAAATGTCTGTGGCAGAAGAAGCCGTTTCAGCTTGTCCCCAACCAGAGGACTCCCACTCAGGGCTGGTCTGTGCCTGGTCAGCCGGTGGGAGTGCTGCCTTGCCCTTCATACCAAAACTCAAGACTCCAAGCTCTACCAGAGCTGATAATCAGCTACTCAGTAAGCTCCTGTGGGTACCCTGACCAGCATATTTTATGGATACTGACTAGGCTCAAAGGACCGTAGCAGCTAAATATTGCCCAAGGGTCAACAGAGGTTCAGAGGCAGTGGAAGATAGCCAGCAGCTGGAGGCTGAAGGCAATATGCACAATCAAAGGAGCTATTGTGATCTTAGGCCATTTTACTGCTCCCGTCTCCAGGGACAGTCACTGTTTATTGTCCTTAAAGTGTTCTTCTGGCAGCTGAAGACTTCCTGTGCACGAGGGCTTTGTACGTAAACACCACACATCTGCAGGGAAACTTTTCAAGCTGCCTTTGAGATGGCACCACCATGGGCTCGAGCCGCTGCCCCCAGATTCACAGAACGGTTTAGGTTGGAAAAGGCCTTGAAGATCATCCTCCTGCCACAGGCAGGGACACCTCCCACTCGATTGCTCCAAGCCCCATCCAGCCTGGCCTTGAACACCTCCAGGGATGGGGCCTCAACAACTTCTCTGGGCAACCTGTTCCGGTGCCTTACCACCCTTAAAGTGAAAAACTTCTGCCTAATATTTAATCTAAACCTGCCCTCTTCCAGTTTGAAGCCATCCCCCCTCGTCCTGTCACTACATGCCCTTGTAAGAAGTCCTTCCCCAGGACTCAGTACCGGAACGGGAACCCGCAGAGGTGCAGACCCCACTGCAAGTCTGAGTGGTGAGTCAGAGACAGGGCCATGGTGCCTGACACGCCGCTGACCTAGAACGGGTGCAGGAGGGTGTGCGCGCGTCCTGCCTCGGGTCCGGGTGAAAGCAGAAGGCAGCTGGGGCGGAGGGAGGGAGCCCCGGGATGGCCGGCCGCCCCGCGTGTCACCTACTGCCAGCGCCTCTGCGGCTCCAGCCATGGAGAGAGCTTTCCAAGGACGGGAATACTGTGGCCGTCGGGCTTGTTTTTAAGTGCTGGAGACATCTCCCAACCCCCACACGTGACTCTTCATGTGCACACCAGTGCAGTTACTTTACTTCATCATTTTAAACTGATCAAATACAGAATTATTCCATACCATATAGGCCAAAAGGTTTTCTAGGAAGGCCAACCACATCTTCCCAATCTGATTATGTAGACCACATACTTACTGAAGCACCGGCTGCTTCTCTTCCTGCAGACTGCCCCGCTTGGAGCAGAGGAACCTATGGAGTCTTACAAGGGCAAATCCTAACGCTGGCAAGCAAACTTTAATACTGACGGTGTATTCTCTCGGTTCATTACACATTTTAGTAAAGCCTGGCCGTTAAAGCGGTCAGTAACCCTCACAGCCCAGCTGTATGGGAAACCCAGCAAGCCTCTTCCTCAGCACTGGTGCAAACACCGAACATCCGTCCGTACTCTTAACGGCAGAAACCCCATTCCCGTGTTGTTGCAGAAGCATTACAGGCACCGCGTCCTCCAGCTAGCAAAACGGCTGCTTTAGTTACCCTTTGAGCTTTCCTCATTGAACTGAGCAGTTGTCACTGCCTTTCTTTTTTTTTTTTTAAATTCCTGCCTTTGAATTGATTGTTCGATGATGAAGAGCTAAAAGCAGGTTTACAATGTGGCATACAAACCATAGGTCAAGAAGAGTCCATGTTTAGCGGCGTGCTTGTTTTTCATTAGGCCACTCTTGATGAGTGTTGTCACTTGAAACCATCCAAAATAACCAGGGTAATGAGTGAAAGCCACACTGTCTAGATCCCAGAGGTCCTCCCAAGTGAGAGAGGAGACCAAGCTCACCAAGCCCACCAGCTCCATGTGGGTGAGCCGTGCGCTGCAGCGGCAGAGAAAGCCGACGGGGTGCGGGGCGGCATCGCCCCGGGCAGCTCCAGCAGAGAGAAAGCATTCGTTATCCGCTCTGCTCAGTGCTGCTCGGGCCACACCGGGAACAGTGTTCGGTCCCCGCTACACAAAAAAGCTGTGGTCAGGCTGGAGAGGGTCCAGAGGAGGGCCACCAAGATGATCCAAGGCCGGGGAAGACGGCATATGGGGAAAGGCTGAGAGAAGGCGTTTGTTCAGCCTTGAGAAGAGGAGGCTCAGGGGGGACTTCTCATCACATTCCAGCATTAAAGGGCGGCTACAGAGATGGAGACGCCCTTTTTACCAGGAGTCGTGTGGAAAAGACATGGGGGGATGGGTGCAAGTTACTCCTGGGGAGATTCCGATAGGACACAAGAGGAAAATTTGTCACACTGAGAACAACCAGGTGTGGGAATGACCTGCTCAGGGAAGTCGGGGATTCCCCAGCACTGGGCACTTGGAAGACTCAGCTGGACAGGGTGCTGGGCCACCTTCTCTAGACCGTGCTTTTGCCACGAAAGCTTGGACCAGGTAATGCTTGAGGTCCCTTCCAACCTGGGACTCTGATTTTATGAAAGCTGCCCTGGAAGAGGCTGACCCGCTGCACAGGCTCACTGCTATCTGGAGTGGCAATGGGACCAACAGCAGCATGGGAGGGCAGGGACACGACCATCACCACCTGAAAGCACATGGGGGAAGATGAGGCAACGTGAATGCCATTATCCTGCTGGGTACGTGCCCAGAAACAAAAGAATTAGGAAATGCCAAACAAGACCAAACCAGCCAAAGCAGAAATCCTTTACAACACCTTCACCTAGTATTGAGTTGTTCCCTTTTTTTTTTTTTTTTTAAATAAAAATGTGCTGTTTGACCCAGGATTGCTCAACATACTTGTCTTGTGCTGTGCGAGCAGTACGCCAAGCCCAGACCTCAAAGAAGTCAGCCAGCAGAATGGGATGAGACACGCACATTTCCACATCTGCCCTTGGAGAGCGCAGGCTCCACGCGGAGCGCCGGGGCTGCGACCTCAGCACCACCCACCCTGAGTGGCCCTTGCCAGAACAGTTTCAGAGGCCCAAAACAGAGACTTGCAGTCTCGAGGTACTACCAAAGGCATTTGGGTAACACCAGCCTTGTTTCTCGCTATTCCAGCGGAACAGTCCGTGCTCCGTGGGGGACAGAGATAGAGGATCGTCCCAGAGGAGTTCGGGGGAGCCCCAAGCCCATTTGCTCCTTACCACCATCCCTGCTTCATTCCAGAGCTATTTTCCTTCTCATGCTCAGACTCGTGAAGCACACACCAGGGGTCTAAAACGCCTACGGGGGCACAGCCACGCGGCAGAGCGCACTCCATGGGCAGGAGAGGGTCAGCATCCCTCCAGTTCTCCCAGTGGCTGCTGGACTCTCCCACTGTCCCTCTCTCGCACAGCCGCTGCGGACAAGACGATTTTGCCAGCGTGGATCTTTTTACTGTCGGTACCGGTTGGCACCTCCAAAGAGCAAGGAGAGGGTGCCAAGTTTATTACTACCCAAGTTTTATAATTTACAACCTGCACAACAGAGGGCTGAAAACACAGCAATTTTGCCGGGTAATTCTGGGAAGTAACCATCCTGCAGCACCAATTATTAAAACCACTTGCACACATTAAAGCTATAAAGATTAAAAATATAGCACACTTGTCATGAAATATGAATGAAATCATGTAATATGTATAATATAGCAGCGCAATGGCCAGCCGCGTGTGCTTCAGCACAACCCTGCAGAAGAACTGCAAACCCCAAGTCCCAAACCAGCACGCGTTTTGTCAAAGCCGAGGAACAAGTTTGTCATGCAAAATAAACACAGATGTTCCAAGCACACGGACTGGAGCTTTCAGGCGATGGCTAGGAAAAGCGAGCGCGATAGGAAAATATGCCTCTCAGCACAAGGCCGCCGGCCCCGCACATACTGTACTTCAGCATCAGCTGAGGCCGGGTGACTCACTGGAAGGACATATCCTGCTGCTGTTTTTAATTTGCTTTGCTCTTCATTGTATTTTTTCCTCAATAGTCTGTCTTGAAACATATTCAAATGGCTCCCCGTGCTGATGTGCCTGGCACGCTGTGGTGACACAGGCACTCTCCTGCGTGTTGCTGACTAAATCTGCGTCGCGTTTCAGGAAGGGGAGAGTTTATTACCACCTCAGGCCTTGCTTTGCTTTTTTATTGCCACTCTTTCCTCTTCTCTCTCATTCTCTTCCCCTGAGAAATGAATCATTTTCTATCGTACCACACACAGGAACATCCTTCAGTCTCTACCTATGGCGGGCAATTCCCTGCGCCACTGCTTCGGTACACCCACAGCCGTACCAACGTACGCGCCTATACTGCCTGCGCACACACGGCATGTCACACACGAGGGCACCTCAACTCTAAGCCCAGTTTTAGTATTTTCCTAGATAAAAGTATAGTCAGTGCTTTCTGATAGAGCTAATATTTTATCCCAACTAGGGAAAAGGATCAAGTGAAGCTATGGAAAAAAAGTCAGGGCTCTGCCTTTAAATTACATTTTTTAAATACGCCTCAATCGTTGTAATGAGCAATAAAATTGGCTGACTCACACTTCGAACGTGAAATTGTTTAGCCCTGTGGAAGGAAAGCAGTCAGGCTGTAGGAGATTTCAAGCAGAGATCCTGGTTCTCAGCTTGGCCGCAGGCTCGTGTGGGACCGATCGGCATCCCTCTTCCCTGCCGTAGTCCCGTCGCACGGCAAGAACACTCGGAGATGGTGGTTCTGCAACATGCTATGACAACCGGACACGGGAAACGGAGAGGCTTTTGGACAGTGCAGTAACAAGGACCATGGCAGAACGACCCTCCTCCCAGCAAGGATTCTTTTGATCGGCTTTCTGCAATCTCACTGAAAAAGCTTGTCAGCTCCATACCCCAGTCAGCTACGCAGTTTTGGCTCCACAGCATAACTTTGGGTCTGTTTCCCTGAGAACTCTCATGGATTTTAGGAATTCCAACCTGTGACATTGGCGTCTCTGTGCCAGCTCAAACACTGGTACCCAATCCCGGTGTGCCACTCGCTCTTCTCTTCCAGGCCGTGGCGGGCACTACTCCCCATGCACTAACAGCCCAAAGCTTAAACACAACTTCACGGAAACTACCGTTGCTGAAGCTCAGAAGCACGTTCAGATCCTTCTCAAACACGAAGTCACTCTGTATTCAGATGCATCAGGAGGCAAAAGCACAGGCACAAGTCCCACGTGCTGGCCATGGCCCCGAGCCGAGACGAGGGCAGGCTTCTTCCTCCAAAATACAAAACACACTGAAACCAGTTCAAGGCCAAGGGGTTGGTCCTGCTGGAAGATGATTGAGACGATACTCCTTCCAAAACCTTCCCTTACTGATTACGACCCTGCTGAGATCAGTCCCCTGACAAGGAGGAATCTGGTTATCGATGGCGCACCAAGTGCATCTCTAGGCCGGTTTAAAAGCTCATCAAACACTCTGCATAGACCAAACAGAGCTGCTCAGAGGTGAAACCACGGCTGTTCCCTCCACAACTATTCACACTTCGAAGTTTTACAACATGCTCTGCTCACGGCCGTTCTGTCCCGTCAGCTTCTTCCCTTTGCGAGAAGATGAAATTCTTCCCCCTCGTTACCACGTGCAGTACAGCACTTCTTTCTTTTCTGTATCAATACTTGAAATACGGAAGCCAATATTCAGGGTACGCCATGCTTAACCCTCTAACCCCTCCTCCCACAGAGACATAATGCAGATATTCAGTACTACATCATGGTTTTAAACTTGGGAAAGCATCTCCTGAAGACTCTGTTTCTCATCTCGAACAGCCTAAAACTCTTCTGACCTAGTCCCTCCCGTGACTTCAGTGTCACGTGGAGCACTGGGAACCTCACTGACCAGAAGCGAGTGCACGTTTGTGTCTTCTGCCCTCACCTTTGGCCATGAAGCGTGGGGAGGGACGCAACGCCCTCGCCTGCCCCAGCTTGACTTGACAGAAAAGGTCCACACTGCACAATCAAAACCGGTAACGAAGTTTCCCTGCTCTTCTAACTCACTGCGAGACACTTGCTAGACCGGTTGAGAAACTGCTATTTTGGTGTACCAAAAGGAGTAAATGGCACCTGATCTGCCCCAGAGGTACTCATTCATCAAAACTGACTACATACTTGATTTAGAGGATAGGCAGATACAAAACAGGCAATAAAACTATTCCAAAATTCAGCTAAGACCGTCCTGCACTGAAAATGCTCTTCAGGGATTAGGATCAAAGCGTTAAGTTCAAAACCCAATCAAGAAAACCCACAACCCTCCTGAACTCCAGAGTCTGTGAGTTCTACCCAGAGGTTCTTCGGTGGAATTACTCTTCAGTCCTGATTAGGGCCCCGAGTCGGTAACGCATCAGGCAAACAATGAGCTCACAGATACGCTAACCTCAACGCCGTCATAAACATCCTCGTGCTGAGAGGCCCAAGAGCACAATCCAGCAGTGAGCCGCGCTCGCCCGCAGCGTAGTGACGCCTCCGAAAGCTCTGCCCCTCTGGGCACCCGAAACCAATGCCATATCACCCACTTCCCTACGCCGAAAAAGCTCTTCTGGCACGTGCAAGGGTACGGTGGTAAAGCTGTCTGCACAGGGCAGGTTTTTCTTCCTATTGTAATTATGCCACAGCTTCAATCTCGACATGGACCTACAGACCTGCAAGGGGCAAACAAACCATCTACCATCAATCTTATCTAACCTAAACTGAGCTACACAGCTTGATTTCCAGTGTATCCAGTAGTGAATTTGCCTGGAAATTTGCATAAAATCAGCCACAGATGAGGGAAGGAGCTAGAAAAGTTCCTTGAGTAACTTCAGAAACAGAAATGGGTGCAGGCAACGTGGGATACTTGCAAAGATTTACTATGAATAGAACAAAAGGTTAAATTTGTCACGTAAATTACACGCAGAATGTTTTTCTCCCAGCCCCAGTTAGCAGTAGTGAGCCTGAGACGATGGATAATTCATTACCCACGCATCTCTGTCTGAACAGGGCAACACAAGTCATTTGGCGTCGGCAGACCTAATTAGGTGTCATTAAAAGGAGTGATGCTCGTTTTCCTGCTCCACGACCCAGAAGGCAATTTGTTTGTGCCATACAGTTGCAAAGGTGAAGGAAGTGCTAAAATCTGCTTCAACTTTGCATAACATGAGTGCAACTGGACCTGCAGCGCCCCTGGGGTGGGAGTAAGGGGGGCGCAACACGGGAGGGGGGTTTGGCCCCCTACACCCCTCGCAAGCGTCCACAGGGGCCGAAGTTCAGTTTGGTACTGCAAGCAGCAGGCCCCGCACAACGTACGCTGAAGCAGTAGAAATGGGGAGGGAAGGAAGCATAAAATCCCAACGCCTGGAAAAAACCCTCCTTAAGGAGGTATTTCACACCTTCTCGTGTTTTATGCAGTGCTGCTCATTCCAAGAGAAGAGCAGAAGCCAGAGCCCACTGAGGTCAAGGTATCATTTCCTCAAGAATCCCTCCGGTGCTCCAAGAGAGGCGTTGGGTGCCTCTCCGCACAGGCTAGAGGCATCCCAACGCGCTCAACACCTGCCTTTGGGCACGGGAAGGGCTCCCAGAGGGGTTTCAGCGGGCTCCGGCCATACCATCACCTCTGTACTTAATAAAAATTCTGCTGCGAGACCAAGGTAGGTGGGACACTCCCCAAACCTCCTGCTTCTGTCCACAGGTAACTACTGCTTTACACTGAACACAGCAACGGGCACCCCGGAGCTGAAACACCACAGTGTTTTGAAGCTGCTCCAACCCATGGATTCTGCTCCGTTGTGTATATTCTGCTAAATGCAAGGCCTGTTTGTGGTTTGGGATGCACCCGAACACACGTACAACAAAGTATTTTTGCTGCATCTGAATCAATGTCCTGTTTGGTTTTCTTTGCACTTTAAACTGAATATTTACCAATGCACCAGCATAACTGATGATGTTGTCTCGAGCAGGTACTTTCCCTATGGGGTGATGTACATGTTTTAGATTCCATATAAGGACACTCACCAGGCAGACCCAGTTTTGAATCTGGATGAAGGAACGTCATGTGAAGATGCTTTGATAAACTGCTAAAGGCGCAGAGCAATAACAGTTTGCAGAATTCCTGCTGGCTAAAGGACCGTATCAGACCCACATACATGCCCAGTGATCACGCTGAAGCTAACCAGGTATGTTTAAAAAAGCTTTACTCTCCTGCGGCTGAGCTTACATGCCCACACAGGGGTTACAGACCGCATCCAGCCTGTTCCTTCATCAATGCAGCTGCCTCCAAACTTCTCCAGCGCAGCAGTGGCTGGTGCAGTGCAATGGCAAACGCAGTGAAGTTCTCTGCCCAACAGCATCCGCCGCCACTCCAAAGCCATGCTGGCATCATATGTCATGGCCAGTTGGCATTATGATTGTTGCCAGTTACACAAAACATTCTGGAACAACCTCCCAGATTCACTGACGTTGAAATTCTGAAAAACGCACTTCAGAAAGCAGTTATTAGGAGAGAGGCTTCCCGAAACCACACCCAGCCAACGGGACCCGCGCTATGCCGGCCTCTCAGCGCTTTCACACTATTGCAAATGGTAATCACAACCTTAAACCATCTCCGGAGATCGCCTTTGACATGTGTGTCTTTCAATAACAGGTTTGCAGCGACAGCATTTCTAGTTTGGAAGGCAGCCACAGTTTGCTAAGCTGAAGGTAGACACCAGTACAAAAATTGGAAGCTTGATCTACCTTACTCCAGGACTGGCAAATCCCACAACTAGAGAAGGGCCTCAGCCCTGCGCGGCAACTCATTTCCTAGAAGCCCTCCCGGGTGCGTTGTGCTGCAGGACTTTGCTGTCAATCCACTAGCAACGACAAATCTCAGGTCTCTCCTTAAAACCTCCCTCCCTGTTCGTAGACCAGAGCTGCACCTACTGGGCCAGGAGAGGAGCTAAGCAAAATCCCACGCATGGAGCGTTTGGCCCGCACCACCTACCCCGAGAAATCCAGCCAGGTCACGTACGCGATGAGGAACCCAACTCACCACAAAGTACCCGCTGCGAACCCACACAGCTCACCAAGTAGCCAGCTGAGGCAGCCCCAGTTTCTTCACCCAAGTTCTATGACCTCAAAAGACACTTCTGTCTCGGGTTCCAAAAATACCTAAGACAGTTTAAAACCAACATGCGCTGAAACCGGGTCAGGGTTGGGTACTTGTGTCCTACAAGGATGCTTTTAATATGCTACTGCAGGCAAGGAGCACTTGATCCTCAACGCTGTTCTTGTTTTGCTGCCTTCAGCTTAGTCCTGAACTACTAAGGGCCGGGGAGAACACCAGAGAGAGCTACAAAGCCGCTTAAAACTCAGGGAAGCCACCTAAGGAAAGCTTACTTGCTATTTCTCATGTTAGAGGAACACTGCAATGTTCACCAAAATGAGGGGGTGGAAGGTTTAAAATAGCCAGAAAGACGGCCTTGACGGAGCAAGTTGGCAATGCCAAGAAGTAACCAGATTCAGAAGGCAACCGGACAAAACCAGACAAAAAAGTGGGTTAAAAGACACAGGTATGAGCGCCAGCCCACGGGCACCGCAGCGGTCAGGGAAAGCTCAATCACGGAGGTGAGCTCAGGGAAGGAGGCTGTGTCACTGGGAGCGAGGGGGTACCACCGTATGGCAGCAGTCCCATATAGAAGTCCATAAGGCTTTTACCCAGCCAGGCTACAACAGTCTTTTCCAAGGCTGCTGCCAGGTAAAATATCGTCTGTACCGTTCTGAGTGAAGTCAGCAGTGAAATTGTTACTGGTATAGCTTCATTTACCAATAAAAGAAAAAGGAAACCCAAACATTTTCTGACAGAAAACCTAACTGCGTTTATGTTTTCATCAAGACACTCTTTCAAACATGACCCTGATAGAAATAATAACCAAGAGACATTAAAATAGACTTAGGGCAAAATCTAAGGGGGTGGAAAGACAAGGAAAGGAATTCAGTTCGCATGTCTGCAAAGGAAACAACATTAACTTCTTACACCAAATCTTTCCTTTTTTAATTTACCTCTTTACTGAGCCATAGCAAGCAAGATGCCTCCTCTCAGCTCTCCGAGACAGGAAGGTACCGAGCATCTTACACAGCGCCTCGTCAGTAAAGGCAGATACGCTTCTGCCACGCTTCCTCACAAGCTAAAAGCATTTTCTCTGGAACCCAAACTGAAGCAGATGACGGCAGTGGCTGCAGACGGCATTTGTCCTATCGACCTCCTGGTTACTTGCCTACGTCCTGTTTGTGGTGGTGGGGATTACTCCTTAAATATTTAGGGGTTCAGGCAAGGCTCTGTAAAGGTATTAAAAAAATATAGCTCCTGCCATGAAGAACTTGGGGTCTGATGTGACATACAACTGCTCTGGTTGCTCTACACCCATCCTATCCTCCAAACAGTGGCACTGCTGCTGGCACAACCATCCTCTGCCGTTAGCTACTCACACTGACCCTGTTGCAGATAAAAACAAGGTAAAAAACATTAAACGTGTCTCAATGTGTCTGTCTTCTGCCAACACGCTATTGGGCACAGCCTCCCCACAACCTTTTCCCTATGTTCCTGCCCCACCCAAGGCTGCAGGACCCAACTGCTCAATGCCTTCTAGTACCGTGGCTCAGAGTTTGTCTGTGGTGCATCACTGCTTCCTTCGTTTACTGAACCTTTACTAAAAACCTCCCAGGATTTGCAACTCCGAGCTTTCCAAGAGGCTCTTCGCAGTCGTGCCTCCCCAACAAAAACACATCTCACCTCCTCACCCCGCTGGAATGGCACGGGGTCACATCAGCCCTGGGTCCTCTGGAGAGGGAGATCCAAAGCAAAAAGATGTGACAATGAAAACGCCCATTACTTCTAAGTACCCAATCTGAGATGCCAAAACCTCTCAATTTTTAATATAGCCCACAGTATGTTCCAAGCCCAGCTCCCCTGGAGCTGAGAGAGACTGTTAGCATCCCGCATTGCTGCGGAGCACGCCGGGGAACGGAGGGTGCGCTAACAGCCTCCGGGAAGGAGATGGGCATGACAGCACTTGCACAAACACCGTACCACGCGCAGGAACCCAATCCAGTCCACGGGTGAACCCTTTCTTCCCCACGGAGACACTTTGTTCCCCATGTGACAGTCCCCTGACAGACCCACTGCACAGCGTTCGTAACCACGGTCCCTCTCAAACATCCCTCATGCCACTGCTGAGAAGAAGCTGCTCCTGTGCACAGAGGAGAGGGGTCTGCCAAATAGCGTCATGGAAGCAGGATGTGCACCATCAAATTCCAGCAGTTTGGGCAGATTCCTTTCTGCTGGTTTTCACCTATTTAACTTCAGAGGTAAAGCTCTTCCAGTATGCAGAAGACCATGAGTTATACAAAACGTGAAATATAGATATATTGTTAAATGATACGCAGTTATCATCACTGTCTCTCCTTTATTATGGTAAGCATTATTTAGCTGAGAAGAATAATTTCCCTATACAAGCATTTCCTAGGCTATTCCAAAAGCTGAAGCAACTCTCACTTTATTAATTAACTATTAATTATAAGGCACTAAGCAATACATGGACTATGAACGACTCCCTCCAGCTCTTCTCAGGCACGAGCACAGCTTGGGCTTACGCCTTTGTCACAAGGTTGTAAGATGGTTTGTGTTAAGTTCTGGCCTTTGTGGTCAGGAGAATCTTGGCTTGCGTCTTTCAGAGCGGTGACCAGCTTTCGGGATCGCAGAGAACAGCTGGAAAACCCCCAGGAGTAAGGGCAGTTTCCGCCAGGCACGTCTCCAAGCCCAGCTCCGGGGCCAGGGGGGACCAGGACGGGCGCCGCGTTTGGGCTGGGGGCTGGCAGCGCTCTGGCGCGCAGTCGCCCGAGTCAAGTACAGACCCGGGGATGGCTGCGTCCCCTCCTCTTACGTAACGAAGGCTCTGCCGTAGAACTCCTGCAGTGCCTGATTATCCACGATTTTCTACTCAAAGCATGCATTGGTCATGCTCCGCGCTTGCCCGCATCGGCAATAAGCTTGATCAGGCCAGATTCTCAGCTGGGGCGTTCCTCGGTTAATAAACTCAACTCTGTCGAGCTGCTTTACACCAGCTGCTAATGCGGCTTCTTGGTCTTTGTTTTTAATTGCCAGCTAAACATAATCCTACAGATGTGTACTTTGGACTTGCTTCTGCTAATCCCTTTAGCTGCGAAATGGCCAATGAAAGGAGAAAAGGCAAGAGCCGGTTTACTTTTCCTGCCCGTGGGCGAACACCGGCCGCGTCCCACCGACTCACTGGCGGTACACGGTGAGGCAACGTGGGAGGACTTCGCCTCACCGGCTCCTTGGGAGAGCCGCCCACCAAGCCCAAACAACTGCTACCGGTTTCAGGAAGCGTAAGACAGCTTCCATTTTCCCCGCGCAGAGAAAATTGCAGCCAACAGCTTGGGTTTTAGCCAGAACCGTACATATGGATAAAATGGGGTCACCTCCCGTTCTCAGGAATTCAACATTCATGCACAGCTGTTTGAGCTGGACTGATCCCAGTGCGCGATGTACCAGCGAGGGCGGTGCTGGATCTTTTGAGCTATGGAAGAAACAGAAAGGGTAAAGGGGAAAAGAAAAACCAAAAAAGAATGCATGGGAATAATATTTCTGGTCCTTTGCAGCACTGTCAAGCAGTGAGATCTGGAACCCACAGTGTTAACCGGTGTAAGCTGCTTCGACAAGGGAATATATACTGTTAAATCTTGGGAGTTATTTAAAATGCCAGTGAGTATAATAGCAGTGCTCTGAAATAACCATTTCATCTGCCTACATTACTCTAAAATTAATGAATAATGAAGCGATGCCCTTCACATTCTCTTCCCTTTCCATTCCAAGATATATTGATCAGATGACATTTATTTAAGTTTGGGATAATGTATTAATTTCAAGATAATTATTCAATATACTTTTGTCACTGTTGATATGCTTCAATGTCATACAGGGGCCAGGGGATGAATAAACTGTTATCTGACATTGCTGGACAGGGTGCTAGAAATAAATGCAATTTTTCTCCTTGAGAATCCCTGTCTTAGTTTTTCCTTTTCTTTTCCCCCCCGTTCGGTGGGGAGGGAGCGTGGAGGAAGGCGTTCTGATGGAGCGGAGCCAGGCGAGGCAGATAAGGGGGGGGCGGAGGCAGAGACAGCACCGTGGGATGAACTGCTCTTTCCTTGTCACTGGGGTCAGCCTGATGCTTAGCAAAGCTGACAGAGCCCATCCTTAGTGGATGCCACTGCAATATTAACACTCATTTGGAGCAGATGTGGCTAAAAGCATGAAACATTGAACAAACAGCTGCCACGGATCCAGTGCCATTGCATGAGCACTTATGTTCTATTAATGCAGTGTGTTCCCGAGGCCGGGAGGGCAGCCTTTATTCCCCTCCCTTCCTTGGCAGATGGGTCAAGCGGCAGCACCGCGGCGATGCGGAGCTGCTTTCGCAGCGTGCCAGGCTGTGCCACGCTCAGCGCCCACCTGGCCCTTCGCACCGCACCACTCCAACCCCTCCTTTCACACACCAACATCGTTTCTGCTCCAGATTTATTTCTACAGAGAAATGATAACTTTTTTTTTTTTTTTTTTTAATCTTCAGTCTTTATGTGGTCTTCCACATATCACCGCAGGAGACAGACAGCAAAATGGGACAGTAAAGACTCAAAAATCCCGGCTCAGCTTTGGGAGATCACCAGTGTAAATGTGGAGTAAATCTGTTGACCCACACGGACTTATTTCTGGTGTGACTGAGAGGCAAAATCTTAGCTGCCGTGTGTGCGGCGGAGACGACTAACAACATGAAAACCAGCCTGCACAAGCAACTGGGGCAAGAAGAAAGAGGTAGCGAGCAAGGCGTAAGACTCTGTTACCTTCGATTTTAGCTGAACGCTAGAAACTCACACAGAAAGATGGCAAGCACATCTCTGGATCCCAAACAAAAGTGGACCATTGACGGAGCTCTCGGTGCAAGTTCTTTGAAGCCAGCAGGCGTGCAGGTAAGAGAGTATTTGTAGGTTACGAAAAAGACATGTTTCTGAAAAATTCACCTCCTCGACAGAAAAAAGCCCACAATACGACCAGTGGCGTGAGCACTGCAAAGTCTCTGGGCAAGTAAGCAGGATGCCACCTGGTTCAACTCGCAGGCACACACGGTGAACCCCACACGATAGGACCCCCCGAGTTCACAGCTCTGCCAGCGTAGAAATAAACCTCTTTGGGAATCACCCCAGGTCTTTTTAAGAGGACCTTTTCCCCCATCCCCAAGGGCCACAGGGAGTGAGCGCAGCTGGTTCCAGAAGCTGAATCACTGAGAAGATAATCAATTCAGGATCTCTAGAGGAAAGAAACAGGATTATATTTGTCCCCTACCTTGCTAAGGGATGAGTTGGAGAAAATGTTCTACAGCATTGCTTGTGGCACTGGAGCTCCTCGGGACTTCAGTCTTCACCTCTCCTGAGCTAAGATGCCACACTGCTTGCTCGGATAGCGTAGCCCATGCGTGCCACCGGCTGGCCATGGGGAGGTGAGTGATCCCACCTGCCAAGGGGAGGGGATTCTGCACACCCCGGGCACAAGGCTGCTTGTGCGGGGCCAAACTACAGGGCTCGCAGCAGCGACCTCGGTCCGGTGTCCCTTCTCCAGCAGGCTCTGCTGGACTAAGGAACGGGCACGCGTGGTGTGAAAGGAGAACAGCCACAACGCTCTTCTCCAACAGAAGATCTGGTTATTCCAGACAACTCACCCTACGAGTCAAGGGAGCTTTAGGAGAGACTTCTGCTGCAAACAGTGACTCTCTCCTGGGCTTAATAGCCAAAGGAGAAGAGCCTGGTGGCAGTGCCAGCCTTGCCCGGCTACCTCTGGCTCTCCCCTCTCCTGGCTCACCTTGTGCAACAAGTGCATGAGGCGTGAATAAACCTGTAACTTAAGTACTATTTGGAATAGACGATATTACCAAGAGAGCAGAAAACAGAAGGACACCGACAGCTTGGACCCTAATCACTGTCCCCTCTTTGTTTCCGTGTCCTCCCCCTTGCTCCTGGTCACCAACAAGACTGTACAATAGGATCACATTTCACTACACGTGGAAAGGGCGTTTCGGATGCCTGCAGAATTCCGGCAGCTTAACCGAGATACACTTGTCACTGTCCCCATTTCACAAGTAAGCCCGATGCCATATTTCCCCACCCAGAAGCAGGCATTTGCTATTCGGGGTTCCAAAGGCACAAGCAGGCACCGCAGCTCGTGACACAAGCTGGGACGGGGGATCCATGACGCTGATGGCGCGCGTCTGCCATGGGATGCAAACTCTCCCGTCGGTGCAGTCAATCACACTTGGCTGTGCAGTCTGTGCTGTTTGCCCGCTGACGGGGATTCCCATCTTCCTCTCGCCTCTCCTTGTTCACCGAGGGTACCTTCACTTGTGTCAAACCCTGCCTTTCATTTTTATTACCCTTTGACGCCTGCATTTGCATCAGGCAAGATGGCAACAAAACCCCACCTAGGACAGTGAGGAAAGAATCAATAATGCAGAGGAAAACAATCTTTTCTCGAGTGAAGTGAGATGCCACAGAAGCAGAAACGATGCCGTGGCACAGCAGGTTACGCTGGCACAACAGAAGAGCATCTCCTGCCCCCCTCAGCATCGCCCACGGGACACAACAGCAGCTTAATGGAGTGTCATCGCCATCATTAGTGACATGACGGACTGTCCTCCATTAATTCACCTGATGGTCAGGTCTGCCCGCCGTTCACCTCCGTCACCTTTCAAGCGTGCTCCTAATTCTCAGACTTCAAGTAGCACAGTCTATAAATCAAACTGTCAGCAGTTCCCCTTCAAAATGAGCAAAATCGCGGGCTTAACTTCCCTTTCCCGTGTCTGTCATCATTCTGCCTAGTAAATCAGAAGCTGATATATATTTGTTATCTCCCTGACAGGATGGAGATGAGTCAGCGTCAGCAACTCCCCAAAGGATCCAAAATTCATACCAGTGACAAGTCGTGTCTTTTTTATTGCCTTTCCATCAATTAGCATAATTCAGAAAGCTGTATTCCCCCACTCCTGCATGTGTTTCTTAGTTCTTACGTGTCCAAGCTGACAAATAACCACCGGGCAAGGAAGAGGCTGAGAAGTTTCTCAAGGTCTCTCTGTCTCTTCACGTTGTATAGCGAGATCTGCCCCACCCCAGCACACCACAAACCCAGCATCTCTGAAACATACTGCTGAACCACACGACAGCACGCAACCAGGATCAATTTGGAATTAAATGTTGTGTGTGTAACAGGAACAAGCCCCCAGGCGATTCCCAGGATGCACGTTAGCCTATATTCCTTGGAAGACGCTCTGAAATGATCGTGGGAGGTATTTGCCAAACGCCTATGTGACTTAGCAAGTCAATGAGAGTTGGATTTTTAATTCACAAAAAGCTTTTGCAAATGTCACGATGTATATATATGGTTAATATAAAAAAATATACTGGCCAGCCACAGAAATAATCGTTCTACATCTATGATTCACAAACCATCCCGAGGAAAAGGCCAGGAAACTCGCATCCAATTCGTGCCATGTTTCCGCAGGCAACAGGCAGCTGCTCCGTAAGGCTTCTGTAGGTTTCGCTGCCTTTGCTTCTAGTTTCAGTGACCCACACTGACACCACAGAAATCCAGCAGCCCAAACTAGCCCTGTACCAACCTCTGGCTCTGATACTGCTCTTTTTCTAATTGGGCTGAAGTGAATTCTGTGCCTCTTGTAGTAGGGTGTGAGATACTAACCCAAACACACCGGTAGTCAAGCTACCAGCTCCTTTTAAATCTCAACTCCCTGGGTCAAGGCTTACACTGGTGGGAAACGTGAACACAGCACTCGGTCTTAACCCACAGCTTTCTTCTTCTGGGAGTAACACACCGATCTCCTTAGCCAGCGACGCCAGGCAACACTGAGACCGCAGAGCCGTGGTGATTCGGGTCCTGTGCTCTGCCCAGAGGAGCTCTGCCTTAGCAGCAGCGAGGAGGTGAAGGGCTCCACGGTCCCGCGGGCAGCAGAGAGGACGGGTGGAGGACACGCAGCAGGGAAGGGTGCTGCGAGCAGCAGCACGGCCCCGAGCCGGGCAAGGTCAATGCTGCCCTCTCTGCCGGGGCCAGCCCGCGGACACCCTGCACACACAGCCCGAGTCAGCGGCACAGCGCAGCCGGCTTCTGCTGCGCTTCACCCCCAGGCGCTTCTCCGCTACCTCTGGTTTCCAACTAACCAACCCAACCAAAGTGGTTGGCTATCTAGTGATGAAAAACGCAACAGCTAAGCACGACTCTAAGAATGACGACCAGGACTGACTCATCCTGTGCATCTACCAGGGACGCTCTGGAGCACCAGAAAGTGGTTTAGTGGTGGACATCCGCCTCTTGGCAACACGTTCTCAACTCCAGCCCTTCCTTTACTCCTTTCCAATCCCACAGAAAACCTCTGCCGACTTCTTTGCAGTTAGCGTCAGGTTGAACAGGCAGATTCTCTCATGCAGTCCGTTTCACTGTTTCATTACAAAAGAGAAATAAAAAACCACCCCCAAAGCCATACCACCACAACCCAAACCTGCAGCCCAGAGTATGGCTTTCATATTTGTTTCCTTCAAGGGTTTGTCTTTAGCCTTTGAATAAAAGGAAGAAAATCTGTATGACAAGCAAGGTTATTCTGATTGCATCTGACAGCTTTAAAGTGCAGCCCTTTCTCCTCAAGAGACTTTGATCCTCTGGCTAACAGGACTTGTAGCTGCAGAAAATTACCTTGTCGTGTGCAACACAGTGTTCCAGGCTGGTATCGACAGTGCAAAGTGTCAGTAACCCATGCACTGACCAGCAAGGCTAAATAATTAATAACGCAAACGGGCTGCCCCTCTCCTCAGGCAGAAGCAGTCCAAGCTGAGCGCTCACCAGGATCCCGTGAAGGCAGCTGCCTTGTCTTGCCCAGGCTCAGCAATCCCAACACTTACTAAAAAGACGTTCTAGGACAAAACCGAGGCCGTCAATAAAATGCAGAGACCCAAAGAAGGGGGCACGGAAGCTGCCGAGGTTTGCCGGCTACTGTATTCACTGACGGGGCACAACAGCAGCGTCTCTGCTTCCACCTTGAGCGAAGGCTAAATCTAAGAGAACCCCCCAAGTGAAAGGTCAGCGACTAACCCGCTGAGCTGCAGCAGGGTGTATCACTTACTCCGCCTGGTAATAACAACGGGAGGCCCAGGGGAGAAAAAGACAGAAAATCTATCCTGGTAGAAATAACACCTCTGGCTACCGGGTACGGAAAGTGCATTTCTGAAAGCCATTTCGTGCCTGAGGTGAAGCAGGGAAGGCAGGGACAAGCTGAACCCTCCGAGGGGTGAAGATATACTGGGTGAGTCAGACAGGTGAGGGGAAAAGAATCACATTTCTATATTTGGTTCCTTGCAGCTTTACAGCGATGCCCAGTTCCCTTGAACGCCCAACGGAGCCTCTCCGCTGAGGGGCTCAGACTCTCCAACTGCTAGAAAGGTAGAGCAGGACGGAAAATCCATGGAGAGAAAAGTGAAAAGGCAAAATTTTTAGCAGACCACCTTCCTACCTTCCCCCCACTCCTCAGATGTTCTTCAGACTTACAGGCTGGCTGCCTCCTGCTTCCCCGCTTACAGTAACCGGAATAAGCAATCTGCTTTGCCTGGTTTGCTGCAATTCACCTGGAATTTTCTATTCCAGAAATGGCACTGTAAGTCTTAGACGAGCCTCCCCTCTTTCCATTCGCCATCTGTATGACAAAGCGCACAGTCTGTGCTCACCGCGGGCGGCGCTGATGAACCCGTGCTCGCCCTTTGCTCCTTCTGCCTTTATCAGAAGTTTATTCTATTCCGCACGCTCGTAACGCGTTTCAGATCAAACACAAATATCAAAGCCAAAGCAATTTGCATCTATCAGCTGCAATCAAGATCACTGGCAGTGCTGCTGCGGCATCCTGGGCTTCACCTGCCCCGCGAGGTCAAAGGCTACAGCAATAACCGTTAGCATATTTCCACAGCCAGGGCGAGCCAACGAGGGAACGCTTCAACCGCGCCAAAATATCACAAGGCTCCTCCTCTGCCTCACAATTGGATTTGTCAGTTCTTAAATTGTGTGCATTTTCAAGCAATGCAGCTTACTCTCTGAAAAGCCATCACATAGTCCCCATTTCTATAGCAAATTGCTTCGTAAATGTGGAGTTAAAAGGATAACGTTACATTTCCCATTGCCATTAGGCAGCGCCTCCTGACAGACAGAAATAATGTGTTCCATATATAGTTCGTTATTTACCAGGGCGGGAGCTGGAAAGATTCATGCTCTCACGGGCAATCAGATACTAATAAAATCTGGGGTCGACTGCCGAATGCTTTTACCTCTTCCCTTCACCGGGAGGCTCTTCGCCGACACGTGTGAGCAGAAGGGAAGAATAAGCAAGCCTGGTTTCACTGAGACCGTGCACGGGTACGCGCTTGGTAAGTGCCTTCTCAGATAAAAAGGAAAAGCATGAAGGCATGTAAATAAATGTCGCAGAAGTCACCAACACGTCACCTCGAGTCACCTTCGAAGTGCCGAGATGTCACGTAGGAGCCCACGATGCGCTGCTCAGACGGCTCTGGGCTGCCCCGTGCTCCACGAGAGAGAGGTTCCCAGTTAAGTAGTAAGAGAAAGATGGAATCAAAGCAACCTGGAAGTTTCATTACCATTGCAGGTTTATCAGAAGTCACTTCTTCAGTAAATAAGATATAAGTAAAAAGCCATGCCAAAGTTTTAACAGAACTTCTGCGAGCCTGTGTTCATTAAACTCAGCATGCTGTGGTACCTCAGGTTGAAGACAACACAGTAGACAGAAGGGAAAACACCATCCTTCTAACTCAGAATGAACTAAATGGCAAGAACACCCCCATGGAGCCAAAAGGACGCCACGGAAAGCATGCTCCCGTCGGTGCCTTCACTTCTACACCTCATCAGCTGTGCCAAACTTGAAACCTCGCAGGTTTTGGGGTGCACAGCCAACGAGTTAAAATCCAGCCCCAGTTTCATCCACGCACTGAGACACTCACTGAAAGATTAAGAAATATTAAGTATTATGGAGACACTCAAAATAGCTAAGGGTGTTTTATACATTGCTCTTCTTCCACACAGGCAGAGAGGGACTGTTGTGCGCCGCGTCCCGACAGCTGTGGGCACCCCAGAAGGCAGCGCGGGGCACCCCGAGAGGAGCTGGGAAGGGGATGGGAGGGGACTGGCAGGCAGCGCCAGGGGACTGCGCGGGGGCAGACGCCAACAGGGTACGGCCATTTGGGAACGGGAAGACGGGGAGGAACGCATTATGCTGTTGCACTGGGGTGTAACTGAAAACTATTTCAGGGAAAACTTACGGTGATAATAGGCAAGTTCTGGGTCTGTACTGGAAACTGCGTTTTGTTTCTCTTTCACTGAGGTCAGGGAGAGAAGAATCCTTTACGGTTACAAGATTTCATCCCCAGTTTGCATTATTTAGCCTGGTTTTTAAACTTTTTTTTTTACTTATTATCCTGACAAGGCACCCAAGCACTTCACTCCAGAACACCACTGTTTCAACAGAAAGGTTCACAGTTTCACGACTACCGAAACAGCTCCGTCCCGACAGAAAATGTTCCCTCACAACCCGTTAGAAGGAAGATAAGCTTTCGGCTCACTTCAACCCTGCTTTTAATTGCGAGGACTGAGAAGTAACAGAGAGCAGCGAGAAGAAAAGCATCCACCACCCCGGCAGGGCCGGCTCTGCGGCGCAGGTGACCTGGGTGCATCGCGCGGAGGGTGGCAGAGGTCGTACGCGGGACCTCTGCAGCCAGGACCGGCTCCTCAGCACCGTACTGCATAGGGGATGGATGACACAGCCAGCTTCCTTTTCCCACCAGAAAAGAGATCTCTAGTTTTCTCTGTGTGAAGCTTTTTTCACTGTGCCTACGACGTGGAGGATGGGATTTGGTCGCAGGCTCTCTCAGCCGCTGCCTGCGCAGGCTCTTGTGCTCTGCCTGCCTGGCGCAGGACGCAGCAGGTAGTGAGGGAGGCACCCGCGAGGCCACACAGCTCCTCCGACAGCAGGACGGCATGGCTCCACACACCTGAAGCTATCTCTCCACGCTCATCTTAAAGGCCATTATGGCACAGGGTCCGGCCACCTTTGCCATTGCTCTTATAAGATCTGTGTGCCACAGCAGCGGCTGGTCCGTGTTCGGAGAGCACCAAGCCAGCCGGACGCGGCTGAGACAGCCAAGTGACTTGGCACACACACAACCCAACTAACTTCAGCTCTTCTTCCCACCCTCACCCACCAACTGTCCCTGTAGACATTAACAGAACATGTTCAAACTATCTGAATGATTCAGAACCCCATCCTGACTGATTTCCCATCTGACTCAGGATTCTAACCGGTTCGTACTTGGTTTCCTCAAAAGGTCTTCACCTTCCCTGTTTGCCATTTTAACAGGAATTATTTAGTAGAGAGTTTCCAAGACTAATCTTCCAGCCACGGCTTTCATACTGAAGGAACTGACTCTACACCAGCAGCAGACAGTCACAAATATCCCGTCAAGGCCATGATAAGAGGATCACACCCTCATTTACAATTCACCGCGAGAAGGGACAGTACCTAAGCCTTGCACATGCCGACGCCAAAGTTTTTAAGTGAGATAACCCTGATTAGATCTGACGGACATCTAACTTAATTTCTCAACCAGGCGGTGATGTTTATTTACCTGGCTGCTCTGCCACTACTGTCAGGTGGAATCACTCTGTACGGGGCTTTTCTCAGTCACCCAGCAGAGGAATAAGGGTAAGGAGAGCTCTGGTGAGACACAAGATAGCCAAAAGCAGCAGCTCCATCCACTGCTCTAGCGCTGAGCGTGGCGTTTTACCACTAGGCATCCTACAACCGCATTTAGTTACAGTCTCTATACACAGTTTCTTGAGGGGTGAAGCGGGTTTCAGATCTGACCAGCACCCTGCCAGTAAACTTATGTGGGGGGTCAAGAGGAATAGGTGACTGAAGCAATGGGTTCATCCTCGCTGTGCCGGATGCTTGTGTTTCGCTCCTGCTCCTGTCAAAAACTCACCCACAAAGCTCATCACAGTCATCCAGCCCACAAGGTTCCGCTGCTAAAACACGTGGGGAACAAGCCATCCGCTCTTCCCAGGGCTGCCCGGGGCGAGCCTGATCAAGACGAACCCCAAGGATTGGGCGCTATCTTGGGATACGGCGCTTGTCCATCCAACTCAGGCCTAAAAGCAGTAGTGCGTGCTCCAAATGAGCTTCATTCTAAATGAATGACAAACACTTCTGCTTCCCTTCAGCTCTGGGAATGGAGGAGACCCTTCCCCAGCACCCCCAGTTGGAGAAGGGCCCCCCATTGTGTGCTCAAGGGCTGGGAGACCCCCTGGGGCAGGGCTGCCTCTGCACTGAGCTCCCAGCTGCCTCCTACAACCCCATAACCACCCCCAAAATGACTCCACTGCCCGTTGCCTGACTCCGTGAACACTCCCAGTAGCGTCAGGGGAGCCACTCACCAGAGGAAAGGGCTCCATGAGCCAGTTGGTGCATTTAAACCCTCTTTTCCATGTTGTGCTGCCAGTCTTTGGGCTCCTTTGGATTTAAAAAAGCAGGAATCTCTAATAATAACCCAACAATCGCTAATCCAAACTAGTGGAACTTCTGGACACCCTTTGCATCCTTAAATGTCCTATCGGCTATAATAAAAGGCAATTCATCAGAGTTCAACTGGAGCCGAGATGCAGGAATACCTCTAACTACTCCAAAGGGGGCCATGGAAAAGGATTTTATTCATAAACTGAGGCTGCTGACTTTAATTACCAGAGCATATAGATGATTCAGTAATGCTCACAAAGGACTTCCTTTAGCCGTCCCCGCGTCCCAGGAGATAGAGCTGGTAGTTGGGTGAACAGCTCTTCAACAGAAAGAGAAAATGTCAGTAACATGATGCAAAATGTGAATAGCTGTGAGGGAAGCTGCTAACGGTTGGCCTGAAGGACAGGGCAGAAATTGTCCGGCAGTAGGTTCCTGCGCTGCACCCACAGCCCAGCACAGAAATGCCCGTGGCAGAACATCCGCAGAAGCCTCCTGCCCTCGTTTATGCCAAGGAGCCGTGGCAGCCCCGCGTCCCCATTGCTCTGCTCTGTAGTAGCACGAGTGTATTTTTCTATTGTAGTGTCTGCGTCTCCCTGCTGGTACAGTAAATCATGCGAAAACACTGCTGAACTCCAAAGTCCCAGCTACAAACTCCTTGGTACTGCTGCTATTGTTGCCCTTCTCCAAACCCTGCGAAGCTGGGAAGCAGCCTCCCTGGAGGTTCTCCCTGCTGCTCTGCGCGGCTTTGTGCAACCTCGCACGGCAGCCCAGCCCAAGGGAACCGCTCCGCTTCGTCCCCAGCTCACACCCCGCGTTACCGGGCAGAGGCTGGTGCCCGCGGATCCAGCTCCTCCGACGCCGCGGGGGCTGCCCGCGCCGGCGCTGCCTGGGCACGGGCATCCAGGCAGGGACGGTGTCGGGGGGAGAACTCGCAGCCTTCCTATAAACACGTCTCCTCCTGCGCGGTGCGCAGGGCAGAAGGGAGGCAGTTTGCAGAAATGCTTGTCAGCGCTTGATTCGGAGAAAATTTAATGAACAAAAGGTCAAGTCACTCCAGCATGCCACGATAATCAGACACGTGCAAAGGCAGGGAAAATAATGATGGAGACATACAATTTGGCTGTGCATAAAGACTGATTCCTATTTTCTTTCTGCATCACATTCTAATCAGGCTAAACATCACTCCTGTCTGCTTCTGCTCGCCAATTTTTAAGGAAGCATTCATCTCTTCAGGGTTATTTCTGTGGGTTTTTTCCCCCCCCAGAGTTTTTTCTACTTCAAGAGAGAGATTGAGCAAAGTGTGATAAAAAGTGCTGAAGTGTTGCCTGAACAAAGGTGAAGTCAAAGCAAGAAAGAAAGGGGCGAGGCACTTGCCAAAATAATTTGTGCAGGTTGCAGAGACGAATTCGATGATCCCTCGCAAGGGCATACGCAGCACTGCGTGCGCACGGATGGGGTTTTCTTGTCCCTCACACCCTCGCGCTCAGGCAAACAGGGGAGAGGAGCGCTCTGCGCGCAGAGACAGGCCCTGTCCCCACACTGGGATAGGACTTCTCTGGCCCATTCCAACGCTTACACAAGTGCTGGAAACACTCTTCCCGACAAGTGGGATGCACGTGTGGCACCTGGGCAAACGACGCACAGTGAAAAGGAGATTGAAACCCTCAAGACAGACCATAACTTTTAACTGCCTTTTTGCCGTTGTTGTTGTGGCCAAATCTCACACCAGGAGATTTGGAAGGAGAGAGCAGCAAGGTGTGCCTGAACCTCGCTTAATGACCCTCAGGACCGCTCTACACATGGACAGTAATGCTCTGGGGCTCAGACTGAGGATAGGGAGGAAATGGCCGGGTCAGAGACACCCTGCTCCACCCCGCTACCTCCAAAATACTCCCTGTTTTGGGCAAACCAGAGAAAAAAAACCTGCTACCTGCCAGGCTACCCTTCTACAGCCAACAGGTCTGTGTAGGAACTAAAATTATCCATCTTAGGGACACAGGATCAGACACACAAGGAAGGAGCGAGACAACTGAGGGTTTGATCCCTCGTTCTTCCAGGCACCCCAGCTCCAAGAGACCTGTGAGGAGCAGAAGACTGGGAACACGCACATATGAAAAGGGCTCTGCTGGGAGCACCAGAAGGCGCACGTAGCCTGGGGCCATGCATGCGATGCTGGGCAGCAGGAAGACTACGTGAAGCGTGTGAATATATAGCAATACCCTCTCATGAATATTCACCCTCCGCCCCAAAAAAGAACCCCAACATTTTAACAGACCCAATTCATGGGGAGTTCACCCCGTTTCCCTGACCCGGGGTGGCTCCCACTACTGGCAGTGGGAAGGCAATAGGTTTGCTTTGTTCTGGTCTGACCCTACCTGGCCGCCCGCAGGCCTGGCAAGAGTCGGCACTTATTATTACGCTGCCCCGTACAATGAAGGTTTTAAAGCCCGACTTAAAAGGCGGATCTTTCCCCTGGGTGACCCGGGGCGGGGTGAGCAGGGAGGAGTGACAGGCAGGCACCTTTTTATGCGATAAATCATCAGTTGCGTGCTCAGTGTGCGATCCTTGTTAAAATCCAGCGTTGGAACAGCTCCCGAATCGCACTGCTACCACCTCCACCAATCTCTTTTGCATCTCATTGGCATTTGAGAACGTTAATTGACTCATTATTTCAATTCATATTCAGGGAAGGAAGTTGATTAAGGCAGGCAGATGCAGAATCTCCAGACACATTCGTAGCCGCGTTGTTGTCCCGGCAGTTTACCCGAGTTATTAGAATACTTAGGAGGTAATAGCTAGGAGAACGGGGAACGAGTCCTGGGAAGGGGGGGTCCCTTGCAGAATGCGTCTTTTCACCCACGACGACACAGCCCTGCCCTTCATCAGACCTTTCCCCGCCAAGGCGCCGACCCAACAGCCCTTCTGCCCGAGCTCTCGGGGCTAAACACCGACTGCTCCCGCACACCGCCACGCTCCCACGGAACCACTCATTACTGCCTTTCTTTGGCTTTAACTTTGTCCAGGAGAGCCTTCCACAGACACTCTCTGCCGGTATTTCATTAACTAACACCTCACCCTTTCTTTAAAAGCACGGGCACTGCTGCTCTCAAGCCCACAGCTGTGTGCCAGTGTAACACAGGGCACACATCTGCACGCTGCATTTTGGCAGATGTTGCCCACAGAACTGCATGAAACACACAGTGAGGAGTAAACACCAAATACCTTCTCTGGGCATTGTCAAGGACCGACACATTGTGCAGGCTACCTTATTGCAGGCTGCTGTCCAAAAAAACCCAAAACCACCCCAAAACCACCCCCCCACCACCCAAACCCAAAAAAGTCAACTACTTGCAGGCCTCTCCTCCCCGAAGCGGCTCAGCAGGCGGGTGGCCTGAAGCAGCCGGGAGTGAGGACACTCTCCACACAGTTCTACCCAACCAGGCACACGCTGCCCAACGGCGCAAGCGCCACAGCGCCCTCGCCAGCGCTTGCACTTTCTAAATCACTGCAGTGTTGCTTATGGATGTGGCATTTTCAGTGCCGGCCACAACACCCCAAAGATGTTGTGGGAGAGTTTCAGAGCACTTGCTGAACGCCGAGCCGCAGGCTGTGCTTCGTTACCGCTGGGTGGAGGGGAACGGTTGGGTTTAAAACACACGGGACTCTTCTTGGTCCCACAAGCAGCTGCACTACTCACCGTCCCTGAAAAAGCTGAAATCATTCTGTTTCTCCTTACAAAAGTGAGCTGCACTTTCAGTAAAGGTCTGACCCAGAGAGAAGGGAAAAATATATATATATATATATCAGACAATTTTCACCTGATCTTAATCAGTGTAAGCATTTCTGTAGGGTCTGGCGGTGACCGCATTAGAATTTCTGTTGTACCACCACCACAACCCAGACTCAAACTCAATCAAACAGCAGGATCTGTTTCACGAAAGCTTCTGCTGATGCGCAACGGTTTCGCACCAGTAAGGAGAGGAGGATGAGCAACCTCCCTCCTCTGCAGTAGTGCAGAATGACTGCTTTCACTACGAGCCCCGCTTGTCACTACTGGTCTCCACCTTCAAATGCACAAACACCAACCTGAAGAAGGAAAATATCCCTTATGGAAGTGCATTAGGAGACACAGCAGACAATCACGGCTCCTTCGGAGCTGTTATGATCTATCATGTAAACACATAATTAAGGAGTCGTTAAAATGCTGATTATGTAAATATATATTAACAGTCGTCTTAAAATGCAGATTATTGACCCACTGGAACAGAAAGACTCCTCTGGCGCTGCTCATAAATACGTATTTACATTTCGCAGCGCAGATTACCAACCCCAAAGTCTACTACCTTCTCCTTTAGTGACTTCTAAAACTGCCTCTGAGTGTATCTCCGTCGAAAAGGGACACTTATAAAAAAATTTTCTGGACAGCTGCCATCTCTGTAAAGGAGAGGGTCCTCAGCAGAAACCGTCTTTTTTGAAGTCACAAACCAGTTGCTCCGTGCCTCTGTCCAGCTGATGCTTCTTCAGGTTCGGAAACTGGACACGCACACACGCAAGCACAGAGTTTTGCCCCGACCAGAACTAAAAGCAGCAGCTCAGCAGTCGGGACTCAGGGCAGCCCCTTGTGCTCTCAAAGGTAGTGAGCCCATAAAGTCATACGACACTAACAAAGAAGCCTCCTTGCAGCAACCGGCACCTCTGCATCTCCTCCCAAGCTCCGCACACACTTCTGCATCCATCAGGGCTAGTTTTGCTGCTTTCACCGAAGCGCACCCTCTGAACCGGGGCGGCTGGGAGCCGGCACGTGGCTTACACGTTCTACTCCAAGTTCCCAAGTCCCACAGGCGTTGCACGTGGATTTCTACGTACATTAATCTGTACCAGTCACACCTGCGGCTAGCTGCAGCAACAGAGAGCTCAGTGGCAGTAAAATTAAAAGACTGGCCTCAAAGCTTTTCAGAGCAGTGCTGTGTTCCTCGGCCGAGCAGCGGCAGATGTGCAGGGTCACGCAGGAGACCCGACTGCTAATCCAGGAGAAATGCGAAGCATCCAACTGCTTGCAGACAGCGACCAGTCCTGGAACAGAGATACCGACCGATACTCGACAGGGCAATTCCTTCTCCAGGGAACTCTACTCAAAACCAGCTCCTGCCTCGGAGCAGCTTTGCCTCACGGCTCAGCCCAGCTTCCTCCAGGGCACAAACCGCCACCTCTCCCACAAGGAAAATATAATGGACAGATCAACCTAACAGCATATTAGTTCTCCTCAAGTCTTGACATTTGGTCACAACCCATGAATTTGGAAGAATATGGTAGTTGCTGGGTAGAACTATGAAACAGGACACCGGGCACAATTTAGATTTTGGGTTGCTTTTCTTCCCCCGCGCTGCTGGGAGGAAGCCAGGCCTATCCAGTGAACATCGCTGCTGCCTGTTACACCTCCGCAGGGGCTGGCGTACGGGCGGCATCAGCGGCAGCACTCCCGGGTACGCACTGCCCCATACTCCGGGGGGATTAGACAACTCCACCAAGGAGACTGCTTGCTTAAGAAACAACTCTTCCATGCCTTATACAGGGAACAGGCTAATACTATCAAAAGGTAGCATTAAAAAAAACCCGAGCAAACAATTATTCTAAAATCCAGACTGCACGTGGAGCCATTTCAGAACCTGAGAGATGCACAGAATTTCCATGGAAACTTAACCACTCAAAATGTAACACACACTTGTTAAACCAGAAGTCGTCAAAATCTGCCAAGGTAGACTTTGCCCACCAGAAGGGACTTAAGCACTGAAAAAAACCAACTAACTTTTTTTTTTTTTTTTTCCTCTCTGTGGTCCAGAGAATGCATTAACCCATAGAGTTGGTTAATCTTTCTTTACACACAGAAGCAGCTCAGTTTCTCTCTCTATGAACAATCACGTCTCTAAACATTCACCAATAATACGACGGGTATTTGTACTGGTATGCCTCAAGAATAGAGAGTGCTAACAACATTCCTTCAGAACAATACACACTCAGTGCTCTGTTTTCAAATAATCACTTTTCAACTGCATTTAACAGAAGCTTCGATACCTGAGGAGAGCTGGCGAGAGTGACGGGGCAGATTTTTAAAGATAACAAAAGCCCAATTCGAGTTGAAGAGCTACATGCTACGTCAGATCTTCACTGCTGCCCAGAACATTGCCCACAACAGCTCTTCTGGCAAGAAATAGGTAGGACTGCTTAACAAGTGTAACTGTATGCGCCTTGGAAGGGGGGACAGGCATCCGGCCTAAAATAGCAAGAAACAAGAAATCTACCTGATTCCGCTCAATATTTCGGAGGGCCTTGAGTTGTAGTATCTTCCACTGTTTACAGCTTGAGCTCTATGCCGTCGACCATCTTGTTCCACTGCCGATGAGTCGCACAGGTGACTTGCACATTCACACCCACTTCTCACAGCTCCTTTCTTCTTTTCCCCCCAAACTGCCGATTTTATAGATTAGAAAGAGCACAAACAGCGAGCGCAGGAGTGCACAGTGCCCACGTGTTCCTATCCAGCTTGCCCTGAGTTTATAGATCTCACCTCGGTTCGTAAGCCACACAGCCGTTAACACCACCAGGCTTTCAAACCCCCAGAGCTACGGGGACCAGTTTGCGACACACTTTTAAATAACGTTTTAGATGACTTCGGAAGCAAAACCATAGGTTGTCCGTGCCTAACGAAGCCGGGGAAACGTCTCCAGGACATCTCAACTCTTATGAGGTACTGCAATATATTTCGCAGTGACACAGATATGGTTTCAATCAATTCTTTCCTGAAGTAATTGGACTCCAGGAGACAGAGCTATCGAGTCACCTGCCATTCAGGTTGTTTAAATTACCTCGGCGAAGGAGCCCCTGTTCCACACTACGCTGCACATTTCACAGTTTGCTTTCCCTTCTGTGTTGCAGCACCTGTTCCAAACAGAACGGCACAGTGTGAAATGGAGCACCGCTCTGGTCCACCCCTGCTCCTATCAGCCCTCGAGTCACAGCCCCGCGACGGCACTGCCGCGCTGCCCCTTTCATCAGCGTCAGCACATTCAGAGTTCGCTGTCAGCCTTGCTCCGGAGCTACCACGGAGAACGCTGGAAGGACGCAGCCGCACTGGGAGCCAACTTGAATCCGTGCCAGACTGAACTGCGCGAAACATCGTTAAAGTTAAGGCGAGATAAACATAGGTGACAGATGACACGGCTATCGCTGCTGCGGGGGGGCGGGTGAACCGGGTGACCTCTGGCAACCTCTGACTCCAGCATCCTCGGTGGGAAAGCGGTGGAGTCCCGTATCTCCCCTAGAAACCTTGTAGGGATTAAGAAAAGGTGTTGAGGGGAGAAACACTGCAAACTCCAGTAGTATAATTTTACTCTTGAGAAGCAGCTAAAATAGAAGAGGAGACAGAGTGTTAAATTATAAGAGGCAGCAGGGGGGGAAATAAAGTCAAGACGATGCTTGGAAGGCTTAGATAAATTTCGTCTGGTAACTAAACATTTTTCCCCCCAAGAATTGATAACTATGTTGAACAAACCCAGGAACGAGGTCCTCTTAGGACTAAGAGCGACAGTACTTGGTACCGGCTGCTTGGAAATCCGACCTCAGCTCTTGGGAAAGGGAGGTTTGGGCAACCCTTCAGAGCTCCTCAGATCTGCCCGGTGCTATTTCAGGATGTTGGTCTAGCTGACCAGAGATACTCTGACGGAATAGTTTCCTGTCACACAGCAACAACTCGTCAAAATGGAAATGTTTAGCATGTTTTGACAGTATATCACTTTTTGAAATGACAAAGGAACTTCTGATAAAGTGAATACACTTCATGGTGACTTTCATTTTGATTTTCCCTGTTGAAATGAGTTTTTCATTTCAACGTTTTATATTTCCATATGAAAACACAGTACAAAGAGAACAAAGCATTCTGATTGACTGGGATTTTTTTTGCAGAAAAGAGAACAATAGAGGTTGTAGCAATTGTTTTGCTCAGCTCCGTTTCACAAATGAAAGGTCACCATTTTCTGTGATGTTTAGATTAGAATCTAGACTTGATTCCAGGTATTAATTACAGCGGGAGTGACCCCAGAGGCCCCATGCTGCTGGTGATAACGCTTTGTAGAAGCGTGGGCGCCCGTTGCAGTCGGTCTCCCTGCGACACCAGCGCCTGACCCTGCAGCCCACCCTACCCGCTACCTCCGCCTCTAGCGCGAGAATCGCTGTCGTACACACACCAAGCCACATTTGGACCCCAAAAAGTGAGGCCGTGCCGATGCACTCGATTGAATTCGTGCTGCTTTTGTGTCCCACAACGGCCTTGGCAGTGGCAGAAGTGGCTGGTGGAGGGCTCTCCCCACGGCGGCTGCTCTCTGCCCGGGCGCCCGTTGTGTCCCCACAGCTCAGCCCACAGCTCCCACATCCCCCCCCACCCCGGGACAGGGCTGTCCCTCCTCTGGGAGCCGAGCCGGTGCTCCTGCGGGGACCCAAAGGGCCCAAGGCAGGGCGTGAGTGCTCAGCGGTGGCGGCTGCCTGGGGCTGGCGCTGGGTTAAGGCGCAGGATGCTCCCTCCGGGGGACTTGGGGAACAGGCGTAGGCACGGGAGAGGCGGGAACGGCATGAGTTAAAGACAAGGAGCTGCCACACCAAGTGCTTTGGGGAGAATAAAAGCCGTTCTCAAAGAAAAGCTGGCTTCCTGACAAACACGTTCCAGCAAATATGATTATCTTTAAGGTCTGCTGCTTTACCAGTAGTAACTAATAATAACAGACCGCCCTGCATGCGATACTGAGTGTCTGAAGATTGAATAGTCACTGTAAAAACTCTTATTTACTTGCTCTCTCTAATTACCGGTTTAATGCATAATTTGTCAAGTGCTGCCATGTGTCTGGTGTTGCATGAATCGGAGGATGGACAGTTCCTCACAGCCTAACGACGGCGCCGTTCTTTGTCACCTGCATCTCTCAGGTGGCGTAAGGGGGCAAAAGACCGCCTTCCCACCACATATTTTGACACCCCTGTTGGCAGCTGAGCACAGAGGTCCCGGAGCCGCCCGCCCCCTGTTCCGCCCAGGGCTGATGCGCTGGGCAACTGCTGCCCGGGCTGCGGTCCCGCGCAAACCGGTCCGTCAGAGCAGCTCCAGCCTGGAGCCAGGGCTGCTGCTGACCCAGGGCAGCACTGGGGCACTCTTCAAGTCACAGACAGAACTAAGAAAAAAAATATTTTGCTTCAATAGATGACAAAGATGGATTGCACAATTCAAAACTATGACAGAACTAAGAAAAGGCAGAGAAAAAAACCTCTTGTAATTTTTTCCCAGTTATTGTCCAGTTATACCTCTGCAGATTCTTCTAAAAGAAGGGAACTTCAGAAAACAAAAAAACCCACCAAACCCCAACCTTCTCCAGCTTCTTTTGTCAAAATTACTTGGAACTAAAGGAAGAGCAAGTGCATCATTGAGGAAACAGAGCAAGCCCAGGTCTTACCAGCATCTCCGTCGTTATTAGACCACAGCCATTTCCAAACCTGGGAGACAAAATGCCTCTCTGTGACATACTGCTGCTGCTACTGCTTCCAACGGTCTAGGCAGAGTTGTACTATTGCTAACGGTTAATACGTATATTCACATAGATGACTGACTCTAAGAAAACGCAACATGTAGTGGTGACATGAAGGGAAGGAGACAGTGGCACCACCTGTAAAGCAGTGCTGGGTTAAAGTGTGGGTATTCATGGCTGAATCTCTTCCTTTTAGTTCTCCGAGATTCTGTCCTGGGATCCCGCAGAGGGGACAAGACCCCAAAACCCCGTCACGCCAGTGGAAGGACGGGCACTTGGGAGACGTGCTGCTTACACTGCGGAGCTCAATCCAAACTGTAGCCGTTGTCTTTATGGGAAGCAAACAAGCTGACAGCATTTTTTGGACCCACTTCTCTGCTCATGCTGTGAAAAGACATTTCTTTCAAGGGCTGCTTTTAACGACAGAGTCAGATGTGGCCTTAATTACGGCTTCTGAATGCCAGTGTCCAGAGTCTAAGATTCCTTCTTTCTTTTCCATGGAGCTGGTGATATTAGTGTAGGTTTTCCTTCTGTTTTCAATTCTTTGTCCGTGACAGATTTCACAGCAGGAAACAGTTCTGTGGCATATGGCCACTAAATTACAGAAACTTCAGAAACTTCTGTCCATGAGTTAATTTTAAAACTGAAGAAACAGAAAATGGTTTTAAAAAACTAAACTAGACCACATAAAATCCTTTCCCTCTTTACCTATCGTTAAACATACGATCTCCACCCTGGTCTGCAGAAACCAGTGCCCCGTGGCTGCCGGACCAGCCTTTGTCGGACCCGACGGCGCGTTCGCAGTGCACGGGAGGGGTGCGGCGGAGCGCCCACCCGCAGTGACGCACCACAGCAGCCACGAGCAGGCCCCATCGCCACTGCCACGCATCAAGGTGAGCGGAAACAATTTCCCAACTTCTTCAGTGACAGCTCTACGTGGGGAAAAACCCAGTCTCACCCTGGGCCCGAGCAGTCGGGCTGAGAGGCGGAACGCTGCCAGAGGCAGAACTGGCTGTAAGGACAACGCACACACACCACTGATCTGTTTTCGACAGGCAAAAGGTGGAATCAAACTTTCATAGGGGTTTGCAGGTGACAAAATGCTCTGTAAAAGTGTGTGTTTATAGATGGCATAAAATGCTGTAGATACATCAAGACTAGGAGAGAACGCAAAAAACATCAGAAAAGGAAACTCAAAGAATTTACAAACCAAACCCACCAGAAGCCTGTGGAAAATCAGACAAACTACAACCACATGTGCGTTTTGTGCATCTTCACATCTTTGCCCTGTGCCAGGATAGATTCTCCTCACCTAAGACTGAACGTGTTCCTTCTGGAGTACGTGGAATCACCCTGTGGAAGCACGTGGTACAAGTAAACTGTGTCTTACGCCCCGAGCCAAAATACTGCTCAAAGACGAGCTGTACTTTTTATTTTAAACTTTACAAAGGAGGAAGTAGGCGTACTGACTGATTGAAAATGGAGGCGCTTACATACGATTTCTTGTGAGAACACACAATTATTGATGTGAAGGCTCCACCGTGCCGGGCGGTGGTGACAGCAGGTTGGTAAGCGCACCGCAGCCAGCACACGGGCAGCGCTGCTCAGACTGGGAACGGGGACCGCAGCGCTGCGCCTCCAACAGCTGCAGCTGGGAGAGAGAGAACCCCAGGCGGACACAAGGTATACAGCCCAGAGAAAAGCACACCCATGTACCCAAACGCATTTGAAAAACGCATGCGGAGGTAAAATTATTTGGATTTTGAGTGAAGAGGCAAGATGCTGCCTGTCGCTATCCCACAGTGCGTTCGTGAAAGCAACCAGCGCCCACCAAGGGCAGTGACACGGCAGAGATTTCAGGGAACGCCACTGCATGATACTTTGTGTGTCACGGAACTGAAAAATCAGAAATATTTCCATAAACACTGCGTCAGGTACATAGCTCACGCTGGATGTGCTATCACCCATAGGGGACCGCTGGAAGAGAACGCTGCCCCACCGCTCACCGTGTGCGTGATGAGCTGCACTCCAGCAGCGAGGAGCCCGGGGAAGAGCGGGCGTTTTCCTCGTGCAGCCCTGCTGCCGCTCCTTCCGAGCCAGGCACCGAGGTACTGCGGGGCCGTCGCTCGCTCCGCGCTCCCCTCGGGGCCTGCGTGGCCGGTCCCACGCAGCTCTTGCGGCAGGAGGACAGCGTGGGCAGCGCCAATGCCACCCCTCTTTGCCGGGGCTCGAGCTGTGCGCTGACCGCTCAGCGTATTTCTGTTGGGCACGGCTGCAGCGCCGACCGGGCTGCCGGCAGCTGCTCCCGTCTGCCGCCCCCGCGGGGATCTCCGAGGACAAGGCAGAGTCTGGGAGTCCTCAGAGCAAGGAATCACAGAGCGCCACGCACCTTCCTTCCCATCTCCGTTTAGCAAACAACGACGGCAACACAGGCGCTCCAAGCAAAGGCCAAGCAGCCCTCACGTGCACTGGGGCACATCCACCCAACCAGAGCTCGGCCGCGCTTTTAGTGATGGTATGGCTATAATCTCGGGGAGTTGTTATTCCGTAAACCAAGAAGATTAATGCCGCCCTACAGACAGTCTGATTGGATCTGGCACAATCAAGGTTTCTTAGTGAGAAAATGTACAGTTTCCTAATGCGGCTGACAGAAAGCCACACTCAGACCTTTTCAAAGGCTTTCAGGAGTTATTAGCACAGATTAACTGTGGCGTGAGCAAAAAGGTTTAAAGTCTTGTTTATAGTTAGCCCCTGGCTCTAAATTAGCAACTTATCTCTTAAATGATCAATTGAGTCATAGGCGTTAATGAGTGAAGTTTAGCCAGAAGGGGCGAGGAAGGAGGGCGAAAGATCTCAAGCCACTGCTCTGCAAAAAGGCAGTATGAAAATCTCAGTAATTTCTAGAGTCAAATTGTATTTTAATCAATGCCTCCCAAATAAGATGAAGAAGCCACGCTGTGACTTTCCCAGCTGTAAAAAATGGAAGTCTGGTTTCACATTTGCATGATTTTGAAGGTCAAATGCCTGCTATCCAAGTCTTACTGATCCATATGGACTAGAAATGCCACAATATGCAATCATCACGAAGGCAGATTGTCTCCTGTAAATCTGTCCTTTTTGTAACACATTCAAAGTGTACCGTATTGGATGGATTATAAATCCATTCAGGAAATACAAGCAATATTGTACCGAGTGTCTCTGGTTTGTGAAAACCCATGCGTACGGGTGAATATGCACGTATGTGCGTGTGTGTATCCGTGAGAGAGAAGCAGAGACAGATGGCCCAGTCCTGCCCTCGCTCAAGTCAACGGGAGTTTTGCCATCACTTCAGAAGACGGGAGCTTGGATTTGGGCAGAAAGGCACTTCTATTAGCACAATGCTTATTCTATCTGTGTTTAGACATGAAAAACACTTACTGGTAGCGGAACAGAAAATGGGCAGGGCTGTGGGGAAATTTCCGCCGAAGGGAGCACGCCGCTATTTGTCTCGTGCCTCCTCCTCGGAGAAACGGGCCGGGCGACGCGCGTGCCTGGAAGCAGACAGCTACAACACTGAGTCTCCTGCACGCCTCGGTCCAGGAGAAAAAAACCAGGAACTCTGTTTCACATCAAACCATTAGTCACGATTCCCACGTTAGGGACTTGCAAATGAGAAGGGTTTTTAAAATAGTTCAGTGTTTCTTTTGAGGGACGGGCTGGAAGGTCACCGCTCTCTATCGCAGCCTAAGAGCGCACAGCATTTTCGTTTCTCAATTTTAACAAATCACTTTACACATTGCCATTTTTTTCTTCCAGCACATGTAATTGAAAAGAGACATATGGAGACCAGCATGCAAACCCTGCAAACATTTCAGCATAGCTTCAAAACTAATGCTAATCAATTTTTTGGAGCCTCTCCCCACCTCCCTCCCCCCCCCGCCCCTTCTGTTAACTCAAGAGCAAGTTCTCAAGAACCCAAGGTGGTTTTTTTAAGACAGTGAGCGTAAGAATCCTCGGTGAGTGAGTGACAGGATGCCTCCCCAGCAAATATTCCTCACTTCCCCCCCCCATCACATGCACACCCAGGGTCACCCCCAGCGTTCGCAGAAAAGCCTGTGAGCTGCTGGCTTGGAGAGCTCAGATCAGCACATCTGGAAACCACAGACTGACAACTATACAGCTGTAGTTGCATCAGACATCAGTTCCCCTCTTTTTTTTTTCCCCATGTCCTTGTCAAGAAAAAAACCCAAACATAATACAAGCTATCAAATATCTCCTTCTGCGTGATTGTGCTGAACATTACCTGGGAACAAGGAAGGCACAAGATGAACAGACCTTTACAACAGAATGTGCATCTGCCAAGACAAAAATACCCAGCGAGCTTCTGGTGCTGGCACGGTGACAGTATAAGCAAGCTGTCTTTGCAATGATTTTGCAAATGATCCATTACAAGATTTGAGTAGGAATTCTGCAAAGGCCGTAAGGCCCCAGGGGCAACACATTCCCTATCCCGCCACCTAAGCATTCACCACAGAGACAGGGCTACGGGCTAAAGAGAACGCCTTCCAAGACTTTTTGTACAAATGCTTTGCAACAGACTTGTGAGTTGTTTTTTCCTCTCTCTCCCTCTCTCTCTTTTTGTTCAGTTGCCTGGCATTTGCTAACCCACAAGCTGCTGTTTCCCTTTCCAAAGAAGCTCTGATGGGTGGAGGGCCAGGAAAAATTAGCCCAACTGATGAATGCAATCTCGACAGAAAATATGTTTTTTATCAGAGACCACATGTTGCCAACAGCAATTAAAGTAAAACTGGGAGATTTCATCGGATATAAGCCTGCATAAAAAACCCCAGACTCGCTTATCAGGTACGTGTCAGCTCACGCGCGTTACTCCTGTGCTCTGGAGAGCGCCAGCAGCCGGGGAAGGGGCAGCCACCCAGTCTCAGGTGTCGGCAACGGCCCTGAAGGCAGCACAGGATATCCCAGGGCGGAGGGGGCAGACATCCTGCGAGAAGCACGCACGCTCGCTGGGATTCTGCTTTGCACCCCGGCGGTGCCAGCGTGAAGCCCGGTCACTGGCCTCAGAGCAAAGCTGCCTTTGAACCACAGCCGTGGCAGACCAGAACCTGCCTTTATGCTCCACGAATGAGCTCGAGTTGTATTTTTGTTTACAGGGCCGTGCTGTGCATTTCCAGTAAAAAGTAAAAGTGACCAGACAGAGCATTAAAACTCCAGCTGACAAGAACTTTCCCTCATTAGTGCTCTGTGTGTTATATACGTTCCGCTCCCAAACTGGCTGAGGCTGAATAAATCATGACAATTGGCATCTTCATACTGAGGAATGACAGGAATTTCCATAAGGGCTGTGAACCATTTTCCCAGCGATCCATGTTGGGCAAGAGAATTTACCAGGATTATTTTCCAATAACTGAAAGTAGCTAGTAAATGCTATTCAACCTTCTCTATTACCCTGGATTTCAACTGACTACACTACAATGATATACTTAAAAACTCACTGTGACAGAGACCATTACTTTGCATCCTCTCTGTATTATCCATCAGGTCATTGCAAACTAAATAGAGTAATAACCCTTCTAACAGGCACAGCGTTCATCTAAATGTACGCAGCGTACGAAGCTGGCACCCCTCAAGAAGCTTTGGCTGTGCATGTAGAGAGAGGGACTGCATCCTTACGAGTACACGAGTGGTACTGCAGCCCACGCAAAATACAGCTGTCCTGCCCGGGGGCTGCTAAGGAAGGCTTCAGCCTTCCATCAGAGTCGCAGGGTCCGACCCGATTCCTACTGAGGCAAAGAAAGAATCACATCACCTTTCTTAGGGGAACTCACAGGATTTATTCCCCAGCTTTGCTGAATCGCACACTGTCTACAAAGAGTGGGCAAGTTCCTTCATTTTCTTGATGATTTGTCTTCAGAAAGGCACACGCCATGAGAAGCTGCGTGGGTAAGCAAACAGGGAATACTCACAGAGGACGGAAGGGCAGTGCTGAGAATGGATCCAGAAAGGAGAACGCAGTGTGGAGAAAAAAAAGGGTAAGGGAACAATGCAGCAGGGAAATGACAAAGTACATCAGGGACCTGGGACAACACAACCCTTTCACAGCTCCGGCAAAGCAGCAACACAACAGGAGGCAAGGGCTGAGCGGGATCCTTTGCGCAGATCTCTGTGCACTGCCGCTCCGAGGAGCCCACAGCGCCGGGTCCGAAATGGTAGGGAGTGAAACACCATCTCCCATCTATCACACGTGCTGACTCCTACAGTGACTGCCCGCGTTAGTACAAACGAGGCACTTCTCAAACAGAATAACCCTAACACACTCCCAAGTTAAACATTTGCAAAGGTTGAGTAGCTAATGCAGCAACTTTGAAAGGCATGACAGAAGATCTATTTAATTCTAGTGTTAAAAAACCACAACCTCACAGACTTCAATAAATGAACTTAAAACAGATGAACAGCAACCAAACGTTCTTTTATGAAGGAAAAAAAAAGCCTGTGATCTCAGGCCGTATCAGCCAACCCCTCGTGCACCCAAACCAACCCGTGTACAGCCCAGCCGACCCTCCTCCTTTCACCCAACCTGCCGCTCACCACCCGTCCAACAGCGTAATCGATAGGGGAGGGAGGTGAATTTCCCCCCAGGAACACCGTAGTAACCAACGTATCTATTGTTTATAAAAAATTATTGTCCACAGACTAAGTACTCCTAAGTATTCCTTCCTATCCCCTCCAAAAATCTTTACAATCTCCAAAACTATCTCCTTAAGGGAAGTGGATTCCATCCTCATTTGCCGACTGCTCGTAACAAACATGACTTGGTAACCAAAGTGAAGGGCATGTTTCAGATATACAGCACACACAGCCTTTTTTTTTTTTTTTTAAAGCAAGTTACTTAAAAACAAAAAGCCCCAAACAACTCCCAAACCCAAGTACAATTCAGGTGAGTTTTCAACTGGTAGCATTGCAGAAACAAGGCAACTGGTAAGATGAAAGTTTGGAGCCGTTCCTTCAGGCAGAGGAGAAACCCAAGCTCCTCACCCAGGCCCCTGGGCTACAACCCGCCCGCTGGGCTTGATGCCAGAGCCTTGCGCTAGCAGGTCCCTGCCTGGGCTTTGCGCCTCCTCCCCCAGGAGATACGTGCCTCCGATTAAGCTGCAGTAACTCTAGCACGAATCTCAATCCTTAGACCAAAAAGGTGCGTTAAAACCCACAGCTACACCTGCTTCCTCTCCCTAACCTGAAACCAAGAGGAATCATTCTTTAGACTCGGTGAACCAGACAAGGACAGGCCCTGTGACCCAGCTGCAAGAAAAATCATTGTGGTTAGTACCTAACAAACCTTTAGAACTGCACACATCTGCTTTTACTACACGATCAAACCGAAGTGAATACAAAAGTTTAGAGTACATACAAACCAGATGTTTGGTATAGTCGTGGAACTGAAGATTTTGCAATAAGCCGTAGAGAGACAAACGAGGGCTCCTGGACAATATCCTGGGCCACATGGGGAACCAAATTCGACAGTATGAAGATCTCAGCTTAGAAGCCTTTTCTGACTGCACTAATGTTTTGCAACTAACCAGCAGCATCCCCGAAAGAAGCCAGAATAGAGTATTCGTCCACATTTAAATACGCAAATCATGTTGTTATAAATTTATGTCACTCGACCTATCTCCACATATGCAGCAATATCTATACTCCTGTACACAGACAGACACAAAATTCAGCCACCTACAGGCTAGAGCAACCTCAGATGTTTGGACACAGCCCACATCTGGAAAGGTTTGTACAAAAGCACATCCACTGGTGCCGCAACACAAGGCGGACGCGCGCTGTTCGCGAGCTCCAAACCCCCCCACAGCCACCGTTGCTGAGAGTCAGCATCTCCGCGAGCATCAGCACTGCCTCCATCTCACAGGGTCAGAGCTGCAGGACGCAGAGAGGTAATGTGCCACGAAGCCCTTGATGCCACAGTTGTTCTTCCTCTACAAATAACTCCCGGTGGTGAGCAAGCTGCAGCTGGCGTAGCTCCACCGCCTGCAGTGGAGTGTGCCATGACTGACTTACACCTTAAAAGCACTGCGCCTGCTTTTACGGCAGGCATGGGAGACGTCAGGCAGCCGTGCCTAGCCTGGCTGGGGTGACGGTCAGAGACGCCCGGGTGAAACACAAGCAAGGCTCAGCTCAGCTCGGGCCCCCCGCGTCGGCCTGAGCCCAAAGGAGAGCTGCTGACGCACAACACGCTTTAGCAAAAGCTGCTCAGGGAAATGCTGAAGGAGCAGCTAGGAAGGGGAGAACCCGTGCCTCTGTGGAGTAAAGAATATCAAGGAGAGTATAGGCAGATATACTTAAAGAGTCATCTTTCTATTTTAAAGTGCGTATTTATGCTAAACTTCCTAATTCTAAATCCCAGGCTCTGGGAAATCACACACACTTAAATAAAATCATGGCTCTGGTTTGCACTTAGTCTTCCATACCTTCCTGTGCTCCACTTTTTGCTGCAGGGTCCACCTACACTGCACAGTCAACTTCCTTCTCTCTGGGGCATTTTCACAAGTCTTTTAGGGTTTTTTTTTTCCTCTCCTTCTTCCCTTTTCCTCTTCTGTCCTTGCCTCCCCTGTTCTCACACAAATATGAGAAGGTGCCCCCATCCCTCTGTGCCCACATCACTCTATTCCTGATACCAACACCACAGCATTTTTTCAAAGCATAAAGATGGAGCTCGAAACAGATCTATGTCAGTTTGGTTTGGTGTTTTTTTTGTTGGTTGTTTGTTCTGCCCCCCCTTACATTGCCGGAGACTGAATATCTCTCACAGATGATCATCTTCCGTTAATGTCTAGACTAAGACATCTTTGCCCATCCCCACCTTCTCTATAGTGGTTGCCTCCACGCAGGATTTACAAGCCGAAAACATCAGAACATTGTTACTGCATTGCCTTGTGTTCTTGGGTCTTTCTTTTTTCCCTTTTGAGAAGAAAACTCCAAACTTTGTTTCACATCAACCTAACCCTGTTGTTGGAAGAGAAGGGGCAGTTCATTATTCGGTTTTTGTTTTGTTCTGACCAGAGAATTAAATGAAGCCCAGCCATCTTCACACCACTCGCCGTAAGGCAGGCAAACACAGGCTGCTCACGACTGCTGCTGCTGCTCTCCTCAGCAGTACGTGCTCCTGCAAGGGCACAAGCCTCCAGACCGCAAATTTGGCCCCAGCTCTGGTCAGAAACTGGGACTCTGGGTCCTGAAAGGCATTCACTCATGCCAGCAGGAGCACCTATCCACTGACACGCTCAAGGTGAGACACGACAGAAAAACCCGGGGAGAAGCAAAACTGTCTAACACTACACGTGTTCACTGTTTTACCAACCGAAAATCCCGTTATGTTGGCAAGCCAAGCAAAAGCAAGTCTGTTGGCTTCACTGGTGTTTTCCTGCTTGTGTCATCTGAACTCAGTCTGCTCCCTCACCTAGAGGTATACTGTCTTGGTAAAATGTACCTTTAATGCCTCACTCAACCTCCAAAAATTTAATACGTACAGTAAATAATTGATTTTAAGACTTCAAATACAGGAAGAGAGAAGTCAGCCACTGCAGAGCTTCACAACCTCCTGCCCTTTGGACAGCATGGGCACAAGCAGTTACGGACAGCCATCTCCTGCTCGGGAACACAACCAGACATAGAACACGCCTTTATTTCTTATCTATCGTACCCACACGCATAGCTAGCTTCAGCAAATTTTAAATTTTATATCAATCCCCTACTAGTTATTTGATCAAAGTAGTTTTTCAGGCTCGTGATATCCGACTTCCTCATCTTTAGGAATAACCTGGCACGAACTGGGCCACGAGATCACTTCCCAAAAGGGCTGAAGTGAAAAAGTTGAAGGCGTCGTCAGACATCACTGGGATTGAGACTAGGTCACCGAGCAGCGTTACCCCACAGACATTTTGCACAGGCCATGTGGACTTTATGTGCCTGACTCTGGTCTGGGGAGTGGGAAACTGCTCCGCACTGTTGGTGTGCATCACTGCGGTGTCCCAGCATGGTCCTTCCAACGCCTGTCACCCTGCCTAGCTCCTACCTGGCTCCAACAACCACCTCACGCACGCAGCGCCCGCTCAGGAACCTCTCTGCGGCTGCCTCAGCCTCCTCTCCACCCAGCTGCTTTCCTTACGCGCAGATGGCTTTGAGCAACTCGGACGGCCACGCACCCAAACACAAAAGAGCGTTTCAGCGAGGCGTTCTTGCAAGCCGTGGGAACACCCTGAAGCAGAGGAGGAGGAACAAGGCACTCAAAGGGCAACCTAGCAATAGCCAGGTTCCTCTTGTTCTCATTTGTCACTTAGTGAAATATTTGGTTTTTTAAAAAAATACAAATAAAAAGCTGTTCGACATAAACAAACCAGCCTTGGCGATTCCCACGTGGTGACTGGAGAGCCAGGCTGGGGCTGCCACCAGCCCTGCACAGCTGACAAGAGCCTTGCCGTGCTCCTACAAAGGCAGGGAGCCACCGGTGCTGCGAGTCCTTTAACCTTCAAGAGCACCGTTAGATTTTAACATACGCCAAAAAAAATACCCATATTTCTGTCTCCGAGTCTTGCTGATCCACGACCGTTTCTGTCAGAAGCAATGATTGCAACCCCTGCCAACAGCCCATGCTTTCCACGGCGCGCGGACAAAAACCTGCGCTTTAAACAAGTAATGCTCTCACAGCCACGTCTGTTCCCGTGGAACAATCACTGCAAGTGACATTCGCATTTGGCCCATAAGCAGAGGAGTTCACCTGACACAGGGTGGCCCAATTAATGCTAAAGACCTTGTCTCTCTGATCCCGAGATGACACTGGATTCCAATACAGCTCCCATTTAAGAATATTACGGAAGACTCAATCACTTGTCCAAAGGGAGCAGCACACGGAGCTCGGCTGTCGGGAGAGGTTGCTTCTCGGAAGCGGCACGTCAGGCTCTGCCCGAGAGACTCAACCTGACAGAGAGCCAGTCTCTGTTGGCCATCAATTACTTCTAGCAAGAACGGCAGAGGCAGTGCTGTGGGAGGCAGCGGCGGGCAGGCAGGCAGGAGCCCACCGAGCAGAGCCCTGCTTCCCCAGGGGAAGAGGGGAGCCGTGTGCCGTACGGGAACCCGGACTGCTCCTCCTGCAGGGAAACGCCACGCCGCCTTAGCCAGTCTCCATCGCAGGGCCAGAGCCTGGGGCACAGAGAGCCGGGGCAGAAAATGCCATTGTATTTCCAGCGTTCACTTTTACACCCGCTTAGGGAAATAAAGGAACAAGAGAAGAGGGAACCATCTCCTTTGTCCTCCAGTAACGTAAGGTTCTGGGTGGGACTAAGTAGGAGCACAAGATATTGTCAAGCATATGGATTATTCTTTCTTTACCACATAAAGGCAGCAAGAAGAGGAGGACGGATAGTGGCATGGCTTATGTAAGATTGCTGTCTTGTTTCATGTAGAACAGCCAAAACCCAGGTGAGCACAGGGCAGAAACACCACTGTTCCCTATTTGTGGAGACAAAAGATAGCAAAAGGGTTAATCAAGATCTCTCTATGGTCAGATCTAATTTAGCATCCGGACTGCTGATCTAGAAGGGCAACCGTAAAGCAAATTAATAGCATTTCTAAAAAAAAAAATACCACGATTTAGGGACTGTCTACAAGAATGAGAACGGGGTACCAACTCTCAGATGGAAATACCAAAATGATCACCGCCATAGGAAAAAAAAAAAAAGGCAGCAAAGTATTTACTAGTTATTATACGCTAAAGGAATGGAACCCCCAGTAACATCAGGCGCCCAGCAGCAGGTGCTAAGAGGCAGCGCTCCGTGCAGAAGCCCTTGCCGCCCGAGCAGGCAGGGCGACGGCTGGCTGCTGCCCTCCCCTCCCCACCAGGGCTGGCAGGCGGCCCCAGGCGGGGACGTGCTGCTCCTCAGGTCACTGCCGTGACACCAGGGCCAGCCAGGGCAGCGCGTGCTGCCGCCGGGAAGGGGACCAGGCGCAGGACCAGGACCGCGCCGGCGGATGGGCAGTGCAGAGCACGTGACAGCAGCTGCAGCAGTGTCTGACTCGTACCGAAGGGAAGCTTTACGCAGCTTTTAGAAACCAGCAAACGACACTCATTGCTGACACGCTTTTAGATGACAGTCATTCGAGAAAGCACAGGGAAGGAACACAGAGGTGACCACGAAGCAGCAGCAGTGGATTAAACTACTTCCTTTTGTTTGAAGGAGTTACAAGTTCAGTCATGATGAGATAACATAACCCTCAGGGACCCAAACATCTGGAAAAAACAATTCAGGAGAGACAACGGCACAGCTCCCTCTAATTCGAATGGGGTCAAGATCTCCCCACCCGAGTTTACATTCCCAGGTTTGTGGCCCTGAGAGATGCGTTCCCCGCGTACGCCCGCATCCCTAAGCGCCAGCTGCACACGGCAGCCAAGGCGGGAACAGGACAGGAGGTCCCGCACTGAGGAGTAACTTCAGGAGTAAGTCCGGCCCCTCTGTCGGGAAGCAACTTCTTGCAGTAGATGGTCGTGAGTGTAACGAGCCTTAACGCCAGCTAGGCTCTGGAACCAACAGGTAGACAACTTCGGATAATATTCAGAGCCTTTACTTTTAAACGCGAGAGTGTGAAACCGACGGAACACGTTACACAGGGACAGGGATGTACTCCCTGTAACTCAAGGTTAGACGCTTGCCCCAAAATAGCACCTTTTTCCCCGAGGAAGACCCCTCAGAAGTTGGGGGTGCTACACGCTGCTCTTTCTGTGGCCAACCATAGAGAGGAACTGCCACCTACCCCGAGTGAGGCGCACACGTGCCCCCGCACCTTTCCACAGCCCAGGAGGCACAAAACTGCCTGGTGGGCCAAGCGCAGCGCGAGCTCCTCCTGCTTGCTACGCCGTGCACAGACTGCCACGGGGCTCCTGCGGGAAAAGGTTCCGGATAAGACAAAGTCCTGGGGCACAAAGCTTTTTCGGAGTTCACTTGTGACTTCCCTGGGAGAATATCATGCACATGAAGTTAAATCATTAGCGCTCAGTTCAACACAGCTAAGGTGATTTATATGAAAAGATAATTTAGGTTCCATTCTCTGCGTGGCCTTAGGAGAACTCCTAGTGCAAATGGTGTTAGTAGGAAAGAACCGGTATCGAAAGAGTCACCATCCATGGTGCTTTCTTCCCTAACAGGAGCAACAACATTGGACGTTAGTCCAAAGAGCAATATCCACTGCACACAAAGAAGTATCTCTGAATACATGAACGGGGAATACCTGCGGCCACATCCTAAACACCCTTCTAGACCCCACATACGGTGAACCTTGGTGAGGAAAGGCTGCAGCTTTCACTAAACAGTGCAGCTGCTAGGAAGAGAGTAGACAGGATTTCAGACGCGTATCCCCTCCCTATCGACCTGAAAGTTTTCCTTTTGCTCCAGCTCACTCTGTTGTTCTCATGAAGTGTCTGTTTCACACACTTAAATATCAGCTTCTACTGTAATCTGAAGTATCAAATTTCATTTGATTTTTTCATTAAGTTTGTCGGTGCTCTTTTCAGTACTGCTTTGAGTTGAGTCCAATTTTAAGCATATGAGATAAAACTAAACATCTTTAAGATGAACCGGAGGTTGCTACGTTACCATGACAGTCGGTTTGTACTGTAGCTGGTGATGGTTTGTGCTTGCTCGGATGGTAATTACTGTCAAAATGCAAAGGGCTAGCGAAGAGGGCCCATGGGAAAGGGCAGGATGACAGTCTATGCAAGACATCCTGCTAATAGGTCTGAGAGCAATTACTGTATGGTTTATGATCACAATACTTAACCCTCTACCTCTCAAATACCCCAACGCCTTTGCTCTCTGTGCCGGTGCCCCACTGGAAACCAGGCTCGCCCCGGCCCTAGAGCACGGCCGCTGGCTCTGCCCAGCCACGGCGCTCTTCGGTGCAATTTCGCCAAGCCTAAGTCATCCCTCCTTGATGTAAAGCTGTGCACTGAGTATGCAGACATCCTGAAACAAAACACTGGAAAATTTTTAATAGAATTTGTTTTGCTATCTCTGAAAACTATAATTAATATGTAATTTATTTTTTAACTACCTAAGTGCCGGCCCAACACAACAGACACCACCATCTAACAGTTGTCGTCTATAATATCCAGCAGTAGGAAATACAGAAAAAAAAAAACCCAGACCCAGCTTATTACAGAATACACGTAGCCTCTTGTTCTCATCTCCAATTTGAGCATGCCCTGGCTCCACTCTGGCCACACAACCCAGCGCAGCCAGACCTTCTATCAGCGTGAGGCAAAGGACAGAAATCGAGGGCACTACTGGCAAAATCAACACATTCACTAAGTGTGAACCCGTTTTCGGTCTGTCCCAAGTTGCAACCACTGCAAGAACAACCATCCCTTTGCACTTTCCCGCATTTTAGATCACTTCCCATGCACAGACATTCCTGGGAATTGGTACCTGTTCCCCTGAATATCCACAAAATGGATCTGCTTGTACTCGCAAGCGTTTTTCTTCACAAGGATGCGATGTAACGAGAGGTGCTGTGAATCCTTGCAGTGCTCCCTCTCCAGGGGTCAGGGATACTGTCTGTCTCATCTATCCAGCTCCACTGGAAGGACACAGCTGGGGAAACGCAGGGAAGCTCACAGTGATGCTGCCTGTGACATAGCTACTCAGTAACTTACTGGGGAGCTATTTTTGGTTAAGCTGTAAGTATTTATGGGGCTTCCAGTCTCTGAGGGACACCTGATCCCCACTCCAGCCCTGTTGATTCAACATCCTTCCCTATGGGAACAAAATCTGAAATCCAATACAACATATTTAAGAACCAGACCTTCTGCCTATCAGAGAAACCTATTTCTAAGAAGTGTAATCAGCCTCTGAACTTACAATTCATATCCAAGCTTGGAATACTGATTTCCTTCTAAGTTCCAGTGATATTTCCTTCACAGCTAGATGAATGTTTTTTAAGAAAAAGCACCTGTAAGAGATCCTGCCCTTCTTGGCCCCAAAGCCAAATCCCAAAGGATTAGAGAGAAACCCACCCGCCTGTCTCGGATAGGGCAGGACGGTGCAACCTCAACGGGTCAGTCCATCCGCGAGAGTACTTCTGACGAAGCGCGTAGTTTGCGTAGCCATGCTCAGCTCACCGCAGCCCCCGCCTCCTCAGCGACTGGAGGGCCACGCCAGAGCTGCTCCCTGGCTCCGCAGGACTCGATGGAAGATCCAAGTACTCTCACGTGTGACGGAAACTCTCTGTAGGCGGAGACTGAAGTGCACGGCCCGCACTGCCCACAGTCCCCGGGATGCCATCAGGGCTCTGCCAGCCTCTGCCGCGCAGAGCCCTCTCCTGCACAGCACAACTCCAATTATAATCTCATTCCGATTAACGGTGCCTTGATGGCAATTTCATTACTCAAAAAGTAACATTTATTAGTCTATTGTAATGTGTTGTGATTGTAACTCTAATGCTAATAGGACAAAGTTTAACCTCATTTCGTTTTCAGTACAGTTAAAAACCTTGTAACAATGTTCATAAATCAGAGTTTCAAATGCCATAAAAGCAAAGTTGCAGCTCTACACGATGCGTGTCTCTTTTTAATTTCTGTATTTCATATTAATCTCGGATCCAGTCTTTCAGAACTCCACTTAAAATCCACATTTTATTTAGATTATAATTTTGATAGCAGAAAAAAAATCCTAACCCCGCATATAATTTGCATGATTTAGGTAGACTGTGTTTTCAATTACATTAATAACCTAAAATGAAGCATACTATTAGAGCCCTTTCTCGCACTTAAAACGAACGTTTTCATTAGCGATTTCTTCAGAGATGCCCCTCCTTCCCCCAGCACTCCCCACACCTACCATGACAGACGTTATAAAGAAAACCCACCAGAACTTGGGTCTCGTGGTGTCCCCTGAGATAAGTTTTAGGTTTGATCGGAAACAAGAGGAACCTCAACTTTGGTTTGCACAGGAATGCTAGCGCGGCAGCTTGCACCTCACTGACGTTCCCGCAGACGTAACCGCTCTGGTCGCAGCGCTAAGGACGTCAGGACGCTCATGACTGTGGCCGCAGTCCTCGCTTTGGAAGACACATCACAAAGCCTCTGTCACTGTCACCACCCAGGCTACAATATGGGATGTTTAAGTTTATCCACCACTGCGCGAATGACCGGTGGAAAGTCATGCCGAGGGGAAGAGAAAGAAAAAAAAAAAAAAAGAAAGAAAAAAAAAAAAGGCTTCTCTGAAACCTCTTCAGTTTGGCCTTTTCACTGGATCTCAAAATGAGCTGGACAGTAGAGAAGCTGGCACACAGTCAATACCTGTTAGTCATAATATTCTTTTTCCATCCTTTCAAAGCCTGTGCAATTCTCCAAGGCAGAGAGGGAGAAGGGGGGACCCCCAGCCCTTCGCTCCCAAAGTCGCTCTGCTTCCCAGAGCAGCACTTGCTCACAGCCTCTGCTGCTGAGAGCTGAAGCACCTCTTTCCATTGCCCGAGCCTTGGGCTGGCTTTGAGATCCTCCCCTCCAACACGACTGTGACCAGCTGCTCATCTGTTTACGTGCACTGCCCTTTCCACAACATCACACTCAGGACGGCTCCGTCCTTCACGCAGGACCTGCTATTCTGAGGAAGGAACCGCTCCCTCGGAAGGCACCAGATGAGAGAGAAAATGGAGCCGTTCCTCCCGCTGCAGCCAGCCCCTGGGATACAGACAGAAACGGACGCGATTTTTGAAAGGCATTTTATCTCTGGCAAACCTCTCATGGGGGAAGGCTCCTCTGCCCCACCTGGAGAAGGAGTGCCATAGCTGTCCGGGCCAGAGGCGGAACGCGGTGCTCCGGGTTTGGCCGCTCCAGCTGCTCTGCAGCACTGGTTCCACCCACAGCCCCCAGCTCAGCAACCGGTACGCGGGGACAGGACTCCGGAGAGCCACGTTTGGGTCCTGGCACTGCCTACAAACACATCATTCCCTTTTCATCCTGGTGGGCAAAGGGTTTTAAATATTTTAAGTGCAGGGGGCAGCAGAGAGGTCCAGCAAAGAAGGGAAAGTGGCTCAGACCTGCCACCTTGTTACGCGTGGATACTGGCGCACTCTCCCAACAGAATGCCTGACGGGTCCAAGCCTGAGGCAAAAATCTATGCCCAGCCCCCGTGGCAGCTGTTCATCTGCTCCATACATGCTGGAGGATTTCTATTCCTTCCTACAGAATGCTCCGCTCCATCGCCAAAGGGAGCCCGGACTGGGAATGGGACTCAGAAACACATGCGCCAGAAACCCAACGGCATCTGTCGGTGCTCTGGACAGAGAGCGACTGAAGGGAGCAGGGACCTCCCAGCCCTCCTGGCCGGCGCGGACACTACGTCGGATGGAAGAACAGAGGATTTATGGAGCCCATTCCGCTTGCTTCCCCCAAGCGCAGCCCCTCCTCACCAGGTTTCACCTGAGGCAGGGGAAGCATCTGGCTTCAAACCAGCCGGTCTCTGCTCAGAGTCTAAGGGTTTACCAAACTTCTCCTGTCACCTCTTCTCTATGCCTTACCACACCCAGAATGTAAGAAGGACAAATAAAGAAAAACACCCTCCCTCCCTTGACCACATTTCTCCTTGCAGCTTCGGGCAGCCCAGCGCTCAGCCCTTGCCCGCTCTCCTCTCCATCCCCAGCCTTGCCCCCCAGCGCCCGCCACCTACTGTGTTACCTCCCAGGGTCCACGTCCCTCTCCTGTTCATAACACCAGTCAGGAACACAGGAAAAAAGACTACTTATAGTGTGTTGTGGCTGGGGTTTCCACACGCAATGACACCCCTGCCCAGGTGAGAGCTCTCTCAGGACCAAGCACAGCCACCAGTCTTCCCTCTCACTCACGACCCCATTCAGAGTCTTGCCCGACCTCCCCCCCCATTTTCCTATCTTCCTGTTTGGAAGCTCTGAACCTTTCTGCACAGAAGTCGCGCGGAGGAACTGGCACACACCCTGGGAGTGGAGGAGTCCTGCCCGGCAGAACACCGCAGCGGGAGGGGTGGACCGACTTCCAGGCTCCCGAGGCTAACACCGAGGTGTCACCTGCCTCAGAAGGCCGTGCCACTGCCTGCACACCCATGGTCACGCACACAGACCTGCTGTGTCAGACGTACCTGTAGACAGTATTCCTTGCTGGGATCACAGATAGCTCTCTAAGGCCCCGCTACGTATGACTCCTGCCGTGGGGGTCCCAAACACGTATCAAGAAACAGGGTTACGGTCTCAGAGGGAAAAGCAGAACAAGAAGAAACGGATGCAGGGAGTGACGTGCATCTCAGGCCGGTAACAGAGTCAGGTTTCTTGAAAACAGCATCCCTGTGCCCCGAAAACTAGCATCACTACCTCTCTCCAGCACACCCCTCAAGTGTTGTTGGCTGGTGTCTCCGGACGGAAGACTGCGATGAAGGTCACTACAGATGAGCTGACCTGACACAGCACCCACCAGGTCGTCAAGTGAGTTCCCCTTTTACCTGATCTTGCTGACCACCTTGGGGAAGACAGAGCTTTCAGCAGCATTTATTGACTCCCTGTCCTTGCAGGTGAGGGTTCCCGAAGCACGGCCTCAGAGCTGGAGTGTCACAGAGCGGCAGCACTGCGGCCAACGCACCCCTCACCCTGCATCGCCCGCTGAACCCTGCCCAGCCCGACGCTGTGCTTCTGCTCAGAACCAGCTGGCAAACCCCCACTGCTCAAAAATATTCACCCTTCAGAGCACAGCAAAATAAAACGGGGACAAATACCACCAGCCTGGCTCACTGGCTAGAAGGAAAGCTACTTCTCTTGTGCACGCTAGTGACCTTCACGGGACCTGATACATTATTGATGACAAAATGTGCTGTTTGCAAGGAGATGGGGTTGGGGGGGGTGTAGGAGGGGAGGGATGGGAAAGAATGAAGATGGAGGGTTTCACTTGAATTGCTGGTTATTTGGCACACAAGCAGCTTCCCCTCCCTTCCTACTGTCTGGTGCAGCGCTTTGCGGCAGACCCCACGGACTGAGCTGGAAGCATGCGCAAAAGGAGCAAGAACCGAGGAGGCCTCGTTTCCTGGGGCTGCAAACTTAATATCAATACTCCTACCTTGGCTGCACTTAAAAAGGTAATGCTTTCTTCACAACATTCATTTCCTAGCTGCATACTTGGTGGCTGAGCTGAAGTTCCAGTCTAATTATCACCCGTCCAGTGCCATCAAGCGCAGGAGAACGCGAGCCTTCTGAAGGAACCGCTTCTTTGGAAAGGAGCAACTGGAACGTGGGTTCCTCTTTATCAGAGGAAATAATGCACACCTCTCAAAGGCAGGATGAAAGCTATGCAAACGCCTCGGGAATGACTATGTACTTTTTCCTAGGTATCAATATGGCACAGCAGGTTTCCCATCACTGTTACTGTCTTCTTTTCTATTCCCTTGCAGCACGGTACGAAGCACCTGCTGTAATACCAAGATTTTGCCTTGCACACTAGTTCAGGTTATATTACTGCTGTTCATGTCTCAGGGAAGGCTATGAAATTCTCACATGGTTTCCTGTACTCGCTAGGTACAATCACACCTGATAGCCAGCCAGAAATTGAGCACAGCTTCACCCAGCTCTGCTCTAAACCCACATCTATGGGGTGGCTTTTTTAATCCTGACTCACAGGGAACCCTCCCACGCCATAACGCAATCGCTAGTGCACCAATAGTTCTCTCTGTTGAGCCCTGGAAGAGAATTTCCATACTTTAGTTGGCTAAGAGCAATGATAGTGTCCTTGGTCTCATTGCCTAGGGTGAGAGTGGCAAGAACCTGTAGGTTTTAAAGGCATTAGATACTGCTTCATGAGGAATACTGGTGTTAATTAATAATATTGGAGCAAGTCATGCTCCTTCTGCTACAAAATAAATCAGTTTCTGGGCAACATCATAGTGCCTACCTAGTGAAAGGTACACGGAGTCTTTCCTCCAGATGTTTACTCAAAAGCTCCCCCCCACACCCCCTGTACCAAGACAGTCCTGCAAAGCCCGTGTGTAGCACGGCGCACAGTTCCAGCTATACAGAAATAAGACACGGGTTTGAAATATTCTTTGACAGCCGTCACCTCAGACAGATTTTCTCGCAAGCCTTCGTTTTGTCATACTACTGCAAATAAATATTGTGGTGTGTGGAAAAAAACAAGAACTGTGTTCTATTTCTGCTGACTAAACATCTTCTCCCCCATTAGATAGAGCAGACACGGGAAATGCGTTGAGACATCAGCCTACGTCTATTTCTGAGATGTCAAACACAGAGGTGCTGATCTCTTCCCCCAGTAAACACAGCTTCAGAGACACTGCACTGGATCACAGAGCCCCTCTTACTCACATACCACAGCTGCCTTTCTTCCGAGGCACTACACGGGGAGGGAGATCAGCTCAAAATTCTATTTCCCTTTCACAAACAGAATAAATTTTCCATCTTCTTCAGGAATGGCCCTTTAGAAAACAAACACAGTTAAAGCCACTCTTTCCCTTACTAAAAACAACACCTCAACATTCTCCCCTCTATCCTTCCCTTCAATATTCTGTCCACGGTAATTGGATTTATTCTGCTCCTAAAGGTCCTTCGTCTGAAACAGGCAGAGCACAAACCTCTTGCTCTTTGCTCCGTGTTTTAGCTTCAACTTAGCCTCCGGTATTCATCCATGTATTTTTGCATATCACCATTCCTAAAAACCTTTCTTCTCACATCCTTTTTGGGGGGAGGGAAGGGAAAAGAAAGACGAGGCTCTCTGGGGACAGCTCAGCCTCTTTGGAGAGGCGGGAGGCAGTGGCCCCAGCCGGCAGCCTGGCCCGACTGCGGGAGCTCATCGGCAGAGGGCTCCCTCGCCTGCGCCAGCCTCACACAGCGTCTCCCCCACCTCCTCCCTCTCCTTCTCACACACGCTTGCGCTCGCAGAAGATCCAGATACATGAAGCTGTCATTTCTCATTGTTCTCAAATCAACCCTAATATCAGATGATACAAAACCACAAGGGCTTGGAGGATTCAAAGCCTCTCGGTAGAAAATTTGGAATCCACACGCAGCATGTTTAGAGATATTTCACACCTAGGACCGTCACAGCTGCCTTGAAGATTTCTTCTCCTTGTACAACTATTTGCAAATCTTGGACTACGTTTATCTTCACCCAGCTCCACCCTTCCTTCACCCTTTCATAGCAGCTACTTCTAACTAATACCAGCTGTAACGAGAAGCAGGTAGCCAAGTTGAGCACGCCCTCCACTCAGGCTCTACACACAGCGACTCGTCAGGTAAAAATAAGCAGTAAGCAATAAATTTCCTCTCCGCAAATTCTTACCAGTGAGTCTGGTCAGACTGTAATTAAAGAGAGAGGGTAATGGAATACAGCACAACACTTGATTATCAGGAACACACCCCAGAGTAGCTACTCCAGCCCCCTGGCATAGCTTGAAGGGTAACGCTATCCTTAGCGCAGCTCTTAACTGGGCCACTGAAGAGATTCAAGTGAAAATCTGCGAATAGGAGCCCACCATGAGGACCAGGACTCCGTGTAACCGTGCTGAAGCAGAGCAGCCGGCGCACTCCAAGCACACCCAAGAGAGGTCACTCCCATGATCGCTGCCACGGGCCAAACGCTTGCATTTACACCAGAAGATGAGCATGGTGAGCACAGGTCCTGCCCTGAGGAACACTAACTCCCCCTTCTTTGACCCTCATTCAAAGCATCTGTGTTACGTGAGTTCTCTTCCACTCTGCTCATCTGAAGGTGAACACTACTTTTGCTCTTACCTGCTGGCAGCAGACCGAAGGGCGTACCTTGACTAACGCGTTCTGTACGGCGAATGAAGGTCACAGTAGCTCCTGCTTAGTCGCACAGAGCAAGTAGACTTGGAGAGCAAACACAACGGAGTCGGAACTTCAGGTCGGGCGTTCCTGCCAATATCAGCCTGCGGCAAGGCCCACCCAGACCAACAGAACAGCACCACACATCACTACCGCTGAACCAAAAGCCCGTGCGGCTCCTTGGCCCTCGCTGCCAAACGAAGGAAAAGCGCCCTTACTGAAAAACAGCACTCGTACACACTAGGGAGCAAACTGAAGTGCGCCAGTTATTCCTGCTTCTGGATTTGAGATCAGCCCCAGCAAGTACCTATACTAACCACCAAAATAAAAGGTAAGGTCATTCTTTCCTTTTTCAATGCTGACAAACCCCGACACTTTTTTCCTCCGTTGCGTCTGGGGCTCTTTCCCCTTCAGCCCCGAGGTACTCTGCTGCTTTGGCTCCCTTCCCTACAGGCGTCCATAGCTTCACTTGCTGACCAGCCACAGTGTTATCTCCTTGATAAACTGTCATCAATCGCTGCAAGGTAAGTGAAGAGACAGCAAACCCACTTTCAAAAAAGACCGTTAAGACATCTCAAATCAGGACACCTACAGCCTATAATGAGATGGGAGCAGATGGTATAAGGAAACCCCTTGAATTCAAGCTAAAAAGGGGCAAAACGATAAACAGAGTGCTGTCCTTTACCACCTCCAACCTCTTCACTATGTCTGTCTATCCTAGATAAGCATCCATTATCCTCTCCATGAACAAAATTAAAACACACTACAATATTCAGACCCTGCCACAGGACATTATTTCTTCCCCCTTGACCAGCGTGCTTTAAGATTCATACTGGATGCATTTGATTCGTAAAGACAGCTGCTGCCACTGACTGCCAGCAGCGCAATCGTGTACAAATTGTACCAGTTCAGATCAAGTTACTAACCTGACCACAAAGGAAAAGAAAAAGAGAAGCCAGCACTGGTGTGGTGCAGATGAAACCAATGTGAGAAAAGCGGCTTATCAATAGCCATGATGTTCACCATCAGCTCGGCTTTCCTTCCGAGCCCAAGAATTTGTCTGCATGTCCTTCCCCACTTAGGAAAGGCTAGAGTCAAAAAGTTTGTGGCTAATGCTAATAGCTCAAGTTTTCAACTCAACTACTTCCTACACAATTTATTATGATTTGCTATGTTTGTACTGGAGTACAAAGAGCTACCTCTCCTCAAACTCTGAATCTGCAAAAAGATTTACCACCACCCACACTATCTCTCTACATGAGACGTCCACCACTTCAGACCCACTGTCATCTTATTCCAGTTGGGCACGTCTCAGGCCTGCAGAAGAACTACCCATTCAGAAACAGGACATCCGAGCAAGACGGTTTTTCCTCTAAAATGAAGATCCTACACTTGGAGCTTCCCGACAGAAGTAGTGACGTCTCTCACTTGGGTACCTGGCTTGCATTTGAGGCTGTCTTTGGACCATGTAAGGCAACTTACATCTGTAGCACCTGTGCACATGGACACAACAGTCCAGCCAGGGCCAGCAACAGTCCCTACGCAATCCCAGAAAAGAATTTGGGTGAGGAAGTCGAGGAGGGGCACAAATGCATGACCCAAGAACATTACTGCTTCAGTCCAAAGGTCCACCTCCCCTAAAAATCTGCTCTGCACCCACAGCTGTAGCAGATGCCTCTGCCAAGGCTATGGAACCATTCCTTCTAATAGACAGCCAGGCTCTACCCAATTTCCACACGGGCCATCTGCCCTCCGACCGTGCTGGCCCATCTAGTGAGGCTGCCAATACCTGTCCAGTGCTCCTGAGCTCCGCGGAGAACAAAGGTACACAAACACTCTGGTGTATTTCCTGGAAGTTTTTACAGAATGTTCTATAAATACCAACAAATACAAAATGGAAATATACCGATACGAGTGGAACTAGACCTGCTTCATCATAACACCATTTTAAAGGCACATCCTTTGCAGAAACAGCTATCTCTTGCTTTGGAAATCCACGGGGGACACCACTTCGGCATTTTCCCCATTCTTACTTGCCTTATGCCTTCTTTCTTCTCCTTCTACCTCTGCCACCAAGTATAAAGAGAAAAAACGGAAAGCTATTTTTTATTAATGCCATTAAGTAGCAGATTTTGACTAAAATGGATTTTTCAGCCGTGCAGGATGAAGGGGGAGCAGGCAGAGCTCCTGTTACCGACTCACTCACCACCAGTGTTTCTAACAGCGCTCCAGCAACAACAAAATCTCTACACTGGTTAAAAACAGGTCTCTCAAGTTCTTAACTCACACACATCTTTTTGTTCTCTGCGTTATATTAGAGGACTCAGAAATAGTGAGAACTGGGAAGTTCTACAACTAGGAAGAAGTAGGAACCACTGTCAGTAAGTTAAACGTGTCTCTGACAAACCCATAACTAACTTTGAGACTAAGCTCTGCTGACCCTCAGTTAGTTCGGCGTGTTGAAGTTCGTTGCTCGTGTACATCTCAGGCCTCTGCTTGCTGGAGGCTCTCTAACAAAGACACTGAGTTCTTGTTAATAAAATCACGGACAGACCTTTTTTTCTACCAGCCAGAAATCCTCCCCCTGGCCCTTATAAACCAAAGGCTGTGAAAGGGGACTAAACCCTATCTTCACAGAATGGGAAGGCACAGAACACATTCGTGGCAGTGCTCACAGTAGCACTGAACTCCAGGATGTAATCAATCCCGTGAGGATGTTGATGAAAACTTAATTATGGTCTCACTGAAATATGAAAAGGGAGTTGTTCAAAATCCTATTAACAATTTATCAATTTTGGCTTTTGAACACTGCATCGCTCCCCAATGCTTTATGGTGAGCAGGTACAAAGCTGCGTTTCGCAAGGCAGTTGACACAAAGAAGAACGGACCCAAACGAATGCAATTAACAGGCAAAAAGAGTTGGGGTTTTTTGTGGTTTTGGTCTTGGTTTCCCCCCCTCGCCTTAAGTTCATTGAAAATAAAGATATTGAAAAGATAACCCTGCAAGAAGAAACGCTGAAGATTTATTCCTTACTGTGCAAGCGACACCAGGGACGGGAAGCTGAACGCCGAGGAGAGATGTCGGCCCCAGCAGCTGCTGCTCCCCCAATCCTGAAGGAACCGCGTGTCCCCTGGCAGATGTCCACGGGTGACAGGGGAGCTCAGCGCTTCCCAGCGTACCATGAATATTGCATGTGCCACTGAGACTCACAGCCGTGCTCCTGGCAGAGACTCACTGCAGCTCCTGTGGGCAGCCGACCTGCTCCTTTGCACAGCAGTACTGAGGTGTCTGAACACGAAGATGTTATTTCATCCATGGCCAGAAGTATGTATTTGCTCACAGAGCCTTAGGTTCCTGGAAAGGAAGAGCAATTTGCTGCCCCTACTCCTTCTGTTGCCAGGAATAAAAATTGGAAAATGAAAAAGAAGCAATAACCTTTTCAAGCATCATATGGGAAAGCGCTCTTTCACCTCGGGCACTTCAGCCTGGACTTGTTTTTACTTCATGTCACATGACAGCGATTCTTCCTGCCCCCGAGGTGAGGCACGGCATAGGCACTTCCTCTCCTGTGGCTGATGACCCCAGGCCTTTCTTACACCTGGTCACGCGGCACTGCCTTCCATACCCAAACTCCCTCAGCACCAGAGGAACATCTCTTCACTTGCCCGTGGCTGCGGAGTAGGACAGGCAACGTTACTCAGTCTTGCAGAGTCACTCTTCATTTTGCCGTGACAGATGTGACAGCCCGAGAGCAAACACGGTCTCTGTGTAGGCTGAGAGCGTCAGCGCTGGGACACTCGCTGGGGTATCTGGGCACAACTCCTTCATCTGCTCAGCTGCTTATCCGCACTGAATCCTTTTACACGGAAAGTAGGAGCTGCGACCACCCACACTCAACTGCTCCAGCCTAGAGCTCAGAGGGTTCACGAGGCTTTCGTCTCACAATGTTACTTACGGTTGGGTTTTGATGCATGCTGAGTAACCGCTGTACGAAAGGTCATTTTTCAATCCATTCTTTTAGACTGAAGATAAAAATATCATTCAGTCGGCTATCATCAAATTAAAAAAAATCATTTACTGGAAAGCCAACTTTTGCTTAAAAACACACCCAGGAAACGGACCCGCTGCAGTTCGGAGATGCTCTGCGGAGCCCGGCTGGTACCCAGAGCCTAACTGGTAACCTGGCGCTCCTGACGGGCTCCTGTGGCTTCAGAACAGCCCTCAGCCACGCTGCTGGCCAGGGCCAACCTCCATTAGGGGCAACTGAGAAAAATACCTCGTTACAAACCAGGAAAACATAACAAGAAGATGCTCACAGACAATATGGATCTTCGGAAATGACCAGAGTAAAGGGCGCAAGAGAAAGAAAGGCAGCCTGCTGTTTCCCCCTGGCTGCGAGACCGGCTCCCGTGAGACTCATCTGGCAAAAAAACCTGAGCACCACACAACCTGCGTTACATACAACTCCATACACCCTGAAGTTTTAGGAAAATCATGCTCCATCAAATGTTGGAAAGCAGCTACCTTTTCTTTAAAAAAGTGAAAGTAATACTACATTCTACAATGACCCCATTCCAGGGGCAGGCTGAAACCTCTGACAGTGACCTTCCAGAGCGCTGGATGGCGGAGCCCAGCAGAGGGGACGGGGGGGAACGACTGCCTGGATCGTTTCTCCTTCCACGACCAGGGGAGTCGACTCCTTTCTGCTTGGGCTGCAGTCCTCCCCAGGGCTGACAGAAAAGCCACAACCCCGCTCGCTATTTTGGGCCAGGTTCTCAAGGGACATCAAGTGGTACCAGCTCTTCTGAGCCCAGGGGAAGCACAGCAGTTTGTGCCAGCTGAGGTTTCGGCGCCATTACCTCTTCTACCTACTGGTTTTTATTTGCCTTTCTACTGTTGGGCACCCAGTGGAGGCAGCCATATCCTTTCTCTCTTCGCTCAGCCTGCCCCAAATCCCATCATTTCTCCCCCAAAGCCCCACCCAGGCCTCTGAGGGCTGCGGGACCGGGGCACAACACTTGCACACCAGAGCAAAGAAGCATCAAAAATTCTGGTGTTGTAAAAGAGGAGGTGACAATGCCATCGGCTGTAATGCGAAACAGATGAGAAGCACGAAGAACCTGCTCCGACTGAAACCGCTTGACAATTGTTTTAAATTTAATTTTCTCCTTCCTCACAAAAGAGAGCCAGTAAATTCACCGCATCTCTTTGTCCTTGAAGGCGAACATCAGAAGGGAAGAAATCTTCCAAGAGAAGTTATTCCCCAAGTTCACAGTTAATATTTCTTTCTTATTTGGGGGAGTCTTTGGGGACAGGACTGTACCAAAGGAACCAGGGTAGGACGAGGTCAAGAAGCCTTCTGCTCCCAATTACCATATTTTGGGCAGGGGCCATGGGAACCCACACGCCTTGTCCTAATTGATGAAGTGAACGTATCGACTCCAACACAGACAAGAAAACATGAACTAGGCAAGATTATCGAGGTCCTCACCATCTTGTCACCCACTAAATGGGAGAAGCGTAGTTAACAGCGCTAGAGAAATGTTTCCTATTTGATTTTATTAACTGATTGACATGAATTAATGCATTGGGATATTTGATTGTGTCATAAAATGTGTATATGAACATCATGATTCAATTTAATGTACCCATTACTGCTTGATGTGCCATTATATTAGACTAAATTAAAAGAATTTTATGGAAAAAAAATTGCAATTAAAGACTCAAAATTGATTACATTCATAACTTAGAGGATATTCACTTCTATTCATGTTTTGAATAATGACAATAAGAGAACCAGAAAACAACATAGACTATGTAAAGATGGACAAAATAAAGCATGGCAGAGATAAACAGTACAAACGAGATGAAGGGTCCATAAAGCCCCACCTTCCTACAGACTGGGAAACAGCTGAGAGCAGACCATCAACACCGCCACAGCGTCTGCTATTACTGCATTCATTTTTTTAGAGAGCCCCACTGCAGCGTAGTTTGAAACACGCAGGACGACATTTTCCCTGAGCTGCACATCTATTGGCCTACTGGGGGAATCTTTGTTGGGGATCTGTGTGTGTGTGGGGGGGGGTGGTGGGTTGGGTTTTTTTAAGCAGTGTCCACTGCAGTTATTTCTACCTTGAACCATAGACAAATTTTTTAATCATGCCTTAGAACGTTGGTTCCAGCTGTGTGTTCAGCTTGTCCTTTTCTGAGGGTGAATATTGCTCCGTCCTCACCCAAATCAGCACCTGTGGATCCGGGCCGCTGCTCACTCAGAGCTTTCTCATGAAAATGCTGTCACTTAGACTATCATCATCCATGAGAGGACCCACCGTTGGTTCATACTGCTGGTCAGTAGCTCCTTCGCCTCATTACCAGTACCTGCCATGCAAGCCATGTGTCAGACAAAGCAGGGGAAGCTGTGTGGGGAGCAGGGGGGAAGGGGACCAAAACCCGATGACCTTAGCATATACATTAGGTACATCTTGGCATTTCTCCTGAAAAAAGGGAAAAAGGGAGTGTGTGCACAGGCGTGCACTTTAAGGTACTTAAAGATCATGCACAACCCTTCCAAGAGACTACCTTTTTTTCCCCCTCCTAAAAACTTTAATGACCACTTATAGCTACCGTATAGCCTTACCCAGTGTTTAACTGCCTTCACAGTTGAAGCGTTTTGCAATTTCCCACTTGAATCTTTGGTGCCACTTAAACCCTTATATTCTTTATTTTCTTTCTCTAAACTGATCACATATATGCTGTAAAATGACATCAGAGAATACCGAGTAGACCGGGGCCCATTAGAGACTCCCTTCAGATGCTGCAGAGCCCTCTTAACGAGACAGTGCACCCGTGATAAGGCACCGCAAGTTTGCAAGGAGGTGTCATCACGACCACATTTCCTACACTTGTTGAAAGACTTCCTCTTCTCTCTGAATTATCTCAGACAAAAGATAATCTTCCACACATTAATTCATCTCAATACCTGGCAAAGCTTCAGCACGTACTATGGACTTGAATACTCCTATATGTATACAAAATCTCTAACTTCCCTCCTGTTGGGGCACGTACATTTACTCCTTTCTCAGCAGTATTTCAATAAATTATCTCCTCATTGTTACTATTGTTGAGGAATTTGAGAGGCCCAAGAGGCTGATGCAGCCTTCATTCTTTCTAGTGTCATCTATGACGCGAGTTTCCTACCCACAAAAGCACGCCTATACTTCCTTTTCTTTCTTCCGTATCTGTCAAATTAACAAATAGCAATTTTTCTTACTCAATGAAGATAATGGTTCAAATAAACAACTATTTTGAGGGTGAAAAATCTGCCACCTGGTAAGCGATTAAAAGATCGCTAAAAACAAACTATCTCAGTGTGTCTTTCGATACCTATTTTTATTAGCTTATTGACACCTCCACTCCCAGAAAATAATACACATCATTGCTCCATCAAGTTTGTCATGTGGAGCTGTTCTACAGGAGTGAATCATCTGATTCTCCAAGAGTGGTAAGAAAACAGCTTTGTTTCCCCAAAGAACACCTTGTCGCAGTTAAGTCCTACATCTTTTAAGAATACTGGTAATGTGGCCCCTTAACTAGGTTAAGCATCTTCCTAAAGCTTCTGGGCAACGTATCTCATCCTCAGGGCTTCTTTAGCAAGCAAGATTCATCAAGAGAAGCTGCAATGCTTCATCTACGTTCGGCTGACTTCAAGTAGTACTAACACGGTCAAAGATTTGGTCTCACATTGAAAGAGCTGTTACTTATTTCCCAGAAAAAGTGTTTGGTAGATGAGATGATTTAAGTTTTGCAGGTGTCTCCTTTTGCTCATCTGGTGATTCGCTTAAATACCTCCTTTGGTACCACTATCCCACGTGCTCCTTCAGGTTAAGATCAATGGCATCAAGGAGCCTCCTCAACTGAAACCAAAGAGTTATCTTTTAGAGGAAAACAGGGTTCCTCTGTTCAGTTTAGAACTGCAAGTTTAGTTGAGATCACTAGATTACAACTTATTTTTCATGTCCTGATAATTAAGTATTTCTCAAGTCCGGTCACAGCCCATAAAAATTTGATGCCCCGTTAAAGGAGAGATTTTCACGGCTGTTTGCCAGAAACTAAGAATGTGCACCGACACTACAGAAACGAGAACTGTAAATGAATCACAGGTCAGTAAGTTCCTACACTTGTACTGTGATTCTGCCCGATTTTGGTCTGCTGTTGCCCATCACACCTACTGGGTGGTGTCTGCCAGGCAGAACGAGATGAACACATCAGGAACTGGCAAAACCTACCGTATTTCTCTGCTAGTAGCTTAGACATTTTCTGCAAGAGGATCCAAAGTCTGCACCTTAGCGTAGGCAACACCAACCATCTGCACTTATGCGCTTGGGGACATTCCTTCTGAGATCACACCCGAGGTCTCAAAGAAGTCAAACCAGGCGCGAGAAGGTATCACACTACCCTCTCACGTTGCTCTCATCTCCACTCAAGCCGCAGGGCCACCACTACTTGACTTCACAGACTAAAAGCAGTCCAGTAGTACACTGTGAAACCAGAAAACCCTTTCCAGAGTCAGCAGAGGCAAGCAGGCACACCGCCCAACCCCAGCTCTAAGCCTGTGCTGCAAGGAACAGCTCTGAGCCTTGGTACCTTCTCAGCTACTACCTGCTTCTGCCTCTGCCATCTATATAATCTGAAGAGCAGCACAGTGCCCTCTTTCAACCCAGAGAGCGTGACCCAGCTGGTATAAGTGGGTGACTGAATGCTACAATGCTATAAGCCTTCACCAGAACACCCTAAAACTGCACTCATGCAAACAGGACGCACCTTGACAGCCCCCAGCTCCCCCCCTCCCGCTTCTCCCCCATCGGCGGGACTGGCACTGGCACCTACGGAGACTGATGCTGCACAGACGGGTTCTACCTGCCCTGCCTGCTGCCTCCCAAATTGACCCAGGTCGCACAGTCTTACTCCATTTCACTCACAGCACTAAGCCAGGGTAAACCATTTCAGTCCAGGAACTCAACACTATCCTATGGACCTGAAAGAAGGAAAAACGGACAGAAATTCCCAGAGGGAGGGCCAAAACTGAAAACCGGGAAGAAAAACATCAAAATGCACCGGAAAGTGGGGAGAAGATCCATGGTAGATACAGGTATAAAAACCAAATAGAAGAGAGAGCACTGTCAGAGCACTGCAGAAGTCTTGCACACAGTTTTTACCTCCCAAACAAGCCAGCTGAAATTCCAGACCTACTGAACCAGTGACATCCACAGTAAAAGTCTCTACCAGAGGGCCAATACCAGCGATGGCTAACACTGGCTGCTTGGTAGTATCTAAACCTTACATTTTTTCTGAGAAATGAAAATGTTACTCAGAAATCCTGAATGATTTTCTCAGCATATGCAGATACAACTCTTGAGTAGGGATTGTGGACACCATCCAAACAAAAATTTCTGATTTAACCAGTACGCTGGATGGTCGGCCTGAGACATGCCCCACCTTCTGCAGACAAGAAAGACTGAGCAAGAACTAGGCATGTTCCTCAAGAGTAAGAAGGTAAAAAGTGAACACAAATCCCTCTGCCTCCCAAGTGCTGGCCTGTGATTCCAGCACAGCACTTACTGGTTCCCCCAACTCACTCCAGGTCCCCATTATCCATCAGACACTCAAGGAAGTCAACCTCAAGATGACAAAACAACTCTCCTTTGTAGATTCTTCTGGTTCCTTATGGAGATGAGTACCTTACTCTGCTTACAGATGTATTCGAGCTTTCTCTCCATCTCTGACATGTAGAAGCTGCTACAGGAACAGAAGAGGAGAGAAGGGAACTTGGTACCCGCTCCTTGTCTTTGTTACATGCAGGGTCTGGTAGGTGTCCTGGCTAACAGGAGTGCAGACCGTTAGTGCCTCCAGGAGACGACCCTGACCTACATAAACCTCAACACATCCTGGAAGGCAACAACCGCTCCGAAATCCACTGCAAATACCAAACTAACAGCATGAACACCTACACCAACACCTACCCGAGATTCTCCACACCACTGTCCGCAGTCAGGCTGCACACACGCAACACCACTTGCACAAAAACCAGTGTCTGGGGACTACAGACACACGTACTCATTGAAAAGGTACAAGAGAAGAGTTGGCACTCGAAGGTCTGTTCTCAGATGGCTGTGAAGAACAGACATGAAGGCATGTTGTTACTCTCCTGCTTTGCAGGCCTGCCTGCATCTGCTCTGTCTGATCCGAGTGTTTCAGCCCAGACCCCCGAGTTGGTATCGCAGTGAAACAGTTGCCAAAGAGCAAACATCTAATTTCTGCTAAGGTCCAGCTCAGGTTCAGTTCAATATCTGCACTTTGCAGGCAAGATTTGTGGGCTTAGAAGTTCAGGTGTGACTTTTTCACCCACTGCAAACAGCATTTCTAAAAGGCTGGTATTGCATGTTTTCAATAGCACTGTTACCCTTCACAAGGTATTGTTTCTTATTTAGCGTTTTGGCACGCTGGTGAGCGGCCATTAGGGTACTGAAGTGACAAACACAGCACAAACCCCAAACGGGCTGGGAGCAGCTCTCCTGAGGGTAGCAGACATAAGGCATCCATCTATCACGAGCCTCACAAGTCACTAGTGATTTTGGTACTAGCATTTTTAGTGCGCTTGCTGTCTAGGAACCTTTTAAACGCATCTGATTTTCCAGTCAATCAATACTCCAAAGTATCCCGCAAACTAAACAACATTTTAAGAAGCACAGCTATTTTTCCTCTGGGAAATAAGGGACGGCGCGTCAGGATTTGCCAGCTCGCCGCTTGGGGCTGCGCAGCGGCAGTCGGCTGACTTTGGAAAGACAAAGTTGGACTTGGTGAGATATTTGAAGGGGAAAGCGGTAAGGGCCTTGTGGAATACCCTCTTGAAGAGATGCCAACAAGTAAATTGTGGAAGAAAAAAAGTACAATGCATGTCAGATTTTTAATTACATGTCTATTTTCCCAACAAAGAAGTGCAATTAAAGTTAATCATTTCTATTATATTACACAATGCCTCCATTACTAATGGAATCAGGAATGCATGAAGGAAATGCACATTAATACATAAACACTTTTCATACAGATGAATATTTTGTACTCTGAACACATTCAAATATAGCAGTGCTCAATTATGCATCACCCACTTTAGCACATAACTACGTCAAATGCCTTTGGGGGGGGAGGGAAGATGAGAGCACGAGGCTGACTTACAAACTTCAGCGTCCCTAAAGAAGTTCCTTTGCCCACACGTCCTGAAAGCATCCATGAAAGCATCCCCTCGCTGCCTCTGACAGCTGTCACCCCCGTGGACTTGTGCATAAACCAGCACGCCTCTCCTCCCTCCTCTGAGCCCCAGAGCAGCTCTGCACATCGCATCTACAGGAGTTTCATTATGTCAGACAAATAATAAACAGCCTGAATAACAACAGAAAAGATCAGAGCCTTGTATAATTTATACAAACCAGGGCAAACTAATGGCATTTGAGGTACACACGGTTATTAGGCTAACTTTTGCTCTCTGGTGTCAATCCAGAGTAGTGCAATTGAATACAGGGGATTTAATCCATATTTACAGCACGTGTAGTAAGAGGCGAATTTGACTTTTTTTTTCCCCAGCGTTTATGGAAATATTTTTACGCTTTAGATTATTTTTGTAGACTCCTATGGCTCCTGCAGTCATTGTAAAATTCTACCTTTACCATACACCTGGTACATACGACAGGAACTTGCCAGTTCGGACGAAGGGCGGAGCTCTCTCAATCAACAGAGGTGAGAGTGGTGCCTATCCAGCTTTCTATCTGTAGCGTAGCCTCTTCTTAGCAGGCGCCCAGGGCAGCTTCTGCGCCTACAACCCATGACCGCAGTCCACCGACGCCAGGGCAGACGCAGATGTCTCTGAGCAAGCACTAGTGCCCACGTCTCGCGTTCCTTGAGTGAAATGAACATTAACAGCAACGCTCAACCATGCTGTCAGCTCTACTGCAGAAAATGACATGGAGATTTCACGGGCGCCGTGCTCCTCAGGCTGCACCTCTGAGCATCTAGCCTCCTTGTCCGAGAGCTTAACAGCTGAAGACGTATACAAGGATGAGAAATTTTGTGCCAATTCCAAATATTCGCTGCTTTAGTTCCTCTCCTACTCAAAGTTACTAGCAATTTACTAACTCACATAAGTTTTCCTAAGTTTTCCTTTTATTTTGACTTTCTGCCAGTACAGACAATTAACAAGAAACTTTATGTCCTGGCTACATTTTTTCTTTAAACCTGGTAAAACCGAGTACATTCAAACAGAGCACTGACAGCTTTAACTGCTTTTACTGTGGTGATGAACCACCTTGGAGAAAAACCCTGAAGCAGCAAATAATTTGCGGAGAAAATATATTGTTTTAATTTCAGCAAAGTCGACGCAAACTGATAACCAATGCAGGACATCATTATCTAACCCGTCTGAACTTAATTTACTCTTCTTTTTGAAATAGCAATTCCTAAAGAAGTGTGTTGCACCAAGACAGAGAGAAGGGGAAGAAAGGATGAAGCCAAAATCGGTCATCTTTTTTTGTGAGGACCTCCATTAGTAACCACCGTCCCTCTTGCTCAGCCCAAATCATTCTTCTCTATTTTTATGTATTTCATTTTCTAAAATTCAAATTAAGCACAGAACAAGTCACAGCAAACACTCATTCACAACAACAGAAAACCAACCAAAGCTAAGAGAAAGCTCTTAACTGCTTTCTCCGTGTTTCCCCTCAGCCACTGAAGACCTCCCAGTTGCTGCTCTCCTCAACAACGCTGAAGCCGTGTGTTACTCCCGAGCTCTCTCAGGACACTTCCACCAGGCCTGTCTCTCCCCAGGACAGGCTCCTTTCTCTCTGAGGCAAGCAACAATGCAGCAACTCAACCATCAACAGACCTGAGAACAGCAGCCTGCTGGCCAAGCACCTGCGATCTTCTCCATGGCCCCAGTTGCACGGCTCTTAAATGATCCTTCAGCTGCTCCAACACGGTACCACTGCCGCAATGCCTCTATACGGGGCTGGGCTGGCTCCTCCAGCTCCATCCTGCGGAGCCACAGCTCTGCTTTCAGCCATGCTTCACAGTAGGCCTTTGCCTCTCAGCTGCTGGGGGATGCCTTTGGTTAACCATTTCTACATGAGACATGGAGTGAAGATGTGCAGAAGACGAGCCTACCTAGAGACAGGCTCAGGAACACATCATGAAGCAACTACGGTGAAACGGGAAGCCGTTTGGGAGCAGCAAAGCCAGCAGCTCAGTGCTATGAGTACGGAGGAACAGGGTTAATTTCTTTCCCTTAAATAAAGGCACTGTAGCGGGCAGCAAAGGGCATGTCAGTGCTGGGAAGTGTCCAGCTGGAAAAGGATTTGCCAGTAGGGGAGAAAAAATTCAGCAGAGAACCTTGGGAGTGGAGCTGAACCTAAGCACTGGTTATGACAACTCTTCAGAAACCTGCTTTATCCCATTAAAATACACATGCTTATCTGGAAACGTCGCCTGAAATTCAAGATGCAGAATGCTAAGTATTACTGATGAAGAAATGAAGTGTTTTATGAGATAACTTTCAAAGAATCGAAAGATCATGAAAGCATATGACAGGACTCTGTTAGCAACTTCTGTCAATAAGCAGTGTTCAAAGAAAAAATAAAAATTAAAAGAAGACATCACTTAATGGTTATAGTCGGGTCCATTTCATACATTTAGGCCTAGTGAAAGTAAATTATTTTTAGCTACACAACCCTATCTGCATATAAAGTCCCTGCACACAGCGCAGAGCATCGAGGTAAATGCTCGCACCAGCAGCAGATGAGTGCTCTTTTGCATTCATCGCCCAGACCAGCACTGCGCCTGCTTTCTGAACAGGGAAACCGTAACGGAAACTGATGGCCAAATTATGTCCCGACTGGTTTAAATGAAGTCACAAAATAAACCCTCTAGCATCCAAGAACCCCCCATGGATGCCAATGGCAGCGGCAGTGCACATGATTTTTCCTGATGATCTCATTCAACTGGTGAGCTTACTTGCTGAAGGCGTTAGAGAACACCAGCCCACAGCTCAGCGTCTTTAAAGAACGCAAAACCTGAGCAGTGGCATTCTCTGGCAGAGATAGTTCTGTGCGTTGCAAACAATCCTTCTGATGTTGCAAGAGTATCAAAGCAGATTATCTGGACAACCTTACCTATAGCTACCTGAAATCCTTCCGAAGGCAAGACCCGTAGGTACTTTTGTGTTGTCAAATGGAAGGTTTAAATGGGCTTGAAATGACAATTCCTGTTCAGCAATAAATTACTCACTGCTCCTGATCCAGAAAAAAAACCCACAATGTTTAGGAATAATCACATATTTGCTTCCATAGTGTTACAATTAAGCACACACGAACATTAAACAAACCTTCTTTTGGGTCAGCGTTCAGACGAAAAGATTTGAGAGATAACAACAAAGATAATAAAAGGATGAAGACAAAACCAAAGATACTACAGATTCCCAAAAAAGGATTGATTTTCCTGGTTTTCTGAGCCGAGAGCTACAAACCAACCCTTAAGCACGCCAGAAGTCGCCCCTGCGGTGGAGCACTCACGCCCAGGGCACGGCAGGCGCTTCGGGCTGCGTCAGCTCACACAGGGACCAGCCAGTGTGGGAACACCTCAGCTCCCATCTTGCCAAACCCAGGAGCCTGGGATTCACCGAAGGCTTGACTTGGCTGCTCGGGAGGGTTCATCAGCTCACGCTGACAGCTCCAAGCACCCAACTGCGAGCCCTCTCCGACTAGCCCGTCTGAATTGGTCAGGCAGGGCTCCAAGAGATGCCAGCAGCGCGGGGTGGACACGGCCGTGCCTTCAGAGCCTGCTGGCAAACTGCAGGCAGGGAGCTCGCTGCAATCGCACTCGTCCTCTCTCCACTGCCCTTGCTCAGCTCCCTTTAGCTGGGCTTTAAATTCATTTGTTTTCTAACTTGCCTCTGGGCTTTTAATTACGATTACTGCAAACACAACACAGCCAGTGTTTATGGGTGCGAGGCAATGATTCACCGAGAATTATTTGTTTACAGCGTAGGTGTACCGCATGCTGCTTTCCAGCAGCCAGCCGGGAGAGAGGCGCCGCTCCAAGAAGCCATGCCGCTGGACTGCCGGCCGCAGAACGACTCCCTGCCCCAAGGGCGACTTGCCATAGCAGCAGCTGAAGCCACGAAGATGGACTTCCCAGGCCACAACTACGGTACTAGTTGAAGTCCACCGATGCTTACAGCTATTTAAGACTTCTGAAAACATTAAGCGGTAGTTTCACCATGTTACAGTATGGGCGCTCTTCTCTGCTTGCCACACTCCTACCCCAGGCCTGAAGGTTTCAGTCTTCTTCGAAGGCAGTCAAAGTACCCGACCCACACAGAAATGAGTTACCAGACCCTTAATCCAGCAGAGCTCTGTTCTGCTGCCTTTGCTGTTCCTTCTCTTCCCGCCACCGACACACAGAGCCACACGGCTCCTGCCAGCGGCTGCACAAACACTCACTTGAATTCAGCCGCGCTCATGACACCAGCGGGGAATGCTCAGCTCTGGCCCAAGGGCTGCCTCGGCTGCTGGCACTCAGGACGCTTTTAGTCTGGGAGAAGGGTCCCCCTTGGCCATCCTCCCTCCGCCGCTTCAGCCGCTCTTCAGCCATGCCTCCCCATTCCCCTCTCTCAAACGCTGGGTGTGAGATTCCTTCACCACTTTAAGTGGACTTCATAATACTTAAGGAATCCCAGATGGCTGAAGAGGGCAACCAGCCTTCTGACCACTCTTAATGACATTTCGTGTCCTGGATTTATTAGCCCCAGCCCTCCCCAGTGCTCGCAAGCACCTCAGACATCTATGTGGAAAGCACAACACCTCTCGGCTGTCTGCCAGCTCGCCTTGTTACCCTGGGAGAGGAAGAAAAACTGTTTACAACTCCATCACAATCCTTGGATGACTTCAGGGCTACACCTCACAGATGACACAGAAAATAAAATGATCTATAATTTACAATTTGGCACGTGTAACAAAGGTCAAGGCTTCAACTTATACCATCAGAAACAACAGCTTGTAGAGGATGGAGAGCTGCTCTCGAAGGACGAAAAGGAAACCTCACTGGAACAGAAGTGCTCTCCCCACAGCCATCCTTTCCTCTCCGTGCCATCCGTCCTGCCCTAGGGAACACCGAGGGGCACATCCAACTCGCCCAACAGCAATGGCTACAATGGGCACCTCTTGCCACCAGCTCCCTCCAAGCAAAGGGAGGAGGAGGTGGGCTGTCAGGATGGCAACGCACCGCTTAGAGCCAACCACTTTCAGACAACACGGAGCTCTCTTGGTGTCCTTCCTCTGCTGGTTCACTAGCCGATTTATTACAGATCCATCAATAAACAGGAAAAGCTCATTGCCAGCAAGTAGGTATTTAAGTAATTAATATAGCTTCCTATAGGAAGGTTTTGTAGGACCCAACATAGTGGAGTAGCTGAACAGCTCAAGGGTTTCCTTCTCCCCAAAATCCTAAACTGCAACGTGTGTGCCAAAAGCCAAACACACGGTTCTGTAAAACCTTCAGCGAGTTGGCCGTGTGAGCTTGCTTGTAGAAAGACCAACACATCAGCAGAGGGCCCTTATCAGAAGAAATCGATCTGACCATCCTTTCCCACTTGGCTGTCCCGTGAGTTTCAGGTTTTCCATTATACTCTTGTGGCTACTTTTAACGGAATTTATCAAAGTATTTGCACAAGTCAAGAAACAAGCCTTTTGTTCCCCTAATCGGAGTTTGACACAAGCTGAGCTATCAAACAGCATGTGTTGTAGACAAGGAAAATCTTCAGAAAACTTAAAGAACTCCCATGTGGCCTCCTACGCTATCCCAAAGCAAGTTCGGTTTCACTGGACGGAAGTGCCTGAGTATACGATAACCTGTTTCTCAGGACACCGAGAAAAGCAAGACAGAATGTGGTCAACAAGAAGTGAAAGCCATGACATGAACACGAAGAGCAGTTTAAAGCTTATTAAACACAAAGACAGAGCAGAAGGAAATATTTAAAACCCTCAACAGAGAAAGATGATGTTTTGAAACTGTCCTTTTTAATGCTTTGGTGTTACTTTCTGATAAGGAAGAGCTGAAGAAGAGACTAGTTGTTTTGCCAGCTACTGAAAAGTGGCAGAATTTCAGAACATACTTATTAATTTGTTTATAAACCTCTCTGAAATAAAAAAAATGTAAGTAAACCCACAACACTTTTGTAGGTGAGTTTAAAACTAGTAATACATCAGGGCAGGTGTGTGTAAAATATTACAAACCATCCAAGCACAAGTTTTGAAGCATATGACAGAAATCACGGAGCACGCTGTAGATCACACCACATCTAAATGAAGAAGTGGAAACGAGAGACATTTCTGAAAAAGTAAAAGAACAACTGTGGAAAGGTAAGGAGAATGGAAGGGAGTCCTGTACGTGTGTAAGCTGAGGACAGGGCAGCGGCACAAAGTCCCTGCGCACTCCCGCTGCCTTCAGTCAGGTTCACCGCCCTTCACCTCACCAACTCCCAAACCGCCCAGCCCAACATTTCTGACCTTTATGGCAAATACTACAGTTACTTGGCAATAGCCAGGTACCTAAGAGCTTCCTCACCCAAAACCACTCGTGTCTTTCCTCCAAATTCCTTCAGTAGAGCAGAAGCAAGCAGGTGAGACTCCAAAGGCAAGTGAAGGTGCTGAGCCCTCCGGTACAGCCATCGCACCTGGGGCGCCCAACCGCTCCACGCGCCAGAATCCCGCGGCATCACAACCCCAAGCAGCCACGGAACACCCGTTGTGTCATTATTTACATAAGCAGATTACAACATCACGGTCTCATCAGTTCAGCTATTGTGTCTTGTTAGCTTAACTAAATTTCGAACTCCGTAAGGAGCGGCATTTCCCCCTGAAGTTATTAAAGGGTAGATTTCTTTTAATTAAACTCATTTACATGACTAAATTAGATTTAATTACTCCCATTCATTTCACTAATACCTCTCTTTGATTGGAGAAAGGCAACTTTTCTAATTGCTTAAAACAGGACTCGGTGGGTCTTTCCTAGTAGAAGCTGGCAAGAGCAAACAACAGCTCTACGACTGAACGAAGGGACTAGTGTGGATTTTGGGGTGTCAAACACGCTTGACAGCTTTCTGCTGCCAGGCTTGTGTTGTGCATGGTGCCAACTGACAGCCCAAAAAATAAAGAGAATTATTTTCTTTATATCCCTAAGATCTAGCATTTATAGCATTATTTAAAGCAAGTGAATATTCACTACAAATTCTTTCCAAGTACCCCGTACCTGACCAAGAGACACACCAGGAGACAAACAGCAATTCAATTTGCTTCCCTGCTTTTTACTTTTGAAATTTGGGGTGGAGGGAGCAATTATTTGCCTTTTGATCCAGTATCCCGATTTCTCATGTCCTTTCCGACAATCACCTAAGTACTAGCAAAGGGAGAAAAAGCTGAAGTTTCTATTGCCATATTTAATAAAACAAGTATTACACAAGGGATGCCGTTGGGAGTGGTAGCTATTCAAAGAGCAAAGAGGAGAGCCCCTGCAGTAAGCGTCAGACCAGTGTTTACCAGAAGACAATGCCCACCCATAACACACAAGCTTGTCTCAGCATAGAGCTTTGTTATATCCCAACACTGACCAGAAAAATACGGTGCAGAACACAGAAGTGTGAACAGTCTTCTAGGGTCTCGCACACACCGCCTTACACCCAACACTTGCCTCCTTTTACACCAGCTATCAACTTGCTATGGAAATTATCCACGAAGCCAAAGCAACAAGGACAAGCTTCCCACTTGGCCAAAAGCAGTCATCATGCTAAACTCGGCGGGACCGTTTGGCACAACCCCCCAGCTTCCTTGCACGAGTCATTATCTTACGGTGTTCTATCTCGGTGACACGGAACCAGAAGAAGTTACGTACAGGATTCGTGACACACTGAACTTCCCGACAACGCCACACATGGCATCAGTCATTTCCCTCATGTTAATTCCAGTTTTGCCATCGGCATCACTGGCAGCCAGGCTGGACCTAACTTTCTGAACACACCAAAAAACCCCAAACCCACACAGGTCATGGCAGGGACACCCAGGTTTCATCCCCCTGATCGTCCTCCTGATCATCCCTGCTGTCAGTTCCCCATATTTACTCACAGCAGAAATTGATAGGTATAGCGGATTTGTGCTTTCTGTCCTCAAGTGCTCCAGACACTTAAAAATACTATATATGGCCAATTAAGTAAAACAGACCTTGCTGAAACACCACAGCCAGCAGAAGACACGAGCAGAAAATTTTAGGCAAAATTCTAAGGCTAAAAATGGAACGAGTACTCCCATTCTAAGCCATGCCAACGCTGCTGCATATTAGCTCACTACATCAAATACAACCCCCCTAACATCCTTATTTTTCTTTTTTTGATTAACCAAAATCTTAATCGACTAGAGTGGCGTTCTGCCAAAAACTGGCTGACTTGAACCCACCGCTAAGAACAGCACACCTGATCTTTGTACAAAACCCAGAAATTTCACACCTCTATTTAAAGATTAGTAAAGCACAACACAGCCTTTGTGCTTCGCAGAACAGTTAATGATGTATTTGCGAATTTAATAATCACATTGATCTTTTTTCAGATGTACGCGGACGCAGAATGCAAGCACGCTTTGAAGATAGCCTAGTTCAGCTGAGGTGAATGAATTTGATTTCTGCAAGACAAACACAAATCTCTCTACTACTTGGCACCAGTTCCTTTCATTAGATACAATTCTTCTGCCCCCTTTCTCAACATGTAAATAGTATTTATCCAACCACACATGATGTGTGGCCTAATTATCACTCTAATATTTTTCAGGAAAAAAATTAGTGTAATTAACAAGGAAATAAGAAACAAGCCCCCCTGCCCTGTTGTGTTATTTTTTTTCTAAATCAGGTTCAGTAGTTATCACAGTGGTTGGAACGTGGTATTTTGATTCTTTGCCAGCACTTAATCTCAATAGATTTTGAAATTCATGAAATCTTTCAAAATAAAGACCTTATCACTTTTCTGGTCACTTTTTCTCTGCACACCTCCCCTCCCCACCCCCAAGGAAACACAGTATCTTCACAGTTTCTTCATCAGAAAAGATTTTGAGGAAACAGTGTCATCAAAAAACAAGCTAAAATATCTAGTTTTCAGAGGATAAATCATCTGAAATAAGAACATGCCGAATGTAATCCAAGCCCATAGGAAACCAAGTTTTTGATGGGCACAGACGCTGAAGCAGACCTTCAGCTACGCACAAGTAGAAAGAAAGGCAGCAGAAGGCGGTGAAGAGACTCAGCCTGGCTTCAGGAGATCAACAGCCCACCCAAGAGCACACATGACTATTGTGTGTGTACACAACCCAAGGGCTTCAATCGACGCATCTTCCTCAGGGTGCCTTTCCCAACATCTGTGCAAAAAACCTCCTTCCCATTCATATGCATTTCGAGTCTACGATTTCATCTTTAGTTTCACATTAAATGATTTCAAAGTTGAACTGTAAATGCAGTAGAAGCAAACGATGAGCTTCTGCTGCGATAATGCATCGCAAGCAGACGAAGCGCCTGAGATCCCACACTTTGTCAGTTCTGCTCAAAACACCCTCCAGCTTTGTCCATCATTTTTCAGTCCCTTTTTGCATTGTTCATAAACTCTGCAAACTGTTGAGATCGAGATTATACTGCAACCAATCTTCACAGCACAAGACTTCGGTTGGGTGTATCATACGCTCTTCTGCACCAACAGCACACAACCAGTGGAGAACGAACGTGCTTTTTAACAGCCACTATTACACAGATTCTAAGCCTAAACTTACCATCGTGAGTCCGACTTCTGTTCGCTTTTGCTCTGTTCCAGTAGCTCATTTATCAAATTTCAAGATTCAAGGAGACATTTCAACAGCAAGAGATCTGTCCTCAGTACTACAGAAACCCTCAGCGCTTTAAACTGGGCACAACTCAGACAGCGGGTGCCTGAGCTGGAACGCCTGGATTCCCCTCCCAGAGGGGTTGCACGGACCTGAGCCCCCGGGGGTACTGCATCCCCTCCCACCCCCACCGCCAGCTAAGGTCAGCAGTTTGTCACGCATTTTTAAGAAACACTCCTCTCTCGTGCCCTTCCTTCCCTCCAGTACAAAACCACAGCACAAGTACTACCTGGGGAAGAGCTTCCTACCGCTCGTGTGGTACCAGACAACATTCTTCACTTGCATTTCATACCTCTGGTGTGCCATTCACTGCTGGAAAGAACAGACCCCATGGTGGCCACTTCCGATCCGTTTTTGACATGGTAAAGGGCTGCCTTGCTCACCCTGTATATCACTGTTTCTTCCCCATGCAGCATTCCTTGCTATCCCCGCATTAACGTAAAACACAACTAAGGGAAATGAATATGTAAGGATGGAGAAGTAGTCTGGAAATACAAAAAGTGTATATACTCCTGCAGTTAACCCCCACTCACCCGTTACCAGCAGCAGTGACCGAGCACTCCCTCTCTTTGGGGCCGCTGGGGATTTCCTAAGCGGTTCTGAAGCCATCTCTTTCCCCTCCACCAAACAGATACCACCACTGAACTCTGATTTGGGGCATTTCTGGTCAAGAATAAGGCTGTAATTAAATGCTTATGCAAAGTTTTACTGTCACATTTAGGAAATAACTTGAGAACATGCTTAATTTCAGGAATACCATGCCATTATTTTTCAAGTCCTATGCGGGAGAAACAGCTTTCTTGGTTCTGTTTTCATATGAAAAATTTTCATGCCCATCTCGCAACCAGGCTTCCCCTGGTTTTACTGGAATAAAAGCTGATTGCATCAATCAGTCTGAAGGTCTCCGTCTTTTCTTACTTCAACCAAACTACCGCAATTTCCCCAAACTTAATTGAAAATCTGAGTAAACATCTGAGGGTTGAATCATCAGAAAAAAAAGTCTGGGAGGGTGTGTGTGGTTTGTTGTTTTGTTGGTGGGTTCCCCCCTCCCCGCCGGCTTTTTTTGGGCGGGGAGGGTGTTAACATCAAGTAAATGTCTCAGCCCTGCCTGTCACAAAATACCTGAATGACTTCGGGTCATTGGTGTCATACACCATGCAAGCAAGCTTTGTCTTTCAGAACAGGGAGAAGGTTTGGGAAATTTAAGTGTCTATATGAGACTAGAGTATGTCGTGAAAACTTCCATCTAATCATGCCCCCTAACAAATGCTTTTGCTGTCGAGTAAGGAAAAAAGAAAAAAGTGCTGTTTAAAATGTTTGATAATCTGACAAGGCCATAAGGCTTAATGGAATCAATGATTACACACAGATGGATGATTAACTCCCGAGGTTTAATGTTAAAAAAAGAGTGCTGGATTGCTACTTAATGGAATTACGCTGCCCATATGGAAAAGAACTATACCCTGACTATACCCAGAATTATGGAACAGGTGGTAGATCTGGGCAGGACTGCTTGGAATGCACAAAAGCATTCTGAACTTGTAAGTGCCAGAAAAAAAGAAAAAAAAGTCTTTGAAACTGTGTTAACTTTTCACGTCTGAGAATTGTAAATGGCAAAAATTAATGAAATGATCCTCAAAGCCCCTTGTTTCAAGAAACAATCCTAGCAGCAATATTTGCCTGCGTGCTGCAGCCTCGCAACTGTTAAGAATACCCATGTGTGATTAAGAAATGTTGTTGAATTGCACATGACAGTAGGTCTTCATTTAGGGTTTTACACGAACGCTGTAATCTGTTATGTCGAGCCTATACGTGAGCTATCTCCACCTCTTCCCCAAAGAGCCCCCAAAAGCTCACCAGTCTTCTGCCCGTTGAGCGCATCCTACTCTCCACACCAATTTCTTCCTCAGAAAGAATCCCAAGGCCACTGCTACAGGACAGCACGCTTGGTTCTACCGTGGCCCCACATTACAGTACTGCTTCTTTTGTAGCAAATCCTATGCAACTCCATCCTCCCTTACAGCCGTGACGCCTCATTCCCCATCCTGCACGTAATTCCAAGTCAGCTATCTCGTAGCCTTTGCTTCTGCTGGTTGTCCGATGGCTCTCAGGCTTGCCAAACACCCCACTGCAGGAGCTCTAAGGAAACCCATTTCACACATCACAAACACTCCAAACCACTTTGTGGGATACCGTCATGAGCGATGTTACAATAATCCTTTACACGTGCCACCCCCGGAATCACCGTGCTTGAAAAGATGACCTCTCTCAGCCTCCACTGCAAGTCATGTCCACACAGTCACCGTTCCTTTCTGGTTTTTTGCCTGCAAGCACCAATCAGTTCATTTGTCTTCTCGCGTGTTCCCTGTACATACTAGTTCGCTGGGATGTTATCTGGTGGCTCATCTACAGAATTCATGAAGTATTTGTGGTAGTTCTTTTGTAACGAAGGTGGAAAACCGGCACTTTTAAGACCTTTGTACCATTCCTGGCTTTGCCACAGACCCACTGTAAACTCTCTTCTCTGTACCATGGATGAAAAACATTTCGCACAAGTCAAGGAGCATTGCCAAAAGCTTCTGCCCACAAGACTCAGAATCCAGCCCGACATCAGATGTGAGATTGTAGTGGGATAGCTGCAGTAGCCTCTAGAATGGAGACAGGACAGGGGATTATGAGAAGACAAGGGTAACATACTCTAAGACCCATTTCAAAAGCAAATTTGGTACCTCGACATCCAACGTCTTGCTGGATTGTATGAGCGTCACTGGTACATTTACATAATAAACACACATAATTAAAATGGCACAGCTATCCAGAAGGATCTACTTATTCTACCCTAAGAATAGCTTGCTTGTTTAGTTCAAACAATTTCCAAAATGACATCGACTAGATTACAAAGAAAATATTTTTAAGTGAAAAAACAGTAGTCCACAAAATAATGTTCCTAGAGAGGAGGAACTTGAAATTCACACCTCACGCTGGTAAAACAGCTCCATATGGAAGTATCCACAGTCACGCTTAGGCTTTGCAAGCCCAGTCAGTAGAAAATTAGGCTCTGCAGACTTCCAAATTAGGCTTCAGACCTAAACTCACTTCAATTTTGAGACCGCCATAAGCAGGAGGTTAGCTTAACGTAAAGCTGAGGTGCGATACGGGACGCCACAAGTCCTCTTCGCCCCGAGCCCTATGCCGGCAGCAGGCGGTGCGTTACCAGTCACCGCGCAGCTCCAGCAGACCCCCAGCCCCAACACTGAGCCTAGCCTGAGTCTGGCTGCCCATTACAGGAGGTTTTTGAGCCTTTTACACAGGTGAGAGAGGACGTTTTCAGAGAGTATGAGCTCTCCCTCCTTCCTCCCAGTGTAAACACTTGAAGGATCAGTTGTCAAAAATGACCACTCAGAATAAACTGAGGGTCGGATTTTTTCACCATCTAATTTATTCATGTTCGTCTGTAACCAAGGAAACAGAAGTGATTTTTCTCTCTCATCCAACATTTCCTCTTAAGGGTTGGGTTTTTTTAATCTGTAGGGTCTAATAGTTGTTGAAAACTGAATGCCAAATTACACCCAGAGGAGGTCAGCATTTCAGACACGCTCAGGACCCAAGTCTCCTTTCTTTCACCACCTCTATCCCTAGGGCTGCCAGCACCTCGGACTGCCCGCTCCTACCTTACCTATCTCAAGTACCTGAAGTACAAGTTTTTCCACCAAGTACTGCCTTTCATTATCTGTTGGTCCCCCGCATAACAGAGCATCTGTCTCAAACGATAAGACGCACTGTTGCAGTCAGTCAGGATAACGTGACCATGGAATCGCTCCCGCACTTCCATTCAGTAGATACCCGGTAGTCATTGACTTGGTTACTGCCCTCCCAATCATGATGGCTGCGTCGCGTCATTGAGAGGAGCTCTCTCCCTTCAAATGCCTTTCTCCAAGGCAGTAACAAAGGGCTTACAGCAAACCCGGAGGGAACAGCGGAGGAGTCCTGCTACACCGCCTCACGCCAAGCAATTGAACTCCACTGACCTAAAACATCAGCTGTGCCACTTCTTCAGGGTGCCCTTCTCTCTCTCGACATTCTCCGAGCCCTGGGTGGAGCTGATCTCCTGGGCAGCAACCCTCCCCCTCATTCCCTCTCTTTGCTGTTTGCTGGAGCTTTGGTAACCTGACATCACACTTCATACACGCCATCACCGCTTCTGGTGTGGAAAACCACCTGCTTGCAGCTCCTGGCTTGCACCAAACTTCCTAGCTCCACCTCAGACAGCGCGCTACCTCCTTTCCTGTATTCTGGAAGAACATATTACATTATCACGCCAACACATCCATCTCACTCTCTTCTATCCCTCTCCCTTTATTCTCGGCATAAAGCGATTCAAAGTCTGCAACATTTAACTCTCCTGTTGGCATTTCATGCAACGGGGCCAGGGACTCAAGAGGCCCCGCGGGCAGGATTCCATAGACACCCCCCCAGAGCAAACCTCCCGGCCCAGACAAACAAGGCAGAGACATGACGAAGCGGGGGAAAGACGACAGAGAAACCCGAGCACCTCTCCCAGCAGCCTACAGGGAGCAGGCCGGGAGCTGAAGCAACCTTTCCAAAAAGGCACGGCATCCTCTCACGCATACACCAAACAGGACAGGGTTTTCAGTGTAAGGCCATTCAACAGGCTGAGGCTTTCGCTGGACAGGCAAGATGTACCTGCTTCTCTGACCCAGAGGGCAGGCAGGAACACCCCGTGCCCCATCCCAGTCACTAGCCCAGCTTCACACTGGAACAGGCAGCGACAATTGCACGGCGCGTTCCCCTCTTGACTGTGACCTGAAGCAGTGTGCTGTGTAGAAGCCCCAAGAGAGGCTGCGACTGTCAACAAGGTCTCCTTCCCAAGGTCTTTGCTCATGAACTAAAAATGCAGAACACTCCTATCTCCATGGCAGCCCCTTCCTCAGAGCATAAAGTGACCACAGCTCTGGCTACTCTTCCTGCTTCTCCACCGTCGCTCCTGGCACTGAACCTCTTTCTAAGACAAAGAATCCGGCAGAGGCAGCCCCAGTGTGATAGCACGAAGTCTTCATTAAGTAATTGCCTAATATTCAGTCTAACAGCACGTAACGCACCACAACCCCAGCAGTCACGGCCCAGGCTGACGGCTCCTACTGACTGAAGCACCAGCTCCGCTGTTTGTGAGGGTTCCTTACTCTGCCACCAGGAGAAACACAACAGCAGACCAACACGGCTTCACAGATACGCCAGAGAGGCAAAAGTCACAAGCAGCATTTGAACTTCAAATAACCAGGGGGTTTTAAATGTGCAAAATAGAGACCACTCGACGCAGTAACTCTTTTGGTTCTTGCTATTCAGCAATTCTGACGGCAGTAACTGGCAGGAGAATTACTGTACAGTGTCATCCTTATGGAACATAGGGTACTCTCAAATTAAATTGGTACTGCTTCTGTGCTGCCATTAAGATGACTTATTTGTTTCTGATTAATTAGGTTTCAGCTTCTTTCTTTTTGGCATTACATTTTCCTCCTGTTCTGTCTATCTGGACAGTCTAGGTCTGTGTTGGCACAAATCAGTCACTGCAATTCTGGATCAGAAATCTGTGGCTTCGATGAACCTGGCTTCTGGTTCCTGTCAATCTCTGTTGCCGAGTATCACGAGACACACAGACATACAGACTCACACGCACACATACAATACAAAATCTCTGCAAAGGAGAGAAAAAAAAAAAAAAAAAAAAGGCAGCCGTGACAAGGTTGGCTTTTTTGGAACCACGGATAGGTGCCAACTAAAGGTCCTAGCAGCTTGTCTGCCAAAGCCGAAGAAGCTACGACAAACATTTGTCTCCTTGCTCATTTGAAGGCCTCATCATCGCCGGAGTGCTGGATCGCTGCAGGAAAAGGCTGGGAGGGAGGACAGACCTTCACCGCCCTCAACTGTTGCTGTACCTCTGAAGCCAGTCGAGTCACAGCAATCAGGGATCAGGCCATCAGTATTTTTGGCAGACAAACTCGGCTGAGCTTGCATTGCTGCTAATCCGTCAGAGTCTGACACTGCTCTAACACAGCGAGAAGAACCCATGAATGAGGAATTACAACAAATGGAGTCGTCACAATTTCGGGGAGAGAAGAAGCTGAAGTATTTCACAACGTTCCATGTGAAATTATGTAACGTTTGGAAATTGTGCTTTTTTTGGCAAACAATATATGGGGTCTCCAATGCGCAGATGGAAGAGCAGCTTATATTTAATAAAATAAAATTTGACATTCATGGCACATTATCATATACAGTCATACATTATGTATGATATAGACTTGGTATAGTTTACACACAGTCTAAACGTTTATCCTACAGATGGACAGGGAATTAGAGGGATAATAGCCTACATTATAGAAATGTTCCAAATGTGCACTTTTCCAAACACAAGTTAGTGGAAAAATCAGTTACAAGTAGAGGACAAAGCACAACATTTTTGCAATTTCCATTTTCACGCGCTCCCACCACCCTTTACAAAGGTGCCTAGCAAACTAAGGTACTTCTAGACAAAATAGAAGTAATGAACTTTTCAAGCTTCAGGAGGACAAAAGGGATCTACCGGCAGACAGTATTTTCCGCCCACCAACCCTCTCACTTCCTACTTGCCTCGGTAAAGGGACAGAAGAGGCCGGTCCCCATGGAGTGCCGCTCCTCACTGGTGTCAGCAGCAAGCACGCACAGCAACCGCGACCCAAGCGCAGGCTGTGCCACGCCACCGCCAGCATCGCATGGACCACTGCCCACTTCAACCCTCCCGCATGTTTTCAACCAGTTGCTCCCGAGGAGCCTGAAGGTAAAAGAGTTACTAAAAACTAATGAAAGCAGGCTAAAAAGCTAACGGGTTACTGGGAAACTGTCAAATACTTTTCAGGAAGAAAGACCATTGGCACCATAGCAACATCCAGCAACTCAACTGCTGAGGGAAATTCTTTTTGTTCCTCCCTTTTCTGTTCAGTAACTCTACGTTAGCCGAGGACAAGACCCATGAAAACCCAGTGTGACACCAAGCCCCAAGTGCCAAATACCGGCTTTGGCACCAGGCAACAAAATTCACACTGTTCTTAATTCACAGACCAAGAGGCTCTTTTTTTTTTTTTTATTGTAGCACCAGAAAGAAGCTTGACATCATCTACTCTGTTTCCTTGCGCCATACAGCTCAGTTATGCCTGAATGGAGTGCATAGAGGCACTCCCAGTAGTTTTGCCCAGTGATGTGAATTAGTTCGCCTACAACCACGAGGGCAACACCGCCCTTCAGCTGTGCAGAGGACAGCCGGTTCACCGCCCAGCGCAGTACTCGCGCACGGAACACGGCCCACGCTCGCAGCACCACCTGCACCATAGCAGGGCTCGTACCAGGGCTTGCTCCCAAGCTCCTTTTTTCCAGGGCCTGAACTTTTTTATCTAGTCTAGTAGTCCTGTGGCAAGGCATGCAACTGAGTTGAGCATCACGTAAACAAATACAATACGTCCTCCTCATGGATCCAAACCTGCTGCCTGATCCTTTCATTAAACGGAACGTACGACTTGTGTTTCCCACCTTGTCCCTTGTGCTGTACTTCATCCTCTGCTGGCCACAACAGGCCCTTAGAACTTATCTGACCGCTGCAAAGATACTTACATACCAAAACCACATCACCTCCCCCCCAACCTCTGTAGCAGCAAACGGACAGACCAGAGTTCCGAGTATGTCCATCCGCAGCCCCTCCATCAGTCCTCCAGCTCTCCCCTGAGCTCCCCGCAGCTGGGGATCAAGCCCTTCTCACACGCGTTGCCTTCCTTCAGGTCCACTTTACACCCCAGCAAGGTGCTGAGAGGGATGCCAGCGCTAACTCCCCCAGGTGTGATGGAGCAATGTCACAGTACCCTATGTTTCTCACCTCAATAGTGTCCCTAACTCCCACTCCCAAGACCACTAAAATGAGCTCGGTAATAAAAGAGACCAAGTTCCAGTATATTACAAGTCTTTAGCAGCAATACTCAAGGTAATAGCTCTCTCCATAATCGTTTGTCATGCAATTTTACACTCAAAGTTCAAAATTAATTACAAACACGAAACAAATCATGCTGTTAAAACATATATTATAAACAAATTATACTCTCAAAAGAGGTAACTTACAGCCTGGAAAAGTAATTGATAAACCTAAAGTGCTCACAAATAAATGCAAAAATGACAGGTCAAGTATTCACTGAGTGACCAACATATAAAACTAACCAGCTCAAGGCATAAAACATATAAACTGGGACTGCCACTCACTTTATCACAAACTGTAAATAAACCATATGGGGCTTTTTTTTGTTTTGGTTGGGTTTTTTGTTTGGGTTTTTTTGTTTGGTTTGGGCTTTTTTTTTTTTTTTAATTTATTTTCAATACTTATGTTCGTGGGCATCACTTCTAAACCAGACCCCCTCACTTGTAAAAAACTTCCTCAACCTTCAGCTCAATCCACTGGCTCTCACATAGCATTAACATTTTTGTTCAATAAACGCTTAAGGCTGTAGCAAGATCCTGCTTCATTTCAATCCCAAATTCTATGTGCCGAACGTTCAAAGGACATCGCCTCCTGCACCTCCCAGACTAGGCTGCACACAGGTACGTCAAGCCAGCAATCCCATCACAGAATTTTATCTACCTTGCAAAGCTGCAGCTATCTACCACAGAGTTCCCGGTTCTCTGAGATATCATCTGCTTCCCTGAGGACATGCGGATCTCAGCTGTCTCCCGCACCGATTCCAGGGGACCCCAAGTTGGGCTGCTCTCCCGTTCAGAAGAGTCCACCATGAGGTGATTGCCAGCTTAGCTCCCAGCTGCTCTGCCTGGGGAACAACAGCATTCTCCCGCTGTATCTTACTGACCATCCTCTACAAACCCCAGCCACCTTCCCACGGCTTGGGCAGTCGAGGGGGTTGCTAAGAGCCCGTCCTCATCCACTGCGGACTCAGTCAACAATTACTGGGGTCACGCTGCTGCATCCTTCCTCAGCTGATCAACAGCAAGCACCTAAGGCAGACAAATCTTCGAACAAAAGGAGATCACACCCTAAACCCACAACAGAACAACTGTTCCCATCACCTTTTTTTGTGCTTGTTGTCGTGATACCTCTGAACTGACTTTCCTCGAATCCATCCCTCGATTTCCCAACTTCCTTATTACGGTGCACAAAGTCCTTCCCCCACTCCTAGGGCAGCAGTGGTATTTTTCCTGAATTCCAATGCAATTTTCAAAGCCAATTAGTCAAGAATGTAACAATACCTAATAGCTATTGCTGTCTATTGTCTAGTATTTAGCCAAATATCATCAAACAGATACTGGGCAAGAAAAATGCTCACTTATTCAAGCAAGCCCAGCATAGCAGCCTTCTTGAACACCACCAAATACGCACTTCCATGCTGTTAGCCCTGTCAAGGTAACAACTGTCTTGCATTCACTATCAGCTGATACCGAGACCTGCGTCGCACAGCTCGTTGTACGTGATGTTAACTCCACAGTACTTAATAAAACCCACAGAGAAATAATGCAATTGAAACCAGACAGAGTAAGACATTAATACTGTGCATTTTAATCAAAGTGAGAGATATAATTATCTCTATGTAACTAGAAAAGCTGAAAGGTCCTAATGGGAAAAAATAAAACCATCTGTTTACTCTAAATCATTAAATGAGTGCTTTAGGACAATGTCATTCCCCTAAAGCCTATAACAATTTGGGCCTTAAGCAGAGATGCAAATTGATTAAATCCAAGCATATTTTGCTGCAAATGGCTGAATCAAAAGATCATTGAACAAACAGTAACTTCTGCCGTGCTTCCTACAAAAGACAAGCAGAAGATATTTCCCAGTTCCTGAATTTGCAGACAGGAACATTATCAGTGGCTTTCTCATAATCCAGGTGTAAAAAAAGCACCGTATTCTTTATTTTGGGAATCCCAAACCCCAGCTCATGTACCTACATCCCAATCCAGGAAAACGAGGCTGAACTTTCCTTGTCTACGCTCCTGTAGTGCTCAGGAAATCCAGTTCTCTGTGTCTCACAGCTTTGCCCACCGACTTTCAACAGCTGCTAGCAAGGCCCTGGGGGCTGACAATTCCCCAGGTGCTTTAACATGGCTATTGAAACAGTGCTGTCCCTTGCCGTCCAGGTGCTATTTTACTTGCCTGACATCACTAGCACTGACCTCAACTGTTTTGCCTCCTCTTCTGCCCTTGCAATGTGTTTCCCAGCAGTATATGCCGAGGCTCACAAGGGAGGTCAGCTCCTGGCACAACTGAGTCACCTACCAGCATCTGCCTGAGCTTCCTTCCAAGAAGGCAGGAGGAGAACAGTACTGGCTATGATTTGCTGTCCTCAGGGATTTAGATATTGACTCCAGGCAGCCCAGCTTTGAATACTCTTCTGTAGATTAAGCTTATTTTTCCAAATTTATAAAGAAATTTTTTTGTTTACATATACCTCAAGGAAAAGAAGATGCTCCCTGCCTCCCCCAAACAGATGCACCTCCGGTACATCAGTCTCTTCAACATGCTCCAAATGAGGACTCTGAAACCATACCCTACTCCGCGAGTGACAGGGTAAAACACAGCCCCTAGTTCACAAGTAGCTTTTGCGGCTACACATCTCCCACATGAAAAAAGCTTTCTCTAGTTTTGTTTTGTATGGGTTTAGATAGCCAGTGCAGCTCCGGAACATACAGATGCTGAGGCTCAGCATGTAAAGGTTTAGTATATGTGCCTACAGCATCAGGTAGAGGGCATGTGTTGACAAGCACCCAAACACTGCCATCTAGTATCTGAGTACCTGCTGTTGCTTCAAGGGGCAGCGTAGTCGGGGCAGAAAAGAAACCCCCGTGCGTTCTAACCCTCCTCTCCGAGGTGGGAGGCGAGGTGCGGCTAGGTTTAGATTCTGCGTGATGCCCGATTCACCACTATCACTCCAGGCACGTTTAATAGATATTAAACTGTTACGGGTCTGAACACACGGAGAGCAGACTGCACCCTCAGCCCAGTCGTGCTCATGAACTAGCACGGCCACTCTTTGGTCGCGTTCAATGAGAAACCCAAACGACTAGCCGCCGGCGCCGTACAGGTTATTGAAGCAACAGATACACAAGTTCTTTTGGATTGCCGGCGATAGCGCCTGTCTGCAAAGCACGTGCAAATCCTAAAGATGTCAGTAACATAGCTCGGTTACAAATGCGCTAAACTATAAAACAACTCTACAGAGGTTTCCAAGTTTCCCGGGGAAGCACTTGCTATAGCCAAGTGTTCGCACAGACAAGCGTCCTTATGGCGGGGGAAGAGAGGCTCAGCCCGGCGACTGATCCCAGAAGTCAAAGCAGTCTTTGGTGGAGTCCTCCTCGACTTGTACACCATGCTGTCTTCCCTAACATCTCCCCTTTTCTTGGGCTATATTTATACGATTTTTTATCTTCAAGGAGGAGTCCGAGTGACTCTCGTCACAAATACTCTCATTGTGACTGGCTTACAATTTTCTCGCCTCACGTTTAAAGGTATAGTTCACGAAAAATTCAGGGCGCAGACTCAAGGAGGAGTGGGCGCACCTTGGAGGCGGGTAGCTTTTGGGAGGGAGGGGTGTTTTGGTATTAGAATGACATTATAATGAGCAAAGTTCACCAAAGGACTGCATTTCCTCAAAAAAAGGACAGATCGGTGGCTCAGGTTACAAGTAGGCAGTTTATCACTTCCCTAAGACTTTCAAGGGCTCCATTCGGTCCCCAAGTTCCCAGTTTATCACAGAGTTTTAGCCGCGGTGTCTCCACTCCCCTCCATCCTTCGCACCCTTTTTCTTCCGTGATGCCATCTCGTTCCCGTGTTTGCTGGATTATCACAGGGTTTGGCCGTGGAGTCTCCACCCCACTCCACTCCCCGTGTCGCTTTGCAACCAGTATTGGACAGGGAATCACAGACGTAGCGGATTCTTTACATACCAGCTGCAGCTGTATTCTACCCTAGAAACCTTTTGATTTCACACCTTTCCTTAAGGTGTGACCAATGCTGTATTAGGGATCATTTTTAGTAATCATTCCACACCTGCATCCTCTCATTTAAAACTACGCTTGGTTCACTGTAAATCAGAATTACTTCTTTCATTCTGGATTAGTGCTTCTGTTGAAATTGAAAGAGGAACCACCTTCATGGAACAAAACCCTGCTGGAATACAGCATGGATATGAGCAGCTTCATTGCTAACAGAAGTGATGGAGATTTCCAGTTTAAGTGATACGCCATGAAGACAATAATCAAGACACAGCCTTGTAATTATGGTACAGGACTTAAGTTTGATTCCCAATCTGCCCTCTATGACCAAGTTCCCCTACATCTCATTTCCTCACCTGGGTGGGGGGGAAGACGAAGACGACAGACTTACCTTCTTACCTGTTTTGCCTACCTTGTCCAGGTAAACAAGTATGTGGTTTTGGTGTCTTTGGTTGGTTGGTTTTGTTTTCTTTTTTATTTTTATTTAATACACTTTCAGCAGAGAGAAACCTTTACTGATGTTTTGCCTTCACAGGGCAAGTGTGTCAATAGAGATACGTACACTGAAATGCTTTTAAATTATAGAAGCATGATGTACAGAGAGCTGGAAAGGAATACGAGCAAAACCAGAGGCAAGTGACTCACCCTGGAGCAGAGAGGGGGCCAGGCAGGAACACAGTGCAGATCCTGCAGTGTCAGGTCAAGTGCTCTGTCTAATGCTCCACAACTGCCTTTTTGAGGAACTTTGTGAATTCTTGGTGTTTTTCTGTAACATGTAACAATAATAAAAAAGTTAACATTGTTTTTTAAATTCCAAAGCATTCCCTCCTACTATTCCTCAGGAGTAGCAATCCACAACCTACAAAGTAGCACTGGAGTCGTGGTGACCAAAATATACAAATTGTTCTTCATTGTTATCATTGCTGGATTTTCCTCTCCATCTCCTAACTATTAGCTATGTGCACCTATTTTATTAACATTTGACAGGTACTTAGTGTAGCATTCATTGTGAACTAAACGCTCAAATTAAATGCTCTGAAGGACTTAGAACTAAAAGACAGCAGGAGAAGCAATGCTGTGAGGAAATCCAGAGATAAATATATATGACACCTCCAGATCAAGTTCCTGCCACCGTATGATCTCAGGAATGAAGTCGAGCATAACACACAGCTGGGTCCAGGTGCAGAACATCGCTCTGTTGTTCACATACTGGGACTACACAGACCGCTCACATCAACATCATCTCCAACCGCTGAGTGTTATGTAGTGACTTACCCCAGCAACCCACTTAGTGTTCCATTGCTCCAACCAACAACCCCTGAAGGGAATTGGGAAGGCAAAGCAGGGAAGCAGAAACACAGCTGGAAGCAGAGAGGCACTCCGACTGGCCCATGGTGGGCTTCCTCTTATCAAATAGTGGAATTGCACCAATTCCAGCAGTATTATGCCATTTCATAGTAGCAAGGAATCAGAAGCAGTATCGATCACATTATATCACGTTCAGGCTTTGACTTCACCCAAATGACCTCAATAAAATTAAGCGCCCAATTCCGAGGCTGGTGTGAGCCCCCACCCATTACTCTTTCTCAAGGCAGGAGAGGATCAGACCCCCCGAGAGAAGAGCCCTTCAGCACAGGCATCTGAACCGCTCTTCCCCGGCTGCCCGAAGCCACAAACCCGGTTGCGAAGCGCAAGGCCGCGCAGCAGGACCCCCCTCTGCCTCCCCCTTCCGAACGGGAAGGCTCCCGACTCCTCCGAGGTCAGGCCTCGCTCCTTAGTCTTTTCCCACCTCATTCACCTGACAACCTCCTCCACAACAGACATCTTATCAGACGTGACTGATTGCTGTAATCTGTACTCTGGGCAGCCATTAAGCAAATTACCTGAATCATTGCAAGGATTAGTCTCATTAACACATGATTAGCATCAAATTAAAATAATGAGTGTTTAACTTCTGATGTCTTCCAGTTGTTTGAACAGCTTGATCAGCCACACCAGGCTGGCAGGGAGGTGGCGGGTGTCAAAGAGTCAGTGAGAAAAAAAATAGAAATCAATACAAGGTAGGCTGCACCAGAACAGACAGACCACAGCCGACTCGCACACAGAGAGAGCTCTGTGCAAAGTTCACCGCCAGTGACGAGCAGAGGCAACCGGCCAGCCCCAAAGCTGTGCTCTGCTCCGCACCTACCCCTGCCTCGGCTCTTCGGCAGCAAGGCTTCACACGCCCCAGCGCCATCGCCGCCTCTTCCCCGAGCCCTGACCTTCTCCAGGCAGCTACAGCGACAGCCAGACACGGGAAACAGCGGGGCGGGCAACGCCTGCGCTTCAAACCCACGAAAAATGAGAGGCCCAGGCGAGTTGATACCTTCATTCTTGGTTGCCTCCTGGCTGCACATTGGTTCAATTCGCAGTGCGGCTTTGGTACAGACTCTCTAGTAACATTTCAGAGGTAACTAAACCCAAAGCTCTGTCCGAAGTGTGTGCTAAAGGAAATCCAACTCATACAGGGCAGGAAAACTAAACCAAGAGCAGCTCTGAGTGGTGACTGGTTTTTCAGGCGCACTTCAGCGACGTGAGGAGCGCCCTCCGTCCACGGCACCGGACCAAGGGAAGCCGAAAGCAGAGCTCAGCCAGCACACAGCGCCCACACCTCTCACCAGCTGCTCTCAGCCGCCCCCACCCACACCAAGTCACTTGCTAATGGCGGGAGAACCCAATTAAACACCCACAGCCTGTTTATGTGGACTGCAGAGGCCCAACAGCCGTTTTTGGATGCCTGTTTATTCTCTTCTATGGCTCACGCTACTGATCTGCCTGGACACTGTACGCGTTAGGAGGCAGCTGGTACCACCGCCCAGGCACCGCTCCTGCCAAGCCACCCGCCAGGGTGCAACAGCCCGCAGAGAGCTTCAACAGACCACTCCTCGTCCCTGACAATGGAGACGGGCTGTGAAAACCACGTTTCACTGCTCAGTATTTTCAAGGTGATGCGCAAGATCGGCCAGAAAGTGCTGTTCTTCCTGTAGCAGTGTTACATTAATAAGTGTTTTCAAGAAGCTTACACTTGTTTTGAGCATTCAGTACGTAGCCTGTTAGTACTCAATTCCCCAAGTCGGGTTATTTTACCTGCACTAAATCCTGAGCCCCTATGTTCAACACCACCACTATCACCCTGAAGGTCCCCCCTCATGCAGGCCCATGAAGAAGTCCCCTTCTCACTGCGCAGAAACAGGTTTCCATATCCCACAGTCACACAGGAGAAGTCCAATCGCTGTTCCTCTTCATCCCATGTACACAACCCTCAGCATTCAACAAAAAACAACTTGTCTAATTTTAGTGCTGTTGAGGCTTGTCTCCAGAAGGTGTTAACGAGATTTTGAACAGCAATTAGTTACCATGCATTAGCTACTGCTTTGGGAACCAGGAATATGCAACTTATTTTGGCTTCCTCTGTCAAACCATCTTTTCCCTCTCTGGACAACAGAAGCGGTGGCACAAACTTGCGCTTGTCACACGTGCAAACACCACCTACCTGGGTCAGGATTTGCCAAACCGGCAGAAGTCTCAGTACAGACAGCCCACAAAGCCAGCCGCTGCCCGACCTCTCAAGAAAGCCTCTGGTCTGCTCCTCCTTCTCAAGCCTGCCCTGCAGCCTGAGGGGAAAGGGAAGCGCTCGCATTGAATTGCTGATCTTGACTGCGCTTTTCCCAACTTGCAGATTTTCAGCGATGCCAGCTCACAACTGCCAGGCAAAGCTCACCGGTGCAGTCCCTCCATGGTTATACTGGCAAGGAAAGATTTACTCCAATTCTACTCATAAGTTACAATTACACAACTGAGCCTGTGAGAACTTCACAATTCAAATGAGTATTGACTGTCCCACAACCAAAGATTTCACTGGATTCAATCCTGGTCTACATTTACATTCTATAGGTGTAGAGCTACTGATGCCGAACTCAAGAAAACAGGACTTTTTTGCCATTTGACAGTGAGACTTTGCTCGTGACACTAAGTGGCTAAGTTAGCACGAGACTCACTGATTCAGTGTGTTTCCCCCTCCCCTTTAAATGCCAGGCTTTTGCTGTTACTTTCACTGAGCCGAAGAAGATGATGTTGGATATTTTCAAGAAACTTACATTCCATTTCAGTCACATTTTGTCCGTGACATGTGGCAGGTCCAAAGGGTTAATAATTTATGGAAAACTCAAAATCAAATTAAGGTGCACTCTGAACTTTTTAAAACCTAAGATTCACTGTTTTAATGATTTTCTCCACACTTCTATTTCCATTTCTGAGTCATCTCCAACGCTAAAGAAGGCGAAGCCAAACTCCTATCACCATCAACAATCCTGAAAAGCATTTTGCTTCACAACCTCTCCTTTTTGATCTGGTAACTTGATAACAGATAACCTCTTTTTCTGATTTTCTACCCACAATCAACTACTTCCTCTTCTCCCTGCAGCTGGTGTGTCACGGGGACTGAAGCAAAGTCCCCCAAAGTCTCAATTCTTTCTAACTCGCTGCAGCTTATTTGGTTTATCTGCAAACGAATTTAACAAGTTTTCTGCTGTGCCTGCTTCTCCCGCACGTCTGCGGAGCTGAAATCTAAGCCTTGCCTTCCCTCGCCTTACAAAACCACAGTTGACTTCTTCAGAGCCTTCCTGGGCTGCTTCCAGCTCCGCTCATTCACCATGGCAGCGACAGACACCTTCCCCTACCTCTGAAGGTGGTGAGATCTCAACACGAAGGCTCTGGACCTAAATCCACACTCTAAGAAACATTTCTCTCTGAACGAAGGAATTGACAGAACATGTGCAGCAGCCAATGTTTAAGCCTCAACATCTTGGTTATTTATTCTTTGAAATGCCACAAACCATAAGTACGTATTATAGACAAATCACTTGTCAAAGCTCTTCCTTAATTTAATTAAAGCCATTTTTTATTCATAGAAGTGCAAAGAAGCAACTTAAACAGATAACATTTTTCACACTTGTATAAAATGAAAATAGCCAAACTAAATTTTGGCAAAGTATGTAACAACAAAAGATCCAAGCAAAGACTATATATGTGCCAACTTCCATCTCTGCTAAGACGTTAGCAATGAGTTACACACACCAAGTCTCCTAGTTACATTTCTTCTGGACTCCTGACCCTTCACGCGCTATGAACGCCCCACCGGTACTTAACGCTGTGGCCCAACCATCCTGCCCAAGAGCCACGCGGAGCTGGTCCGTGTTACTGCACGTGAGCGTGACACCTTGTGAATCGCCAACAGCGCAGGCAGCAAAATGCTGCTGGGCTTCAGAGTACCGTACCGCAGCAGCGCCCTCCACTTCTCCAGTGGGGACATGAATTATATCGGCAAAAGCATATGTCCAACGTCCCTAAGTACCACGAGGAACGTGCCGCCCTCCCAGTGCTAGTAGGCAGACTGCATACAAGTTCTCACTGCAGACGCTAACGATTGATTTGGGAGGCAACTGCTGTATAGCCACTAAAGCCCTGCTCAGCACAGAAGCGCTACTTCAATGAAGGCAGACCACATCATGTCAAGGTGCCATGTGCTAATTCACAAGAGGTCTTCCTTGTGCAGTGTAAACAGATTTGTGACTTAGGTGCTTTAGCAAATCTGGAGTCAAAGCTCATGTATAATAATAAAGGTCCGGGTCTGACAGTGTACAAACTCGTTAGGTATCCCGGAAAAGTCTTGGAAACATTTTTTCATTATGGCCTTAGTCAAAGGCTTTTTGAAAACACACTCGAGTTGGCACTTTTTTTTTTTTTTTTAAAGAAACATTGTGTTCAGCCCCACTCCCAGGCTCTGTAACCTGTAACATCAATCAATACTTAATACTTGAACCATAAGATTATAGGGTGCTCATTTGCATATATGCAGATTACAGCCAGTCTCTGGAACCCTATTTCACAGCCATGCCTCGTAAGATCAAAAGCACCATCCCAACACCCAGGTGACACTGCAGGCCGGCCTGAATAGAAACACCTTCAAGCTGAGCAAAGCTCATTTGCCATCAATAATGCCAAGGCACAGGGCTTTGCTCTAACTGAACTTCACAAAAATTTAATGGCAGATAAAGGGACAGAAGAACTCCCTTCCATCCAAATATATCTGCAAACACCATTTTTGTCAATGAAAAAACTACAGCTCAAGTCTAGAGGCAGTGGAAGGGAATTCTGTAGATCGGGTCGTGCACACCACCCAAGTAGACTATTTATTCATATCAGCATTTCCCAACAGGAATGATTTCACTCACATTCGTAGCCATCACTACTGTCCACAGTCAGAAAACACCCCAAACTTCTAATTCCATTGGCTTTGTTCACAGCTGCTATTAGTAAAGAGAAAATCATTTATCAACTTACCTTCAAAGTTAGTTGGCTGTTGTGCAATCCCTTACAGCGTTCAGAAATTTCATGATTTAAGTGATACATTCAGACTCCATCTGCTGCATATTATTGGCCATATTATGTAAACTACGATTTAGCAATTCACACTCACTTGATTCTGCAGTACCTGTGGGTGCCAAACATATGTTTCCTATTCTACTTGCCTCTCCTGGGCCATATGCAATCCACGCAAACCATCACCTATCTTATGGAGGCAACTTGCCGCTTGCTAGGCTTTTTGAACTCGTACACCGTATCAACTACGGCAAACACCGTGACTATAAACCGATTTGTGCAGAAGACTTTGTAGTATTCGATCAGCTTTGCCAAGATGATGAATGTGCGAGCGCAAGAGCTATAGGTGCCAGGCAGCGAGGAGGGTCACCGCGTGCCCCCCCTGCCCCAGGTGCCTGGCAAGGGTCCTTCCCCCAGCGCTGAAGGGAAGCGGGCAGGTCAAACGCTGGGCAGGCAGCACGGGCCATCACCGCGTACCTGCCGCCCGGGCTGCCCTGCGTCCCTTCGCCCCGTGCAATAAAGAAGCCCAACTGGAAAGTCGGCATGCCAAAAAACCTACAGGACTTGAAGAATCTGGTTGTCAGAGATGAGCTACTGCTCTGTTGCTAGGCAAAACGCACGGGGTTTTTTCTCCTCTTTTTGGAGAAGCCTCTGCTCTCTTCCTGAGGGGCAGAGCTGAATTTCATACTGTCACTAATGCAGAATTAGAATGACAGCATACAGACCTGCTTCTTATTCCAAGGCATGTCTCCAGCCTGTTCCCTTTTGGAAATAACACCATGTACTCACAAAGTATTTCACAAGGAAAAACACCCAACATCACCCCACTGCTGCAGTAGGATGATGTCAGGGGCTCTGCTTTGGTTGGGGTTTTGGGTTTTTTTTTGTTTGTTAGTTGTTTTGGTTTTTTTTTTCTTTTTACAGTTTGCACTGGTGGCAGGAAAAAATGAAAACTTCAGCAGATTCCACGTGCAAAACAAACAGCTTTAAGTGAACAAAACAGTGGGTCCGGTCCATTCACAGAAGGGAACGGCTGTCTAGAAGCCCATCAATTTGTTGGTCTTCCACTTGTATATCTGTCACTTTTAAGAGCGCTGAAGGCACTCTGGGATATGTTGCTCTTTTGTTCAAAACAGATATTTTAGAGAAGAGGAGGAGTTCAAATGCTTGAGCCCATCAACAGGAATTACCCAGCAGTGCCGAAGCTTGAAGTAACATCTGCCCCTAGCCTGCAAAAGGGGGCACGGCCTTGTCATTTATAACAGAAGATACCCAATGTCCTGTAAAAAGTGATTTCAAATTGGTATCACCCTCCAAAATAAACCTTCTGAATCTGTGGTAGAAGTCGTTTGCTTTGTTCCTACTCCTGTCAGCCTATTGTAATGCTGTCGCTTCAGTCCCAAACCAGAGTAGGGACTATGCGTCCATCTTTAACCTATAGACGCGTGAGCGACCCACCAGGTCACTGAGAAGCTGGTGGTCTTAACTGTCTTGTTTGGTTACAGGACAACTGTAGGGGCAGCCTTACTGTTTGTCTCCACTCCTGCTTAGGAGTCCTTGATTCTGACCAAACTCCTCTCCCAACCGCACAGAGCACGCCTGCACCTTCTCACCACCTCGCCATGCCGCTTCTCTACAGAGTGGCTGCTTGTCCCAAAACCTCAAGTGCAGAGCCATCGTTTCCTCACTTCTTCTTGGAATAAACAAATGGCAGAACAATTACGCTCAGCACATCCTCCTTCCTGTGCCACCAACTCGTGAGGAGGCAACTAGGTGACTCCCTGGGACTACCTGCACACCCTCTGCCCTCACTCATGCAGCAAAAAAACAATGCTTAAAAACTGGCAAAAAAAAAAAAAAGAAAAAAAAAAAGGTGAGGTTATGCCAAGGACTGGTGTCCCTCTGGTCACAAGGACTGTAGGAACATGTCGAGACTGCTGTTCTGGCAAGCCCCGGGGGCTGTGGAAGTGGTGCCCCGTCTCCCCGCTTGCCGAGCTCAGCGCCTGCAGAGGAGTGAGGTACCTGCCCGAGGGCTGCCGCACGCCCCGACACCACGAGCGGCGCCCCACCACGACTTACAGGCCAACAGCGCTCTTCTCCATCACCCTTCTCTACAATTGCTTCCTGCCTGCTTCCAAGACACAGCAATTTATTGCTGGCTGATATTAAGCAGATTACGACATCCCAGAAGCATCGCGCATCTGTGTGAGCTAACACGTCGGCAGACAGAGCACTGCCTTCCCAGCAAGAGGAAGTGATTTATCCCTTACCGCCGCTCACCTGGCCTGAGGTGCAGGGAATCGAAGAAGGAGAAAGGGTGGGTTTACTGCACAGTTCTAGTTACAATCTCAGTAATTAAACAGATAACTCAGCCTAAGTATTTGCAATTTCCTAACACAGCGTTTGTTAGCGATGCATCTGGATCTCAATAACCATTACCTTCTGCTACCTACAGGTAGAGATAATTATCCACAAGTAAACGATTACCTATGCTATAAATTACCTACAAAAATTTGGGCTGGGTTTTTGCCAATCACCATTCCAATTAATTAACCAAAATTGACTAGCTGGCTTTAGACCAAATATTTCCTCATCAGTATTCAACGCCAGTGCGTACAAGATGAAGGAAATAAACCAGAGAGGAGAGACAGAGCGAAATCCTACAAAGGTTAGAATGAGATTAAAGCAGCAGAGCGCCACGAAGAAGCAGTTTCTACGTGTCTGTTGCGAATGCTTCCTGTGTTCGCAGGTGACAGTGCCCCCGGGCAGTGCTGCGCGTGGCCTGCGGACAGACCCCACCAGCAGCACACGCAGCCATTCCCACCACGACGGGAGCCACGGCCATCAGCAGGAACCAGAAAGCTCCGAATCTTCGAGTTCTCCACGGGATCGGGGCTTTGGCAGATTTCCACGCGAGCAGGAGACACAGCCGCACTGGGACTGTAACGGCTGGGGGAGGAATAATCGCCGCGCCTCAGCGGGACGTTTCCCAACGCAGTCCTGATTTCTCAGCTCCTCCATTTTGACAGAGCACATCAGACCCTCACAAAACCTTCCCTTTTCAATAGTCAAAGCCACAGAAACACGAGTGCTAAGGTGGCTTTAAACTCCCAGCATTACACATCTGCAGAACTGCATGTCAGACAACACACGCTCGATTTTTGTGGCTACGCACCGAATATTAAACAAATTCCTGTCATTCCCAGCTGAACGATCCCTGCATGCCACCACACGAAGAGACTCTGTAGATGCCCCTGTGCCCCATCAACATTCACAGCAGAAGTTGCTGTTACAAACAGCCAAATTAACTCTTTGAAGGGGCACCACCTGCAGCTCAGCACCGCCCAGATAACTGATAACCCCTTCCGACAGAACACCGCTCAGGCAAAGGAGCCATCAACCACAGCATGCTACAAGTAAGGGTGAGTTTCCTAATGAAGAAGATTTTTCTATTGGCACTCATCAAACCCACTCTGATGTACAACTGGTTCCATAAATAGAGAAGCAAGCATACACTGTAGTGCAAATACAACTTTAAGACAAATATCTACATTTAAGCCAAACTAAGCTAGACTAAGTGTTTGTCTCTACACCACCAGTTATTCATTCCATACCTTTTCCAAGTGATACAATTTGTGATATACATCTGAGAAAAACACCCCTGGTCCCAGCTCACCACACTTTGCCTACCAACACTGACTCTGTTTCCTACAGAAGGCAATGAAGCAGTTGCTGTGATCGCGTGCTGCCCGCCCGGCACACAGCGAGGGCACGGCCCGGCGGGGAGCCCGCGAGAGAACCAGGGGTGTGCACAGCTTCCACATCGCCGTGCTGTGAGGTTCTTCATCTGACCATTCGGGGTCTGCCAGTTCAGCCTTACAGCTCCTTTTGAAAGAGCCTTGATTTTCGTACTGAGTATCAACTCTTCACTTCGACAGGACTCACACATGTGTCTTGTACTACCGCTCTTGGCTATTACCAAAGGCTCCGTGCGCAGGAGTGCCAGCACCCCAGTAGCGCCGGCCAGGACACAAACCCTTTCAGAGTGCAGAACTGAAGGCAGAAATCCCAGCCATTTCTTCTTGGCTCAGCATAACTCTTCTCTGTCATAAATAGAAACGTGCAGTTAGTGGAAATGGGACTGGAATACTTATTTGGTAAGGATTTTTAGTACTAGTTCTCAAAAAAGTAAGGCACTTCATGCACTATAAGCAAGATATAAAGCTTTAAATGCTGATAAAAACAGTAATTAGCAGTCTTTCTAGACTGTTCTGCAGAACTCATCGGGGAACTTATTTCGAACCAACCAATCTGCAAAGAAAATCACTAACAAGGATAATCTAGTGCCTTCCACATCACCTTAAAAATCGTTTTCAAGAGGCTTTTCTCATGTCACCTCCAGTTATTGATTTATTAAAAAGCAACAAGATATTTCACTGCATAAAGTAAGATTTTTATTTATTTATGAAGGCCTGTCAGTGTCGATAAAATACTGTGGATGGTAGGTATTACTTGCATTCCGTCTAATTAAGTGAAAGGCCAGAGCTTTGTGAAGCGCTCCCCCGAATTCTGATCCTGGCCAGGCAGGAGGGCTGACGGAGAGGCGGAGAGCTGCTCCCGGGGCTGAGCCCCGGCCCCTGCCACCAGCCTGCAACGGCCCCCACCGCTCCCCAAAGCTTCCCGGTATTCCAGGTCAGGCTCGGTCTCTGGGGGTGCCAGACAAAAGACGCAAGGGAAAAACCCACCACCAACCAACAACGTGCCAAGGTCAGAGGAAAAAGCCACAACCCAACTAACAAAAGCACAACCAAGGCGAAGAGCATCAGAGACAAAGTCAAAGCCTTCCCCAACACTCACCAAGCTACTCATCAGGCTTCAAAGGAACAGACGCACGTGCAGAACATGTCCCAGCTGGCTGCACACACTGCACACAAAGCCGAAAGCACTGGCATCTGGAAAAATCACCTCTATTTTGAACTCTATTTATGTACCTGCTACAATAAAGACATCATTCCTGCTTCTCCTGGGTTATTCTCATGTAAACTTCATTCAAACGTCTGTTAATGAACAGTAAATCTTCAGACTTCTTAGAATTGCGGTGTTTAATAAACTGCCTACATTTCATCAACATTATTCAAAACTCAAACTCATTTATGAAAAAATCCACATCAGTCAGAGAAAAAAAGTATTCAACTCCTCCGAAGGCCTTGGCAGCCTAAGGCAGGTTCAGACCGACTGAAGCGTTTAGGACCACAGGTAGGGTCACATTTTTTATGAGCTTCGTTTTAGAATCTTAAAATGAAACACAGGGATTTCTGAAAGCACTCTACACTAACATTGTAACGTGGGCACTTGAGGTGCGTGAAACGCTGGAGGGATGCTAGATACCAAGCACTCCGGAGTTACATCTAAATGGTATGACGCGTTTAGAGGTGGAAGACCGAAGGCAGTTTTAGCTCTTGCACATTTTGCTCAGAAATAAGTGCAGATAAAGTGATTTTCCCCAGCATTACAGCATGCATACACCACCGGTCCCTCTTTACCACTAAATGACTTGATCTTCCTCTGCTCATTCCTCATGCTGTCTTTTCCGCTTGTGTGGAGTTTCCCATCTGGGCCGGGTTTCTAACCCACTTGGCTGCAAAAGCCATCCTGGCTAGCTACAGTACTAGGACAGGCCAGATGAAACGTCAAAAAAAAAAAAAAAAAATCAGGGAACAACTACACCTATCTGGCAGGTCTGTGAGTAACTGAGAAAAAGGACAAAATTATTTCTGTTCAGCACTGACCACCACTTGGCAATTCTGAAAGGGTGACACAGACCTCCGGGTATCACCCTCTGACGTGGCTGAGGTTGGCCCCGTTGCTAACCCCACACTTGCCTCTTGCCAACGGCACAGAGAACTCTCTTTGATGGGCAAAGCACAAATTACTCCAACCAGAAAAGCCTCGTGGATTTCAGAAAATGAAGCTGAAACCAGCATTCTCCTGAAGGTCAGAGCCCTCTCTAGCAGTCCGCTTGGAATCTGGGGTAGTCTGCTTTCTTTTTACACTTCAAAACTATCTCTTTTCCAACAACAAAGCCAAAATAAAGGGAAAGTGTTTTCATTAGCTGGATTTTATTTCCCCCCCAAACTGCAGTAGCAGGTGCTTTAGAAACTGCAGCTTTGGCCTGTATTAGAATATTAGAAACGTCAGCAAATGCCCCTCTTGATCTGTGGCGTTGCCAGTGCAGCAGAACAAACAGCGCGGCTCCCGCCCCGCGGCGGCACAGCACAGCGCCTGCTGCCACAGGGCTCAGGATCTCCAAATGCCACAATCCTTCATGCGCTTGGACCGCCCTCCAAAAAAGCCCCAAGCAAACCCCAAACCATGAAGGCAAAGCTGCAGCGGAGGGTCCTGCCCTGCGAAACTCTCAGACCCTCGACGCTCCCAGGCCGGTCGGGTGCAGACCGAGGGAAGTCGCGCAGGGAAATGCCCGGACGCAGTCTCAGCGCACGGATCCTGCTGCCTCCCTGGGACCCGCCTCGGCATTTTGCTAACTTTATTCCTTCTTTATTCTCAAGGTCATTTCTTGTTTATTTAATCATCCATCGTGCTTGCAGTCTGACGGGTCTCTTAATCCCTGGGCTGGTTTCTTAACTTTAAATGAGTTTCCAGGAAAGCAGGGCTTGCACCTCACCAGAGAGAAAGCATTGTTTTTAACACACTTGTAACTAATGCTGCCGGTCCTTGGGGAGGCTGGAAGGACCTCAAAGGCAATAGTTCTCTGCCCAGGAGCAAAGAAGCCATTACAGCTTGTACTAGAAGATTTAATAGGTGTCATAATTTATCATGTAAACCGAAAAGTGTTTCTTAATTAAGTGCGTACGTTAATGAATTTTTTAATTTGATCCCTGTAAGTACCTTGCTATACTAATTGCAATATTCTACACATTAGTCATCCGCTGTTGCCCTTGGCTATTTTCTACCCTGAGAGGGAGAGATAGAGCTTTTCAGTTAAAGTTCATTTAACTCTTTCCACCCAACAAATTAAATTTCCTGTTATTCACAGAGGAGAGTGACAGCTGCACTGCAGTCCTAGAGCACCTGAAGGATAGCGTTGCGCAGACACATCAGCTTGGGTCTCGGCGTGGTCTCCCAAGTACAGGGGAGGAGAGAGAAACGAGGGACAAGTCCCACGGTAGAGCCACAGAGGAGAACCAGCCCCTTGCGCTGCAGCAGACCAGGAGTTTGCCTCCGGCACTGGGAACAGACGCAGTACAGGAAGGTCATAAGCCACGGACACTTCCTAGCGCGGTTCCCAAGGCAGTGATTGGGGTTCATTTCATTACCTTAATTACAAACAGCACTAAGCCACAGAAGTTTTCCAAACCACATACTGTTCCAGGTTTCAATGTACTCTTGAGTGAGGTGTCAGCTTATCTGATACTTCTCACGCACGCCCAAAGATCCAGAGCAAGAGGGTGGGAAACTTCCCACTGAGCATCCCGAGAGAATGGAAAGAGAGAAGCAGCAGCTGAAGGTATGGCACAGGGCTCATCCGTTTCACCAGCCGCCACAGGCATTTCTTCTCCAGTTGGTATCAACCGACTGACAAGAGATGAAGTAATACTGAGGTAGCCGACAAAGGTGATAGCTAATTTCTGGTACCTGAATAGCCTAAAGGGGGGCTTCAAAAGCCTCTTGAACATTACAGACTACAAACCCAGTTTTCTCTCTGCAAGGATAATACTCTTGCGGCTGTTTATGTCAATTCGAAGAGGCCCTACAAATGGAGAACTCCTCACCTCTAGCAAGGATACTCGGCAAGCGCAGTAAATAAAGTAGTCAGACCCCTCCAGACTCAAGAGTAAAACAAGACGAAGCAGAAGGGTTATACCCACAACCAGACAAGAAGTTGGTGCAACTGGAAACACACAAATTCCTTCTTCGCCATATCGTTTGCTTTTTAATCTGTTTCTGCTTCTGGAGTTTGCACAAAGGAATTCACAATTTCAAATCAACAGTGACTCTGCAAGGGAGAATTTTAGGTTTTCAAAGAGAACCTTCGTTGTTCTTCGGAAAAAAAATAAATCTTATTTTCCATCTCCTCTGCCAACACAAAGGTGTAATATGTGGGTAATATAATCCCTCCCCTTGCCAGGGTTTGTTTCTACGACACAGATGAAACAGCAGCAGCAAGTCATCACCTCCTGAAGCACGTTCGTCCTCCCAGTCTGCATCTCCACGGTGATTACAAGGAACACAAGGCTTCCCCCGAACGCTCCTTAGCTCGCATGCCAGACAGGCATTTACAATGAAGTCTTGGCCAGGTACAAACCGATGCCCTCCAGACCTGAGAGGTGAGCCCTGCCAGGTTCTGGACGGTAAATGAGGAAGCGCAGCACTTAGGACTTCCTTTCTCTGTTGAATTTGTGTTTATTTCCTGCTGTGTATGTGATGACAGCATGCATTTCCCACTGCTATGCAACCACGACCCCAATTACATACAGGTCCAATAAACTGTAGTAAGATACAGGAAAGACATACTATATTTATAAAAGCTGAATTTTCCTTTATCAGTTTTCTTAATTTAGCGTGTGTGACACAGTATTAGCCTGTCATGCAGCTGAAAGAAAAAAAGTCTTTGCAAGTAATTAAAACAACAATTCTAGCTTTGTAAAAGCCAGTGTCAGCAGTCAATTTGCAGAAACACCTTTTGAACACAACTGGTGAAATGCCCTGCCATATTCCATGTGGGCATAGACAGTATTCAGAGAGAAATGGCTTCTCCAGGCCCAGGGAAATCTAACGTGCATTAGGAGCTGAGCTTCCTCAGGCCTCTCGGAGTCCGAGCGACCATCCTTTCTGCAGCCCCTTGAGTAACAGTCGCTATGCTTTACCCAGAAAAGAAAGGCTGCCATACCACAGAGCACCTGCCCCACTCCACCTGGTTTTCCTGAACAGACATGCCATCATCCCGCTAAGGTCCTGACAAGGAGGCAATGCACGTGCACGTCACGTACCTAAGGCACACTTCTTCGCAGGATCAGGACCCCACGCCATACCACTAGTTCCACCCGTGCTTTACATTCCTTTCAGAGTTCCAGACAAACAGAAGAACAGCCGACAGAAGAAATCCGTTCCCTTCCCGATGATCTGTGCGTCTGCATTACTTGGGTGGCTACCTGTGAAACCCATAGCTGTGGCACTGCCTCTCACCAAACCCCGGGTTCTGCAGGGGAGCACTGGTTGCAGCGTGTCCATACTGACTCCGGCCCACGGGTTTTCCCCAGTCCCGCCAGAAACAGGAAGGATTCCAAGGTCAGGTAGAACCAAGCAGGACCCATCCGAAGTGGGGGCAGTTGCAACGCTTCTTCCCGCAACGGGAGCCCACCCGTATCTGACTGTCAAGGCTGTCACCCCCGTATTATCTCAGGTGTTACACTGCCCTACAGCTTATCATTCCAGCTGAATGCTCTCCGCTACACCTCCTGTCAGCGCTCTACAGCAGCCACACCTGACTCCTTCTATATTAAGATCCAGCAGCAACTGCTCTAATTATTGACTTGGAATTAAATCTGCCTCCGAACTCAGGCAGACAGTAATGCACCACAGTAATTCAGCATTCAGTTTGTTTCCCCCCGCCACTTCTGAGCGTATTATAGTTTTGCTTCTGCTGGAAGTTCTCCTGACAAGCTTACACATGCAATTAAGTGGATTACATGGAACATGTTTAAATAGCCTAGGAACCTTTGAGGCCAAGGCAGCCTTGTAAAGCAGTACTGCATCACTCCTTCACTTCCCCACTCGCAAGCAGAGCTTGTGAAATTAATAGCAACAGCACAGCATAACACGCTTCAAGGAAGTGAGACTCTTTACATGGGTGGCTGTCACCTGCTTTTCAACAAATTTCAAACAGTATTGCCTACAGCATCCCGTTGTATTAAATAAAATGCATCCTGACACCTTTCTTACTCTATTACACTCGACTGCTAAAATATTGAGATGGAAACCTCCCTCTTAACTTTTTTTTATTTTTTTAGAAAATAAAGCACTGTCCAGTAATTGCCCGAGGTCAGGTCTTGTTGGTTGATAGCAGATCCTGTCTGCACAGACCTACAGATGCCAAAGGCTGACGACTGCAACCACTTCTAAAAAAGCCTTCTCGGGCGTCTCGACAACTAATACAGTTATTTCTGATGAGTTAAGGAATCGCTACCTGCTATCGACGATTTCAAAGTCAGATCTCGGGTGATCGTATACCAACACGGCTCCACGTGAGCTCCGTGGCATCAGTCGACCTGGCCCTTACTGTCAAATGACATCTTCTCAACTTCCAGCCCAACACATTACAAGTTGTAATGATCAAATTAAGTCAAAAATCCTTTCCTGTGTTATAATGAATCCTATCCTCAGCTGACGAGTTCCAACACCCTCAGCAGAACTATCGCAAGTAATTTCATCAGGGGAGGATCAGACCAACCACAGGTAGGGGTAAGAACTTGCGAAAAAGCAAGATAATCTCGGTCCTATAGTTCCACAATCTGAATAAGAGAAAGGATAGAGAAACGGTATTTATCTTTTAGGGAATTCTGAAGAGCGCACAAGCAAGTAATTTTCAATTACTTGCGACAATGCGATACTGAAGCATAGCGCAGGTAGACCTGTCAAAAAATTACCCTCACCGCTACACTTACCATATGTTTATGAAGACAGAAGTTACACATATTTTATCCTAGAGTGGGATCTGACACGACAGTGTCAAACAAAGCTCATTAAGTTTGTCACTCAAGCAATCACATTCTCTTCATATTTATACTTAACCACTCCTGCTAATGCTATTTCCCTTACAAATTATCTTCTGCTTTTGTATGCAAGATGCTTTTACTGTAATTATCTGACGATAGGTAAAAACTACACAAAGCTATCAATTCGTGCTTCAGCTTAGACACCCCAGGAATCGGTACTTCCACTGTGCGGGTCTCTCTGGCTAAAATAGATGGGCTGAGAAGTGCCTTGCACTTTTTGTGTGTGTCTACATCTGTATAAATGCCCATTTTGATTTTGTACCAATTTTCACAGGTGTGAAGCCATCACATAAAATGCAGTGCAATAGAAAGCACTAGGCTCATGATACTTCTCTCTCATCAAGACCATCTGGACCATGCTTTCAGCTGGTGTAAACTAGCACACCACCATCAACATCGCTGCAAAGATGCCAAATTTACACCAGGTAAAAACTTAGCCCTCTTTTCTCTTGCATGATCCACCACACTTGCTACCTCACCACAGCGCTGACTGAACGCGCAAGACTTGATTAGAGTGAGGCTATTTTACAGATGTCTTTCCCTTTAAAAAAGAAAACTGAGTATTCATTTTCTGTTTTCTGCGAAAGCTTTGGGAAGCTTAAGGCCACTCAAGAACAGCAACAGTACAAGTACAGCTGTCCAGATTGTGACCAAATTCTGCAGGGACTCTCCTGACTTCAGCTGCACATCATCACTCCAGACCTCCTCCATTCTGCGGTGGCTGCCCCAGTTGGCAACGATCTCAAAAGCGCTTCTGCAAACGTGGGAATAGCGGCTTCAGGTTAAGTACTACATACCTGTCTGCAGTTGTTCTGCATCATCCTGATAAAATTATCTGTGTGTTGATCTTTACAAATTGCTCCTGTGTCAAAATAAAATACCTACCAATTCTTTGTAGAGCTACAGGCAGATCCCTGCAGCCCACATGTGCTTTTTTTAAGCACGCGTGTCAACCTAACTGCAATCTGTAAGAATTACCAAAATGAAATAGATCACGTGAAACAAGAGCCAAGAAACACCTCTGTCACTTGCGGTTTATTTTCACCTATTCTCTTGACCTTCTCCACTGGTAAGAGTGAAAAAATACAGATGGTATAAACGGTTACTAAGTATCAAAATGGTAAGCGAAAAGCTAAAATTGAACCACACACTTTTCTGTAAAGTCAAATGCCAATACGCATTAATCCCACAAACACCCTGACTTCTAAGTCATTGGTGCTGATTATGCTGATCCATTGTTCAAAGCTAACGCTCCTCACTTAACCGTCCCTTGACTACTCACTACAACACAGGGACTACAGTTCAGGGACTTAAGTCCAGTCCCGAATCGTGTAGCCTCCTCAGCCCCCACAGACACAGCTGCTTCTTGACTTCTGGATCTGTGTCGAAACAAGGCAGAGGCTCGCCCGCACAGGTAATACCGTACCCCGAGGCTCTCCCGTAGGCTTTGTCTCTTCCACAAAAGCTGTTCCCTGGGAATTCCCAGTAACCAGGCAGAAGACAAAATCTTGAAGCTCCCTGACATCTGCTCAACCCCCTAGAAACACCCTTTGACAGAACAAACCCAAACTCCAGTGGCTGAAATAAATGCGGTGAAGTTTTTATATGCAGTGGTTAATTGCGTACCCAGCACTCCTGCAGAGCGGATGACAGGTGCCCTAGACACTTCTTGGTCTTGCTGAATGGCATTTAATGCAAAAGACATCTGATCTGCCACGGAAAGCAGCAGTCACTGGTTTGATCAGAAATGACATCTGAGCCAAATGAGCTAATTAGTTTACAGGATTTCCCCTTTCTCCCCTCAACAACGGCAAAAGTCGATTCCTGCTTCCCCTCAGCTTAAGGTCTCACTATAGGGTGCCATCCTATTGTTTAAACTAGAGCCTGACGCTTCGAAAAAAGATTAAATGCATGTGTTGGCAATTCCGTCAAAGCAGGCACATCTGCTGCTGACAAACAATGTCAGTTCTTTGTCAGGAGAAACACAGTATCCCTGATTTAAACCACAGTAATAATAAATAAACCCCCCAAACTAGTGGCTTCCACCTAGGTAGGAAACCAGCAGCAGTCAACTGGGACAGGGCCAGCCTGGGGCTTTCCAACTAACACGTTCAATAACCACATCCGAGGGCTTCTTGGAATGCATTTCTGTTTACACTGCGGTGATGACCGGAAGCTCTGACACAAATAAGGATGTCATAACCACCAGTATAGCGGGACCGGTGGAGAAGAAGGGTCCCTGTGTCACCCTCACCCGCTCCAGCTCAGATCCCGGGGAGAGCGGCAGCGACGTGCCATTTGTCCACTGCCTCGGCCAGCCCTCTCAACACCACTCTTATTGCTGTTTCTTCAAGTCTACAGGAAAACACAAATCTTGTGGTGCAGCAGTGACACCATCGGCAAAATAAAAGAAGTGCAGTGGCTACTACTTCACAGAGATTACGATATTTCTACTCGCAAAACCCAAGTGGGACAGTTTCAGTGAAAGATGGGTGAAGCAGCAGCGAAGCTCTCTGTGGCTGGACGACTGAATGGTGCAACTACTGCTACATCACAGGTTACAATTCCAGCCACTGAAGGGACTCACACCACTATTTGCCAGAACCTACATCGCATAGACAGGCTATTCATTTTAACCCAAGTTTGGGAGACTGGACTGTAAAGAATTCTCTTGAACGCAGTATTGAAGCCGCACTTGGCACAAAACTGATTTCCGAGTTTAGGCTGCAGCTGGACAGAAATACTCCTTAACCTACTCTAATGCGGCAGTGGCCCAACACACAGCCCCCAGCAACAGCTCTTTCCAACTCCCTTACCAGGGAGAAGGTCCAGTCCCTGCGATACGAGGCAGGGGTGGCACTCGTGCACCCTAACTCCACTCCGTCACGCAGAGCAAGACGGGCAGCCAAACACGACAACCACAAGAACACCCCACAGTTCTGTTACTCACTGTTTAACACCACGAGCGTCACACACCACTGCTGAGCACTGTCAGTGCTGAGTGTGGTTTGCTTTTTCCAGCAGACCCAGCTGCACACCAACTGAGCTATCTGAAAGCACTCACACAGGTCCACAATGACTTTGAAGGACTGTTGCACTACCCTGGATTTGAGGGGCAGATCTCCATTACAGCAACAGTTCTAATTAGTTAAACTGATTTATGCAATTTTAATACCCAATATTAAACCATTTAATACGTGATTTATGTAAGTACAGGTTTTAATAGGTCTTAAAAGAGCCGATAACCTGAATAGGACAAAGGAGAGTTATGCACCTGTTCCAGAAAAGTAAGAGCAGACTTGAGTCTGACTTGTTGATGCCACATTGAAACTTTTAGAAATTAGAACAGCAGGTGGAAATAGTCAGATCACAAAAGTAAAGCTATTTGAGGATGCATATGAATATAAACCCAATTCATCTTGCACAGCAAACAGCAAATACAGCCTAACTAGTTTTGTGTGGTCTTCTCAAAGAAGGTCATGGGCAGAATGTCTCATGGCCTCCCTCACACTATTTTAGATGTGGCGGCGAAACTGAGCAACAAGATACTACCCTGCACTTGGGCACTGAGCACATGGCGTTTGGCTCTCGGCTGGACTATCGACATGTTTGGGAGCTTTGAATGATTCTCTTTGTATCTTGTGCCCCAGTTTGCTGCATAAAATGAGTATCGCGATATTTATATCCCCTATCAAAGATTTCAGAGGCATTTATGAAAAGAGTGAGCAGCACTTGAGAAAAATACGCACCTTGTGGAGAAACTGATTTACTACAGCACACCAAAAGCAGGAAAAGACAAACGACGAAACTCCACCTTTTTTGCCTGGCTGGAGCACGGGAACACGCGCGGCTCCTCAGTTTCAACGTCAGTCATTCTCCACAGGTCTTGAAGGGAAGCGCTCCTGAAGTCATGCTGCTCACAGCCATGATTCTCGCTGTCGCACGCCTGTCAATACCACACCTTCCTGCGACAGCAAAGAGCATTTGGTGACACCAGGGATCCCCTCCAGCCTCCCGCTCCCTAGCGGGGCACTGTTACTCTATTACTATCACCACGTTGGGCAGCTCTGAGTTAACAGGATGATGTAGCACGAGGTCTACTTCTTCCCCAGCCTGTTCCATCTCCTTCCCAGGTTCTGTCCCTAAGACTGAGCAGAGTGCTCTGCACATGAAAGCTTTTTGGCCGCAGCAGTCAACTGCCTCTCTGTGACTGTGAACGATATGAAATACATCCCCGTTATAAAAAGAAGGGTGAATTTACACATGAAAAGTAATCTTAGAAGGAGGAGCAATCCAATGAAAAGGTCACTTTTCACCTGCAGGAAGACAAATCTACGTTGTAATTAGAGGTAGGAAGGAACGCGAGAGCCCTTCTGCCCTCGCACCCTGGGGTGCTGCAGGCAGAGATTCAGGAGAGCATCACAGACAGCTTTCTGTAAGAAGCTGCTATCTGCCTGCCACTAAGATCTGCTTCTGAGTTCATTTTGCTTCTAACCTCCCTTTCCGCAAGTGTCCAGGCTTCGATGCCCTTATGCTTTTCCAGTTCTGATGTTTTCGGAGGCAAACCGAGACAGCCCAGTGAGCTGGATGGTGCCAAGACACATTTTGCAATGGCTTCACATCCACCCAGTCCATTAGCGCAAGCACGAAGGCGGAAGGAGGTTCAGACTGGATGCTTGCGAGTTAAAACACAGGTAAGACTGAGGAGATTTTATGTCTCGTTATCCCCAAGAGAAAGTGGGGGAACCAGGCATAGAAAAGACAGAAGGGATCCCAATGTACCCTTAATCTATAAATATTTAAGTAGTCCCTCCTCCCCCCTCTCCTCAACAACATATGCCAGTGTCTCCTTCAGCTCATAAAAGCCAATTCCCTCCTGCTGTTTCTGAGCACCAGAAGTCTCAGAGTGGTGATTAGTGGATTACGTGCATCACAGGGACTGGCTCCAATCACTTTCCCCTGGCAAATTGCTCAACTTCAATGCAGCGGCACAGAGCAGAGTGGGCTTTGTCACCGGGGCCTGGTCCTCATTATGACCAGGAGACTTCAGGAGTTTGTTTACACGGCTGGAACATCATCCTCCTGGGCAGCTAATCAGCCTTTCCCCAGGGTTTCTGCTCTTTGAATACTTAAGAGTAATCACCACCAGCTATCTACACCCAGAGAAGCATCTAAGCAGTTTCACCAAGTCAAATGACAACAGCTTGAGGTAATATTAGCCCCCTTATATGAAGACAAGTGCTCTCCACACAAGGATGCTGGAGCTTAGCACCACTCAATAAATCAGAGCAACATCCTGGAAAGCTTGCCATTAGTTCTGAGCCATTAATTTTTGCTGGGTCTTTGACACAACTGTTTGAGAGCACTATAACCTGCTCTCTGAAAGTTAAATTATAAAGAGCAACTTCCCTGAAGGTGCTAGTCTACTAACCCATTTAAGTCCTTGGCTAAACACTTAAAATAAATCACTGGAGAGGTGCAAGACAGAAGGTTTCCTACCGTGCAGTATGTGAGAATAAGCCATTCCCTCACAAAACAAACCCCAGCTGGGAAACCTTTGGCCCTAAGCAATACCTTTACAAGATATTCCATATCGTACCCTATCAGCCAAGTGGAACGCGGCATTTTACCATATGTAGTTCCACGTAACAACCCCTTCCTCTGAAGTCCTTTCCACTAAGTTTTCTTCCCACTGATTAAATGCTGAAGAGAGAAAAAAAATACTGGAAAGCAAGCAGGCCCAAAAATTTCCAGTCCGGTTCCCACTGCACACCTGAAGACACAATCACTGCATTCTTCGAGGGTCCCCATAAGGCAGCACTACTTAAATTTCCGTTACAAATTTAACAAGTAAAAAAGGAGTTGTTCTGGTACCAACAGGAAAAACACCCACACAACTTCAGCATCCATCATTTTTCAAAGCAACTGCACAGGCAGTTGTCGGGCATACGGGGGAGCCTGCCTACCCTTGAGCCATGTTCATCAGAAGGAACCAGTTCATCCACTGAAGTAAATCAGCACCCCTGCAGCAATCAACCCCTGCCTGAGGCTGCCCAGACCTTCGCTTTGTTATTGCAGGAGTGACTGAAGAACGGGACAGAACCAGGGAAAGGCATCATGTCACCTTCATCCCAAGCTCCTCTACAAACACGGCTGCTAGTAAAACTGAATCCACAGCTGTATTCTTGAGGCCACACTACTCCCTGCCAGAGATACCCATCCAATGTGTTCTTTGCATTTTGATTTTCTTTTTTTTTTTTCCACAGTAGCCCCTAAAATCCTGTTCCACTTGACAGCAAAACAAGCCCCCATCAAACAACGGACTTAAACCTGAAAAGACATTTAGCTAAAGGTCCAAGAGGAGAAACTCCAGCTGTGATGTGCAGAAGTCTGTCACTCTGGGAAGATCGACTGAAGAGCATGTGCGTTAGACCAGCTCTCTGTGCGCAGGTCTGGACCCATCTACCCACCGCATCGCACCGTGACACTGCTCAGTTTCCAGGGCTCTGTGCTTCTGGATGAGGCTGTAATGGGAAATCCTAATTAAAGGCACAGAAGGAAAAAGGCCTTCCAGACAATTAATAATCAACCTAGCGTTAGGTTAAAACCGCGTTTTAATTGGACTGTAATGAGGCAACAATGTATCTCTGATTCCATTCAAATCTGAAAAGCCTGCTTCAGGTAAATGAAACCAGTGTGTTCATAAAGACGGGTAGTTATCAACCTCGTTCCATATGGCACCATAAATTATAAAGAGCAGGTAACGAAGCAGTGCCAAAAAGTAAATACTTCCCAATACCAGTTCCCTTACATGTCTCAGCGGGGGCGTCGTCTCACTGCCATCACCATGAAAGTACCCTAAAAGAACTAACAGTTCAGACCACCTACCCTTTACTAAAACACGGAGAGTAGGATTTCTGGGTCTGGGTTTTTTCCTTCCCCAGAGAAAACTTTGCAAGGATTTTACCGTCCCTGCATGAGAACAGAACTGACTTCCTACCTGTGGGAAAGCTGTCCTACCCGGCCACGTCTCAACCAACCTATTTCTGCCCACAGGCTCGCTCTCTTGAGCACGGTTTCACGGTGGTCCCGCTACAAAGGGGCTGACTGATTCCAAGGAAGCCCTGAAATGGGATGAAAAAGCTACACAAAGGCCATTCCACTGTTTTTCCTGGAAATTTCCACTACACTGGATGAAATAGGAAGAAGTGAAATAGCTGAAAACCAAGCTGAGACTGTAGAAACACTACTGATGTGTCACAGGGAGCCAAGCACCACCTGAAGTTCCATCAAGCAGTACCGGGGACAGGTCACAATGTCTCTTCAGCACCTCCGGCAAGACCTGTCCCTGGAGGTAACACCGCTTCTAACAAATCCACCCACATCTTTTCACTTCTGTTCCTTGCTGCTCTCCAAATTCCAGACCTTGCCTAATGCATGCAGAACAAGACTCCAGTGATACTGAAGACATTCATCGCCCTTCCAAACAAAACCAGTTTCATCACACAGCTGCTGCTCCTCCCCCCCGCCAAACCCTCCAAGAGCTAAGATGACCCTTTCCAAGGTTGCACTTCCACTCAGAACCATCACTAAGGAGGAAAGAGTGACTATATTCTTAGATTTATTTTTTTTTGCAATGGACTTCCTCTTCTGCAAACAAGTCTGGTTTCAAAATCCCTAAGCTCAGCCAACAGAAAGTACTACCTCCAATAATAATCCACCTAGTCATATTCATGCACTAATACAGAATGAAAATAATTTCTTTAACAATGAAAATCACAAGTATCACCTTTACTGGGTCCAACATGTTTATATACATTCCGCCCCCGTTCCCAACATAAAAATCTAACTTACGCATCCCCTTCTGTCTCATCTTCCATCTTCTGTGGCCTAAATGCTCTATCAGCACGTTTACAGGTACAGTCGGTTTTCCGATTGTAAATAAGACCTTAATTTCATTAGTCAATTAATAGTGTAAGAAAGCATAGCCTCTTTTGTACTAATCAGATTCTCATTACCACTGCATGCTGTCCACACTAAGCAGTCACGTTGTTTATGCCACAGAAATGAATGACTGTGGAACAGGTGGGACAACACATGCAGCACAGAAACAGATAAAGGTACTCCTCCTGCTCCTGGTCTGAAAGCGTTTATCAGAGGTAACCTCTAAAGAGCGCCCCTTCTGAAGGATCACACGGGCTACTGACTTACACCTCGGACAGACCGAGTTGGTCGCTACCTGTAAGTCACTACATGAGGCAGAAGACATTCTCTCTGAGATACACAATATTCAAACACGACAACAAACTCCTTGCTTACACCTCCAGTTGTCTTTGATCTCTCCCCTTAACATACCCTGAGTGTAGATATAGCGCTCAGGGACGTGGTTTAGTGGCGGGCTCGTCAGTGTTCAGCTAATTAGTGGACTAGATGATCTTTTAGGTCTTTTATAACCTAGGAAATTCTGTGATTCTGTACCAGTGATGCAATACGATGCTTCATTTCAGACACCAGGTTCAAGAACACAATCCCTCAGCACAAGCCTTGCTGAGGAAACCTAGTCAAGCTGCTGTGCGTTCAGCAGTCGAGAGTCTCCTCCTTCCTACCCGGGCCAGGGCACGCGCACCTGCTTTCAGTACAAACAGCAGGGAGAGAAAGCACAGGCAGAGCCTAGGAAGAAAAGGGCTCAGTAACTCAGCTCAGAAAGCTCCTTTACTCGAAGACATGAATATATGTGAGACTGTTTTTATTACTATTATTATTTGCAGGCTTAACTAAATTGTCATTTAAATAACATATTGAAAGGTAAACTGCCACCTGCTCCTGCCAGATGTTCTGCAAATCTTTAGCACCACTTCAAGCATGCTACAGTACTGAAGGAAGAAGACTGGACCTCAAAGGTATTTATCTCCCCAGCCTCCTACTGGGCTATAAGGAGATTTCTATTGCACAGACTCATCATCAAAATAAGGACCATGCTCCAATTAGTTATGTAAATGAGAGCATAAATAGCACACTCGTATTATTATTCCAAGGATCCAAATGCATATAAACATGCTGTGATACGTATAGCAATGCTCCCTTGCAACTCCATTTCCATTCAAGAGGAGGACACGTGTTGGAAGGGCTTTGTTTCTGCTCTTGCAATCTTTCTGAAAACTAAAGTAAACGCTCTTGTCCTTTAAAATATGCACAGCTGGAATTAAAAATAAGAGACTTCTGATACCCTCACCCATTTGAGGGAGTCCCCATTCCGCAGCACTCCCACCGAAGCGCTGGCATGACACTGTCTCACTTGTCACCTTCCACATCAGGATGTGCTGGGGAAGAGCTTTGCTGCATCTAGATACACAAACCATCAGGTCTCTACTGAGACTTAAAATTCCGAAGTTACCCAAAATAGCTACAAGTGAGCATCTCCAGGTGAAACGAAAGCCTTCTCCCGCCTGTCACTCCACAAGCAGTCCTGCAAGAGTAGGCAGTTCCTCAAAGCAAATGAACGCTGGACTGACAACAAAGAAAAAAGCACCCAACGCTTAATATTTTTCAGACGAAGAAGTGTCTTGCATCACCACCGCACACCCTACCGCTGCGTTGCTTCATCGGGCTCGCTCACGCAGCTGACCGTGGGCCGAGCTGTCGGGCGGAGATGGACATTCCCCTTTGGTGCAGCACCCTGCACAGCAGTGTATCCCCACAGAGCGCACTGGACACCTGCAGCAGCAGCACAAAGCAAACAGCACATAGCTGTTATACGTACAAAAACGTGCCAGGCTGTAAAGTTTTGCAAACCTTTTTTGCAAAAAAAGCCATTTCTTTAAGCACTTGCAAGCAACAAATAACCTGATCCCAGCACCCAGCAGCTAAGGGAACTTGCAGCTTAGATTCATTAAAAGAGTCGCAAGTCAATTTTGTTTGGAAGATGCCATCAGCTGGAAGAAGCTAACTCCCTGCCTGCTGCTAAACAGATGGGACCTCTACACCCCCGTGCAGGCAGAAGGATGTCTGCAAATAAGAAAAGATAAAGACAAGTAGGGAAAGACGACAAGCAAGCCAGGGAAGAGAAGACTGGAAACCATCACGTAGCACATTTACTCATGGTCATACAGCCAACCTCCTCATATTCCCTTTCCACCTTAAAACACCACTACCGCTTTCCAGGAGACTCTCCCCCCTCTCCCTGTGAAACCGGGCATTGCCCATTCCCTTCAATCCCGGCCACCCGTTAAGATCCTCCTGGAGCTCCTGCAGTTCTGTCAGTCTCTGTGGGTCCCTTAACCGCTGTGATGAAAGGCAGAAAATTCAGGGTACTTGAGAGTTCTGAAGTCGCCTTCCTCCTGTCCCCTCAGGCTGACTGCAGAGCCCATCTGCCTCGGATTTCCACAGTCACATAGAGGTCCGTCATGTACAAAATGATGTAGCTAATAAACTAGAAAGGCCTGTCAGAACACAAAAAGGCTGTCAATATATACAGCTTTTTCCCCACAAGTGACATTTTACTTGCAAAGTGAACCGTTAGCGGCCAAACATTCTGCTATTTCAATGATTTCACTTTACTCCAAGCAAAGGTTTTCTGCTCAGGGGCTTCAGAACACAAGAACGGCCTTACAAGTAGGGCCACTGCATGGATTATTGATTTTAAGAAGGATATTCAGTGTCTAGTTTCCAGGTATTGTTTCCTTACCGAAAACACCCCTTGGTTGCTTTTTCTACCAAGATCTCAAGCCATGAAAAATTGAGCCTACCTTTTACTGTGAAAACGTGCACCTGCAAGCATAAAATTGTTCAACTTCAGCTTCCAGATGTGGTCTCTTACTACACAGTCGTCTCATTTCAGGTTTATGTCCCTTTACTGAAGAACATTGATTACCCAAGTCCCAGTGCCTCTGGCTGCTATTACCACCTCTCCTCAGCCTTCTCCCTCCTTAATTTGAAGGGAGCGAGTGAACAACTTTCCCAGGAGAGCTCTCATTCAGTTTTTCAGTCTTTTTTACAGATTTCTTCAAGTTACCTTAAGTTTCATGTGACTGCTAGAATAAGTAGCCCCAGTACCGTGCACATCCTTAAAAAAAAAAAAGGCAGTCACAAGCCTTTCTGGGCACAGATAAACTTAAAACCTCTAGGTGTTCATTTCTTAGTGTCTTTCAAGAACCCTAAAGCACCTTTAGGTAGAGCATTGCTCACCTCTGACTGTTTAGTCGCTGCAACCCCCCCTTCTTATTCCAAATTGCTGTTTTCCAGAAAGCCTCTCCCATACTACGTGCAGGGCTTGTACTCTGTGCTCTCAGACGCAGGGGTTCGCACTTCGCCACAGGAAGGAGGAAACTGTTTCCTCCCCTTGTGAAATCCGCGTGGCTGTGCATCAGCAAGCGGCCCCTTCTGCTGCCCAACATTCCAGATGTCATCTTGCCATCCCTAAGAGTTGCAGTCTATTTTCTTCTGTATCAGTAATGGAGAATGATGACGTATAACCGTGCAGGACTAAAAAGCTATTGCTGCAGGGTATCATTAGACTCACACCTGCTCAACACTGATAACCTGGTTACACTTGCATTTTAAGGCTTCACAGTTAGCAAGTTTTTAATCCATTTCATAATGTCTGTGGTAATTTCGCATCATTTCAGTTTCAAAATTCAACTATCATTCGGTACCAAGAGAAGTCTATCAGCCAGACTCATAATCTCATCAAAAAAGATATCAAGTTCATTTGACAAGATCTATTTTCCATAAGGCCAGGTTGATTGACATTAATTATATTCAATACTTGTTTCTGCCCCAGACTGCCTGCGTGTGGGTGTTGCTTGCTCTTTCCAGGCTTCAATCTTCATCTTTTTAAATGAGCGTATCACCATGTCCTACTTCATGGGAGGTTGTGAGGACGTATCTATTAGTGCTTACAGATCCCTCAAACGCTTCCCCGACCCGTGCAGAGAGCAAAGCAGCCAGCCCTGCGACAACGCCCCTGGGGAGCACCGCCTGCCTCGAGTGGTACCCAGCTAACCCCACGCCCCATCTCAACACGCCGCACAAACCAGAAACAGCTGGAAGAAGCTCGACAACAGACAGCTACAGGACATCGCATTCTTAGTAGTTAGAGCCTTGACACCTGCAGATCTACAGTCTTCCCAAAGCGTGTATTTTCAGTAAGCAGCTCTGGGTATTCCTGCTCAAGCAGTTCTCTGGATGGCACACACACATACACATCTGTACAAGGCCACTGCAGATGTGCTTTCAAGAGCTACTAACCATCCCCACTGCACTATAAAGCACACTTGGCAAGTGAGGAGACAGTGCTGCACTACCACAATGCTCATTCATGAACTGCTTGGTGCGCTGCTGGGTGAAGTCTGGGTTAGGTGGACAGAAAAAGACAGTCAACTTTCTCGTCTTGTGGAGCAAGCCACTTTTTAAGTCACAAAAACGTCTGGCCCGAGATAGCGAGCAAGAATGAGAAGTCTCCTCAAGATGCATATAACCCACCACCCCAATTCTGTTTCAGGCGCTCAGGACATTCATATCATTTCACAATCTCATCTTTGAAAACCATTTTGTTTAGTTTTGTATGCAATACAGGATGTATGGTTTTGCCCCAGAGACTTCGCTATAACCTTGTCATGTGTTGAGACACCCGCAGAATTACTCAGCGACACGGGTAAATAGTGACAGACAACTCATACCCAACGTAGACAAGAATGAGACACTGACATTAATTGATTTCTGCCTCTTTTTTACTAGTGACAATAAAGCCACGTGAGGAGGACGATCACTCTGAGGAGAACAAAGCTTTATAAAATTCCGAAATGAATCTCTCCTTCCTCTCTGAGAGGCTGTCATTGGGTTAAGAAGACTTCTCCAAATAAAAAAAGAAGATCCCACCAGCTTCTATAACCTTCATCTAGGTGCAAACCGTAATAAGTAGTTCAACAACAGACACCTGCAGTATATGACCCACTGCAGTTCATTCGGCATCCGTCCTTCAACTGTACTGCTACGCAGTTATTGCTAACGCTTTTGGTAACTGTATACTATCTCAATTCTCAGTCCAAGCTCAAAAGAGAGTCACACAGATTGGAGGGGGCACAATTCAAATCCTGTTTTATTAGGATCAATGGACCGGAAAGGAGGAACCGGCTTCATCCTCAGGGACTGTGCGTTTTTGCAGAGATGACTGAAAAACACTATGTGATCCATTTGAAGCTCAAACACATCCCAGACAAAAATGTGAAGTATACCATACGTAGAGTAGAACGACACTATTTAAGGACATTTTTCCCCAAAGTTTTCCTTGAAGAATAGGAAGACGACGTCCTTGTTGTGCTTTGTTTCAGATTTTCAGCCGCCTTGATTTAAATCAGCATTACCTTCCTGAAGTCATTCTGTCAGGAAACCATCAATGGGATTGTTGGTTCCTAGTTTCGCGCCCAGCCCTCACAGACACGCTCGGCACAGGATTTGGCAGACCCTACTACATGGAAGGGGGAAAAGAGGTTAAAAGGTTTCCCGACCCGACGGCTGATTTTGCAGGCTATGTGCACCTCTAATGAAACCGGTAATAAACTCAGCTGCAAGCAAAAGAAGGAGCAAGGTCCCATCAAAAACACCTTCGATACCACAACTCTAATCCAACACCAACTAAAGCAAAAGAAAAGCTTCCCAAAGACTTAAGCAGACGTTAGAGCAGACCTTCAGCACTCACTGCAGATACAGCTAATGCAGGACTCCTCCTTTTTTCTGCGCTTCTCATTTCCTTCTATTGGATTTCCAGTTCCTCCCTTTTCAACCATTTAGTGCGCTCGCCTGGCAGTCAGGAGAGCAGGATGGATACAAGCTCACCAGATGAAAGGGCAAAGGCAGAAGAGGGACTCTGAAAAGCCATTTGCGCTCCCAGCAGAGGAGACGCGGGTGTGCTCACACAGGCAGTGACAAATGGCGGGGTTCGGACTTCCACATAAACAAGGATATATCTCAGTAAGAGGATGTTAGCAAGCACATCTTCCACACCATACTTTTTCTAAGGAAGCATCCGATGCAGCTTGCCATGATAACTAAATTTATTATTAACTGTGTATTTCATGATGTTAGTGACAATATGTTAATGTGATTTTTCACGTCCTCCTGCAGTGAACAGATGGCTCCTTTTACTTTACTTTCCACATCAAGTGTGATTATTTCTTGGTGCCAAAAGCCACCTGCCGCTCCCTGGTCTCCAGTCTAATTTTTTATGTTGGTAAAACACAGCAGGACTTGTTATCAGTTGGATGGCATCTTAATAAAAGGAGACATGCCAACATATTGACATCATGTTCAAGGGGAAATTTTAGCCCCATCCTGGCCCCTCCCCCAGTTCATATAAAATAATAAAATGATACTAAGGAAAAAAAAAAAAGCCAACAAGCCCCCCTCCCCTCCCCAGGACCCACCAGTTTCAAGATGCTCAGTCACAATTTTTGGGCCCCGTGCCAGGATGCGGAGTTGGCCTCCTTTTGTTCCCATACCAAGCACCTCAGTCAGGGCTCTGATCTCTCGTCCTGTGTAATGATAATTAGCCATAACATATTCAGAAGTCAAATGTAAGCAGGAATACATTAACATTGAGATCAGTGCCGGGGTAATTTTCATTGGGAAAATGACAAAGAAGGACACAAAAATTAAAATACGGGATGTGGAGATTTTCAGTATCACTTTCAAATAGACCAAGGGTAAACTCATTTGTTTGTCAGTCACGAGCCGGCACTCAACAGACAGCTGTGGTTTACAACAAATAAACAATACACGCCTGATAAGCTACTGTAGCCCATCGCCATTTCTCTGCACACTGCTGGAAACAAAGCAGCATGCGGTTCTGATGAACATACTCGAAACTGAAGGCAGAAAATTAAGTAAGCCTGTGTTTAGAGACCTGTACAAATAGCCCGTTTTTCCAATACATATCTTGCTTTCACTGCTTTAGAAACAGCAAAGTACTGGACGTTGGGCACTTAGGAACAGTCATTTCAACAACTGATGACACTTTAGGCAGGTCCTTCCAAAAATACTCCTCTTAAGTCACTCAACATTTCACAGCACGGACAAACACCACTACCTTGAGGCAGCCCCGGCACAAAACTGTAGGCACAGCCAGCCTAAGAAACACCACTAGCTTTTCTTCTTCAACATTTCTGTGCTGTGTCATACAGCAGCAACAATTAAGAGAAATTCTCTGGACTACATCATTATTTCCAACTTCAACAAAAACTTGAGAGCTGCCCCCTGAAGTTGCTACAAGTATGAAGCAGTTCAAACAAGCTATAATGACAGAAACACTTGGACATCTTAATGAAAACTATATTAAAACAACAGGCACCGAGGGCTTCACTGAAGCTTGCAAACAGTTGACGGACTATTCTGCTTAACATCTGCATACTCGTCACTGCAGATCGCAGCTGCAGCTACTCTCTCAATGGCCAGGCAGCCTTTCTTCTGTACTACTAAAACGAGAAAACAACTATTTCCTCTTATCCGCTTACCTCCAAACCCAGACAAACTGTATTTTGTAATAGACCGACTGTATCTTCTGTCAAGCTGTACCCAATTATTCATGAGTAATTACTATCACACAGTCAGCAGTGTGCAACTACGGTGCCATCAGCATGACAGATTTGAAACAATTCAACTGGTAGAGTCCCTCTATAGCTCAACGCCGAAGTTGGGTAAAAACTGCAGGAAGGAGCTATTCTGTGGACTAAGATGTAGAGAGAAAAACATTTCAATCTGTGCCAAAAAAAAGCAGCCAAGAAACTTACGGAAAGATATAGCTTTCCCATTCCATAGTGAAATGCAAACATTTTTCTAAGTCTGTATTTCATTACATGTTCGTTGATTCATTCAATCGCTGAATAGCAAAGAAGCTAGTTTTGGTTTAGTTCTGAGTTTTTGTCAGGTTCAGTTGGTTGGGTTTCTGTTTGTTTGCAGGGGAGGGCGGGGGAGAGGGGTTGGATGGAGGGGTGTTTTTGTTGTTTGGCTTTTTTGTTTGTTTGTTTTGGATAAGTTCCCACCCCCCCAAATGTTTTTCATTTTCAACATGATGAAGGGGCTACCATTGAAACTAAGTCAACAGGACAAAAGAAATCTCAACCCCTGTTAGTTACTTCACTGGCAATGACATCCTCAGTATGAGGGGAAAAACGTTCTCTCGCCTTACATTTCCTAAAAAAAAAAAATTATTAATAAATCTGAACTGTTCTCAGAAACATCCAATAAAACACATGCTTTACATATGGAAGTCTATCTTCTGAACTATCCTCCTACCTTATCCTGTTCATTTTGTCCCCTCTCACAAAGCTATGTTTCTGGCTTCCACCTGCTGCTTCAACAAATCATTAAGAAAAACTGAAAACTTTATCTCCAATCTAGTCCACATCAATCTAGACCACCAGAAGAGACGAGCTCCCTCCCTCCAAATCATCCATGTTGAGAGACCCGATAAGACTCCTCGTCTCTTGGCTATGCAAGCCTATGAAGCAGAGCACTCAGACAACTTATATTGCCCCTCACTGGTGCGTACTGATTTTAGAAGCAATATGAGATTTCAGGCTCCGTACTGGCATTGCCTGGTGCAACTTATGTAGTCACACCAAGTCCCTCCAACAGCCCAGCTTGGCAGGTCTCAAGCTGATAAAATGGACTGACACCCGGTTCCTGGACCGCAGCGCCCCACCTCCTAACAAGAGGTACGTCAGAGGAGCGCTGTGAATGCTCACTGGTGGGGCTTTTGTTCCCCGACCGCATGATCTGTGTAAGCTACAGGCTTCTCTACCCACTAATGAACTCCCATCAGAGATTCCTATCTTTCATAATCACAGAGCTTGATCTCTGTACTTCCCTCGTCATTGGGTTCACAGCAGGAGGGCTCTATCAGTTACAGCGTCTTCATGCTGCAGTATCATGGCTGCTTATTGGTTCAAAAAAACGGAGCATCAGTAAGACACCCTGCATTCTCAATACCCATTTCTTACAAAAAAATCCCAAACTATTTGACAATGTTTAGGTCTTAATTTTTACAACACATGCCAGTTCAGGCTCTCCTTGTATTTTATCTTCATCCTGGCATACTAACGCATCACCCATCTTGAAAGTAGCTTTCAGTCAGTCAGGGCAAAACGAAGTCTTTTGGAGAAAGCCCCTCGATCCTTACTGCCTTCCCAGCCACAGCTACAAGCGTGCACCTTTGTGTGACTGGAGACAGACCTGGTAAGTGGTGAGAGAACATCAGCGTTCTGTGATGGAGTATTCACAGCAAGCACCCAGAAAGGAAAATGCAACAGCAGCAAGTTTTCTCTCTAGGTATTTGAGACAGAAGCAATCAGACATTCCACCTTCTGCTAATAAACTATCTGAAAACCACATGCTTTAATTTATATACCCACACTGCTTTCAAAGCTGCATCTTCCTCTTTTCCCAAATGTCTCCAGTGACTCAGTGAGATCTTTCAACAAATGCATATGGTTTGGTTTCATTCTAGTGCAGCGCTTTTTCCTAAGACACTGACTCAATCCCGTAGAAATACAAGCACAAAGGTAAAGCTGTTAACATTGCCTGTTTCTCACAGTTCATTTAACTCGCTGGGGAAGGATGAAAGCAGCACCCCAGAATTTGTCGTACTGTCCCCTCCACAGATCCTCTGGGTCTAACATGAATCCAAACCAATGGACTCGAGGTTTTTGCAACCCCTGCGTTCCACGGAGGGTATTCATAACACCTACTCAAAGTCTGTAGCTTCGCTGCTTTTCATTCTTCCATTACATGCACCTTACCGCACAACTGAAGGAACTCAATGGAGACCTTTACTCAGGGAATTTTGATCCTCGAGTCGTAACAGTTTTCATTCTATTATGTGTGAAATCCAACACAAAGGATCATAAAATAATTTCCTTAAGTTCCCAAAAAGCTCATTTGAATTCAACTGTCTACAGCTCTTGTACGTGCTAAGATGGGGAGACTTTTAGACATGTTAGGGTACTACCTTCACTTTATTTGAATACGAGCAGCATGAACAATGGGATCACACCCCAGACTCCTGAAAGAGGAGCAAGAATTTCTAGCAGGAATGGAGCATGTGTCGGAAAGCAGTGTCTCGTCACACTTGGAAGAGCTCACGTGATGCAGAACACATTCTGGCCTTCATTAAGCGAATGGCACACAGCCATTCTCAGCCAAGCAAGGAAACGAGCCTCTGAACCCACAGCCCTTCTGATTCCATCGTATGGACCGTTAGAGCCGGTAGGTTTTACCATGAAAAAGACGCAAAGTAACAAACAAAACAGAAGTCTCAAATACATGCGAAATGTTACCGTGTGCACATTGCCCTTCCCAGAGTGGGTTAATAGCAGCTTGTTCTATTACGACAAGTTTTCGTTACGAAGTCCCTCACAGCAATGTGAACTAATATAACGCAGCAGTGAATTACCACTGATCCGCAAAAACAAGAGCATTCACCTTGTTTTCTTTGATGGCGCCGATTCGGGAAGATAACCAAGCAGACGCTTGAGGACAGGAGTGGTTCCTCAACTCTAAGGCCAGGGCTGGAGCTGCTCCTTCCGACACAGCCCGGGCAGGAGCCCTGCCCTGCCCTTGACAGCTCTGGCAGCAGGCTCCTAAACCAGCTCAAGCTACCAAGCAAATCACACAGCGATACAAATACAGGCAGCTCCTTGGAAATAAACTCTAACTGCATTCACTTCATCTGCACCCGCACACGGTGTACAGCTATGTCCCAACATGGTCTGATACCCGCAGTGAAAAAGGTGTGCTTGGACAGCTACTGGGATTTGCAGGACTTATCTTTTTTTTTTTCCTCTCAACTTGTGTTTTATCCTCGCGTACCATAGCCGATTCTCAAAACTGCACGGCTCTCTGTGCATCTGTGTCTGATAGAAGGATTAAGCTTGTCATTAGGAATCATTTTGGTGGCTGCAAATGCCATCTCTCTCCTGATAATGTGTAGTATCATTTAAAACAAATTAATTTCTCATTTCTTGCTGCTGGTCATAATTCTCAGCATGGGACACATCACAAATGACCTTAAGGATGGACATACAATAATCATTAGCAAATCAGAAAAAAACAGCAACTAAAAAACAACCCCAAACCATTACAGTCATTTTTTTCCCTCTCCATTCCTGCAGTTTTTGAAACTCATTTTCATAACATAATTCATCTGATAGCAAATTACAGCCCTCTCTTCCTCCTTTAGGCAACTACATCGCCTCTGTATATTCTATTATAAAATTGGTTAATTAATAATTTCTCCATATTGCCACTAAGCAGAACTACACGGTTAAATTATGACGATGGTGCCTCATTACACGCACATTCTGAGACACCAAGTCATCATTTAATGTCAATGTGTGTTGTCTGCATGTGCACTGATGGCTAGGCAGGACCACGCTCTTCCCCTGCGACGCTGTCCTGGGCTGCTCCTTCCATTTTTAACTATCTAACTTGGTGGATGGAGAAAGAAGGGTCCCGAGGGGTAGGGTGGAAAGAAGATGAGGGCTACCTGAAACACGGGTTAGGTACGGGAACGCAGTCAGAGCCCACAGCTTGTCCTTCCAGCTGAAGGACAAGGTGTACTGTGCAGATCTCGTTAAGGAATTTCTGCCCGAGCCGAGCTCCAGTCTTTGGTTTCCCCTACAGGTCCAGAGAACGCTACAGCTGTCACAGCCTCTTTTTTCTCTCAAGAAGTAGAAGTTACAGCAAGATCAACCAAATAAATCAGCTCCTATGAGGACCAGGCTGCTTTGAATCCTCCAGCGCTCTGTTAGAGCACGGCTCTGATGCTCGTGTTATCATTTTGATATTAATGACCATAATCCCCTGGGAGTAAGCAATTGTTTGTCTGAGTAAGCCCACACATAAGACTAAACATTAAATTAAACTATCATCCATCTAGATGCAACATTATGCAGCCACTATATGTGTTAGATATTGAAAATTTGTTGCTGGTGCTTTTTTTTTTTTTTTTTAATCATGCAGCCTAATAAGATCCCTCTGAGTAATCTCTCCACTGAGGTCTAAAGTAAATACGATCACAACTCGGTCAGTCACCTACTTTAACCTCCTGTTGAAATTACAGCCCCACAATCTTTTCTGATTGTTTCAATCAAAACCAAATGAATAAACTTAACCCAGGGAATATTTAAATATCCACTTCAGTTTCCAGTAAAACCTTTCCCCTGTGATTTATATGAGCACAGGAGAAATTGCCTGCAGTGCTTGGCCTCTGTGTTTAGCATACATTACAGTTCATTACTATCATAGCAGCTCCGGATGCTATTTTTTATTTTTCACACACAGACATATACACATAATCTCTAAAGCAGAGTCCCACACTAGTGGGTTGGTAAGTGTACCTTACTATTGGGTTGGTGAGGGCTAAGATAGATCTGGAAACGTGTCTAGACACCTGAACACCTTCCTGAGTCGTTGGAGGCAAACGGAGAGGGTAACTCTTACAGCCCCTTCAAGTGCGGCGTGCCTTACACCAGTTCAGCAGGTCCCATGTGACCAGCCTCGGCTTCTAATTTTTCAAGTCCACCACTGCAATGAGAAAAAGATTCTGCTATTGCCACTCCTGCAGCTCCTCTATCCTTGCTTCCGCAGCAGTATGCAAAAAGCTGTGTCCCCTCCTCACACCCCTAACCCACTCTTCCTGTGGTGGGACGCCTTTAGGCAGCAGGAGGAGAAATGGCAGGGCCCACATGTGACTCTGCATTCAAAATCTATCAAATGGAGAGCATGAAACTGGTTGTAGTTCTGCTCTAAGTTACTGTTAATGCACACAGTCAGCCAGCGCTTAAGAAACCTCCTCTTTGACAAATTTCAAGCCAGCAAACCAAGGCTGCCAATTTTTCTGAAAGCAACACTACCTCAAGCATTAACTGCACATCAGGATAAAGCAAAGTCCGGGACCACAAATAATTCTTAAATGTCTAGAACACAACTAAACTAACCTCAATGAGTTTAATGACTAAAGACTAGCTCCTGTGCTTCAAAAAAAGGGCCACCAGTACTGTATTACGTAGCTACAGCATCATCTGGCATCTCTTGCTATAAAATCGTATGTGTTTAACAAACACAAGCAGAGTTTCACCCTTGTAGCTGTACCACATTGCAAGGCAATTTCCAGTAGTGTCCCTGACGTCTTTCCCCCAGTTTCCAACAACCTTAACACTTCAGCCTGGATGCCAAGACAGCCCCTTACTCCCACGCAGAGATGCGGTCCTTGGTAGCAGCATGCCACTGACGCCCTCCTCTCAGCCTGGCACACCGAGCTCCGCACTGTGGAGCCCTGACAAAGGACTGCTCTTCAGTGGCACTGCAGGAGGTTCAAAAATAGCATTCCAGACCTCACAAACCCACCTGTACTTCCCTACAGCCCAAGGATCACCTTTTCATAAGGTGATAACCCAGTTAATTATGTGATCCATTATGCCTCTATAGGTGATTGTTATCTTTCCATCATCATCAGACATTTCCTTCAGCTGAAATTAATCTTCTTAATCATCACCGCAAACCCTAGAAATACTTTTCTTTTGGTGTTAGTTGATAACAAGTGCCACCTTAAACCCTCACATGCACACGCCAGCGTCTGAGAGACACAAACCCTAAGTACAGGGGGTATTTTGTTTTGGATTTATTTTTTTTTTTTAGGTTGCCATTGAAACATCCTCCGTCATCAGCCTATTGCACAAAGCAGAACACAGACTTCTATTATTAATTATACTGTAGAGAGACGCTAATATAGCTGTACAGCTATGTGTACACGCACATTTCCGTCTGTAACTGCACCCTGCGTGGCTGTTTCCCAGTCTAAAGCAATGACTCTGCGCTGTGAAAATACAGTGCTCCTTTTCAGCTGCCAAACCACACCTGACTAGAAATGCTGATGAAGATGTATTTCTGGATCATTGAATACTGACTTGTGTTTCATCGATCCTTACAGCAAGGGCCGACAGCATGCAGGTGTCTGCATTTCCTCCGGACTCACCGTAGGGCATAATCTGCTCCTGGACCACCACCTCTACAAACCACTACACGTGGGACCTCCAACCTTCCAACGAGTGACATCAATCCAGTTCACGGAGAAAAACTTGGTCTCTCACTAAACTGGAAACTCTTGTGCCCAGGAGGAAAGACACGTCATGACTTTGGTGCCTCAGCTGACCCTCCACATAGACACACACTGACAAGTTGGCCTACCCTCAGCATAGCCACGTGACATAGAAATGGGCACGTCCTGTGTTTAATTACATCTAACTACACAACCTGGGTACCTCTTGACTACTCAGATAGGCAGTAAAAGCCATATCCTCAAATGCCTCAAATTTGCAGAGCTCCAAAAGAGACAATGCAACAATTTTGACAGACTCCATCTCATCCATAACAAGAAAGCTATGAAAAGCCAGAGGACACTCTCATGATCATATTTCCAAAAGCTGTTCTGACAATGATTGCCCCCTAGTCCATTAATTTCTGTATTAGAATCAGCTAAAAAGCAAAGAATTAAACACTTCAAATAGTCTCTACTGTCTCCCTGCCTTGTGGTAGCACTCTGCCAACATCTCACCGCTTGCTTTGTCTGACAGAGTTCCAGGGAAACAAGCCTTCTCTCTTCAGGGCTAGGCAATATTTACAGGACCAGTTTTTTTAATTCGTCATCATACTTTCTTCTTTCTTCTGAAAATCCAATTGAAATAATCGTGGTCATCTGAACCCTGAAGTCTATCACCCAATTTATATGCTCAGTAAAACTGACACATCTCATGATCAACCAAACTGCAAATACTTATAGCAAAGTTTCACACAGACAGTAAGCCAGCATTTTTCTGGCCAAATACTTTCAAGTTTTTTTAAATACCAGATCAAAATACACTGGAGATCAATTATGGACAATATCTTCGATCTCTGTCTCTGCCAGACTCCCAGGAATTATCTGGGATGAAATACCATCTTTTCCTTTTTCTCCTTACCTGTTTAAGACTAAGTCTTTCAGGCAGAAACAGTTTTCACTGTCCACTTAAAAACTGGGAGGCCTTGATCTCAATTGGGTTTTTCGTTCAGAGTATTACCATCATCTAGTTAAAAAAAACCCCAAACCCCAATAAACTATGCCTCATCATAGAGTAATATCCTCAAAGGAAAGAAAACGCACCGAACAGTGACATCCTTACGGGGAGTATTTAACTTGTCAGAGAGGAGAGCATGCACCGCTCTGCACAGCGGCTCAAGTTCACGAGTCCATGCTGTGCTACAATTTGTTTCTTGCCCGCTAACCTGTCAGTTCACTACAGAAAGTGTGAAGTCTCGGGAAGAATGTGTTGAGTAGAAGAGTAAGATACCTTTGTACTGGTCAGCCACGTCACATCAGGTAACTGTGACAAGCCACCGGGATGCTGGGTTAGTGCGTAGCCTCAGCTTTCAGCTCAGATAAGTGTAAGCTGGTAACTCAACAGTAGCTCGGTGCTCCAGTCGCCCGTAGAAATTCCAGTAAAATTAACATGAGCTCACCCTAGGGCTGCTCAGGGGTTTCTCTGCATTTAGATATAACATCTAAACTTGAGGCACACTTACACCTGAGACCCTTTTAAAGAAATAAAGGCTGCACAGAGCACGGCAAGACTTAAAGCGAAAGGAGAGGACTTGGTGTTTAACCAGGGATTTTACCTCCCTCTTGACTTGTCTACAGTTGAGGGCAGAGCGTACAGCAAGAACGCCTCACCCGCCACAGGTATGAGAAGCCATTGGCAGGATAAGTTAGTACACATGAAACTGCATTGCTAAAACATACTTCAAATAGCCAACATATTGCCTGTAATTACAGTTACACTGATTTTCACAATCATAAATAAAGCATTATTGTCCTTCACACTGGCATATTGCCCAATTGTAGACAGCACAGCAGTAGGGTAAACCCAACGCAAACTCAAAACAAAAGGAGAAGAGCCAGATAGAAACAATCAAGGGACAGTGAGTAACCTGGTTTCCTGTTCAGTGACCCAGCACAGGTAGACGTCAGGGTCAGAATAGGTTTATCAACACCATACTCGGGCAAATCCTCCCTCAGGAATTCACCACAGACAAAAACTCCAAGGTTTTTTCCACCCCATCATATTCAAGGATGCTGAAACCGATATGAACCAGCTGTTTTCCAGTAGTAACAACTGAAATGAACAAGAAAAAAGAAAATAACAGGTCATCAGAGCAAGAGGATCCAACACCTGATGGGTAATGCTTCTCAAAGCTTGGAGGGTGTTCTCGCAGTTCCTTACAGCAACAAAGCCCAACTGGAAATATACTGGGCAAAACCTAAGGTAACCCCATTCAGAAATACCACAACACTACTTCATTTGAAATTGAATTTGACAGCTCTGCACCCCAAACCACTCCCATGAGGTCAGAAACCTGGCTGAAAAACATCTGGAAGCAACAACTCCTGCCCTCCTCTACTGAATCAAGTAGCGCATCATCAAGAACAGGGTCATGCTAGGACAGAGATATTTTTTTCTTTGACTCACTTCTAGATTGTACTTTGCCACAGTATAATTCTATTATCCAGTAAGCACGTGAGGCAGCTGACTCCTCCTGAGGTAGGGACCTATATTCGAGCTTTCGGACAGTTTCAGTGACAGCCACATATGTTTATCCAGAGTCAAACACAGCAACTGGGACAAGCGGGTCTCCCCCCCAGCGTGGTCCCTGGTAGCTGAGCTCAGGCGTTTGTTCCGCGTGCCTCCACTGGGACGTACCCCCTTTACTGCATCTCTCTGCAGAACCACAGCTTCCGAGCACTCCGCCTCACGCTGCGGGAGCCACCCGCTCCAGGAAACCATATCACAAACAAAGGCAACCTCTTTAAACAATTAAAACTAAGTATGTATTGAACAATAAGATTCAGCCACCTTTATTTCTTACACAGTGTCAAGTTTACTGGATAATGCTGCTTCTTCCGTGGATTTTTTTTTTCCCCCCATTATTTGTGATTTGATTAGCCTCTTTTCTCCCATCTTATACTTCAGCAGGGCATTCCACTTCTTGGAAAGGCAGGAAGGAGGCGCAGGTTAAGTTAAACCTTCGATGAGACCCGCAGCTTCAGTCACGCTACCGGAGAGTTTATGCACTGCCGCCTGTCTTCTCTCCTCTGCCTCCGTGTGCCAACAACTCCCCGCACCCGGCGAGGCCCTGGCATTTCTCCTCCTGCGACAAGCTATTACGCACTAGGACAACTCCAAGTATTACTTAAAATGAATAAATTACTTGTTCTTTCCCTTCTGTCCTCGTTTAAGGGACTCATCAAATGGAAACATGTTGATTGCATTATTTTTCTAAGCCCAGTTACATGGGTCTTCTTGAGCAACGTACAAAAAAGAAAACTGACTGCACGTTACAACAGCAACACATTTTCAAATTCCGTTTTTTGAAACATCTGTGGGGTTTGAGTAATCTACACCCTTTTCTCTAAGTGCCGCATCAGGGATACACTGACACCTTAGTACTGCACACTATGCACATAACACTGAAACTCACAGAAATTATATAGCTTATTATATTTGCTGGGCTCCTAGGTATTAAGCAACCCAGTGTTACAGTGAGGGAAACGGAACGCAGTCCGGCTCACGACTCTCTGCACCTTGGCTTACGCTGTGGCTTCCAGACCAGGTACGCACTGAAAGCGGAGCAGTCCAAAAAACTCTAAGTGACTATAGAAGCTGTTCTTCACCATGTCAAGTACAGGCTAACCCTGACGTGGAGTAAAAGCAGAGACACGCCGGCTTCCTCCCTATCGGGGAGGCTCGAGAAACGTAAGCCACATGTCACCTTACCACAAGCTTCTTTCATTTCTGTTTTTAAATCATTGGTTTCGTTTCATCTTTATCAAATGGTTTCCAATTCAGTTTTCCCACTGCCTGAACAACTCTGAGACAGCCTCCAGGAATTTCTTCTCGCGTGTGTTTGAAGTTCTGGCTTGAGGGAAGATTCTCCACTAGCAAGGTAACTGCTGATCAATCCTCTGATACAAATATAGGTAACTAGCTCCTGCTCCGTGAAGACAGTAGACAACGGGCTGTGCATTCATGTCCTTACTCAGGCAAAAATGACTTTGGAATTATTTGATATTTTCACCTTCCAACTTCCCCATTTGCTCCGAACAGTGACAGAAGCAGTAAAAGCCATTGCAGGGACCCTTCCCTCAAAGGCTGCTCACGTCGCTGCCGCCATCCTGGCAGGACACTGACCGAGTCAGCCAAAGCAAAGGTCAGCGGACAAACCTCAACTCGCTCCGCATTGGGCCCGAATTGGCTTTAACCACCAACAGGGCTGATGACAAATGAGGAGCCAGGCTTCCAGCTGAATTTCAGTTTAGTTATTTTTGTTTTAATGTATGTGTGAATCAATTAATCCTGTCATAGAAGGGCATCGTAAACTGTGTGCCAGAGTTAATGAGTCAGACATTATCACATCATTACACCAGCTGGCATAATGTAGCATGTGTTGTTTGTCATAATATACACTGCCATGCTTAACAACCATTAATTGTTTACACGAGCAGTCATATTTTTCTTCAAAGAACCTTCAGCGACTGGTTAATATTTTGAAAGCTTCTTAAGCGAGTAACTCTTACTAGTGAAAGATAATAAAAATAACCCCCTCTCTCATGAAGCTAAACAGTACGGATTTACACATAATGACAATTAAAGCTCCATCTCCTTCATTAAAAAATTGAAAAACAAAAAGCATTCTGATCGCAGCCAGTTCCATGAATTCAATCCCCGCTGGTCAACGTCGCCATAAATATTAATAGAGCAGCAGCCCAAGTCCCGCTCTGTCTGGCGGAGAAGCAGTGCTTTCTTTATTTGCTCGTGCAAAGTACTAAGCACCAACTTTGAGCCAATTCTCCCTCTGCTCTGGAAGACACCGGAAGAAAGAGGACGGCAGTTAAAAGCCTCGCTGGCGTAAGACCGACAGAACATTAGAATTAGATGTGCTCTTTGGAGCTATGAACCTGTACTACTTGAAAGAGGTGCCGGTGGTTTGCTGTCGCTCCTTGCATTCCTCACCTGGGTTTGTCAGGTGAAAACACAGCAATCACTCTTACTTTATCATAATAGTTTGGCTGCTAGTATTTTCTTGGCTGACTAAAGACAACATTTGGACACTCTCAGCAACAAATACAGGTTTACCAGCTTTCTGTGAATTGGCTTCAGTCTGCTCCTGGCCAGATTTGTTGGCCATATGGCTTTCCAAAGCCAAAGGCTAATAATGTGTTTAAAGCTGAATTTACTGCAGCAGCCAGAAACACCAAATTTGACCTGCAAGTACTGTGTATGTCCATTCATGCACTCAGACACACAAACTTTTGGCACATTGCAATACTGGTTTTAAAGAAACATTGATTTGACAGAGGCAAGGAAGTAAGAAAAAAAAAATAATAAATCACTGCTATGGAAAAGAACACCAGCTATAGGGAAGCGCGGAGAACTACAGAAAAGGTCCTTTTTTAAAAAAAAATAATATATGGAAATGTGGAGTATTAATACCTCAAACAACCTTAATGTACTGATAGTTTGATTTAAGACACTCGTGATTCCGGGAAGTGCTAAAAACAACAGATGCTGCTCTTTTGATGGGAAACATACAATCCTGTTCATTCACCTTATGGAATTAATTGTCACCATCCACTGCCACTCCGCGTGAAGGGAAGATCGGTACCACAGATGTGGGTAAGAAGACATCGTGCAGCAGCAAGGTCTCTCTGCTAGTTTAAACCCTATGTGCCAGTCAGCTCATGCTTATGGCTACAGAGAACTGACTCCGAACACGCCATCGTCTGGGATTCACACCTAAGTAAGACCCGATTCAACAAAGCACTTGGGCATATGCTAATCTTTAAGCATCTGAGAAGTCCGCTGAAGTCATATGCTTACAAAGAGAAGCATGTGTTACCTTCTGCTCGCGTCATTATAACCTGCAGCTATAACACAGCAATAGAGTTCATGCTTTCCTCTTTACCATCTTTCTGCCTCTCCAATCTTAACATTAAGTCTAATCAGGTTTTACATGAGCGTATTTCCTTTTTGACAAGCAGAAAATCAATACCCTGCTATACAAATATAAACACTGAGTGACCTACGTGTAGGTCAAACTCAATATTTCTGTTTCGGCATCCATCTTTAATCCCCTGTTTTATCAACCCTCAGCCTACCAGGCCATACGCTGGCGTCTCCAAGCCCTTGTGCTCAGACAATAACACGCAAAGCTCCACAGGAGCCCCCACTCATCCGAGCAGCTCCTAGGGCTGGAGAGTCTTCCAGCAGCCACTGCTGTGGAATTTGCAAAAGTACCCATTTACTGCAACACTGCAGGTTGGCAAAGTCACCTCGAAGATCTCTGGCAACTTTTACCTCCTTGAATTATATTCTCAGCACCGTGACTGCCACCCAGTATTGTCTAGAATTTCAGAATCACGAAGCTCCTACACCATCATTGTTTTCATGACCAAAAAAACCCTATTTCTCTAAACCCTGTGTCTCAGCCCCAATTCCCGAGTTTTGCATCAAATTCAGGCCAAGATGTCGCTCATCCAGTTGGCATCAAAACCTGCATCCCAATTATTGCCTGTGGAAGAGAAGAAAATTAACTTATTGACTCCCTCCAGGGCAGGTTATCTGTTCTCAGTTCCACGGCGGACAAAATATACGCCTTTCCTCGAGAGGCTCATCCGTCTGAAGTCATTTTTAGTTCTTTTAAGGACCACACAAGCTGTCAAAACCAGCCAACAATAACACAGATGTGTGTGTGCCAGAAGAGCCCAGCACAGGCCTGGTTCATAGCACATGGACAAGATGCCAGCAGGAAAGCTGTGCAAAGCATCTCTTTTGCCCAAAACCTTAAAGAAAAAAAAAAGTTTAAAAAAATTTTGTCCCAAGTATTATCCCTCAGTTTTTCAGCTCCTTCTCCCAGAAAAACAGAGCTATCTTTCTGAAAAATATTACTGAGCTGTCCAGCAGAAAGCTCCTTGACAGACATCCATTTAAGAGACGCACACCCATTCCTCTGTCACTTTGTTTGCTATTATACACAAGTCCCACGCTATTCTTCCTGAAAGGAGGCAACGATGGGCATGGCGATCTGTCCGACACCACTCCCAGGGTGTTCTCTCATCACATCACCCAGTGTGAACTGTCACCAGCAAACACTCACACTGCACATGGGACATCCCTGTCTGCCAGTACCGCTGTCACATTTGCCTAAGTTGAGACACCCAACGGTTGAGTTTGTAACTCAAAGCCCTTTCAAGTGGTTCTTTACTCTCTCTTTGCATAGCAATGGTATCTGTGCAGAACCAGCAGAAGCGATCTGTCCAACATTTGTGTATGTGCATTTTGTTCAGCACGTGTAATCAGTACCTGGGTCTCACTGCTCTCTGACTGTGACCCTTAGCATTACCTCTGTTCTTTGTGTTCCTCATAACTTCTTCCTCTTTTGGGTTCTCTCTCATTTGCTAGATCACAGACAGAATGTTTGCCACTTAGCTACTGAAGAAAACCCCAAACCTGTTCTTCCTGTCTCTCAAAAAAAATATTTCTGATTATAAAGGAAATTCAGGAACCTGTTCAAGATGAAGCAAGAGCATAAGTTGTGAAAGGAAGCAGCTCTTAGATTCAGTCTTCTTTTGCAAACAGTGTCACGTAATCCCATTATTTATTTGTCCCGCAACATTTATAACGAGTTACAAGTTTCTCGGTCCCAGTTCCACTGGCCTTGTGGTTCCAGAAACACCTGCTCTGCTATCAAAACTTCCCAGTACAAAGCAACAGGTAGTTCAGAGACAATTTGCTCTCACGTATTCTAACATGCAGAGATCCTCCTTCAACCTGTCTGTAGCATTTCTCCTGCGTTATAAGACTTTTAGCAAGTGACACTTCTTTCCAGCATTCACTGAGTTGTTCAAGAAAATCTCTTGCAGTCTGAGTTTCTGCTCCATGCTCACAGGCATCCTAGATCATCCAAAATGAACCCTTCCCTTATTCTACGGCGTTAGCCCACCCAACTCACCCAACAGCCCTCCTGTTTTACCCCAATGGAGACAACACATGCGTCAACGCCTTGGAGAGCTTGATGCCTTCATTCCTACGTAGCAGCACCCTAATGAATCAAGAGGCCCAACAGGGTCACCAGAGCCAGTCCGAGCTGGATGTAAGCTTTCCAGTGAGAACGTTCATCCCCTTCGGAAAAGCCATTCTGGTAGCATCGCATACACTTCCACTGAAGTTCACGTTGTGAAGAGAATGGCGCAAAAGCATTTTTTGCTACGTGACTGAAGGGCCTTGACTGTAGAACTTCCCAATCAATTGTCAAACACCATTAGTTTTGGTAGTTTTTAGGGGTTTATTTTCTTGGTTTTGGGTTGGGTTTTTTTTTTTTACTGTAAATGTAAAAAACCTGCTAAAATATTAGGTGAAAATCAAACCCAAAAGCATGCGTAACCCAGAACACTTTCCTATAGTGTTATTTCAATGTCGTCGAGTTTTTTTGTTCTGTGTTGCAACTAAGCTAGATGTAAGGCGTCGGGGTTTCTTGCAGAATGTCTCCAAGAAAAGTCAAGTTAGGTGCCAGTTCAAAATATAATAGTTCACAGTATCTTGCAGAAATCAAGCAAGTGCAGGCCCAAGGAATATTGATCTGTATATCTTTACGAGACAAAGGAAAGGAGGATCCAAGCATATATCACGCTTTATATGCCATATGTCTGAGGATATATCAAACCCAGATGAAAATGAAGAAGGATTCTTATTTTCCTAATGAAATTGAAGCCTAGGGAAAGTCATGTCAGATCAGTATCCTCTCCTGTTCCATCTTGAGGAAATGATTTTACCTCTTAGTTGGACTTACAGTAATTGTATAAAGGCTTCCAATCTCTGAAATCGGTAATGAAATCTGTAATCCTGACCTGCTGGATATGAGCTATACAATTACTCTGAGTATATTTAGAGCAAATAATCCATTCCCACAAAGCTCCGAATATTCATAGCTTCTGATGCATGACACTGTGTCCAAGGGTCTGGATTATAATTACTTCTGCAACAAGGTGGAAGGCCGCATCTGACTTCTGCTAAGCCCTTTAAGGGAGCTCATCCTCTCCTTTTGACAGTGTTTGAAACATATTAAGTCTTTGGTTGAATGAATATCTGTTGTGTGGGAGCAGAAAACGGTAAGATTAAAAAAAATATATCCAAAGCAGTCCAGTCTTTAAAAGCCAACACAGAATAACCCATAACCTACAATGAGCAGGAAACAAAATCCACCGGTATCGTGCACTTCTGTAAACTAAACCAGCAGGTAAAAGGCTCACTAGATATGCTGGTAAAAACTGTTATAATCAGACGAACTTTGTTTAATAGGGTAAAGGGTCTTGCTTGCTTCTCCTTGGTTATCCACAGGTCTCTGTGGAGTCAAATTCTCTTAGAGCTACACACGGCTCTAAAGAACCCTTTAGTTATGAAGGTCGCATAGAGGTTTAGTGAGGCAGAGGCACTCCAAGGGCCCACTGCAAATTAACACAAGCCCTCCCACAGACTTCCACCGCCATGAGAGTGGGCCCATCTCCATCTACTTCACTTAAATATGCGCTTATGTCGCACTAAAACAACAAAAGGCTTAACCTTCCACATAACGTTACGCAGTCTTAGAAGTTGCTTACTTAACTAGGGGTTAAAAAGAGGTGAGCTTTACCCAACTGTATTTCACAGCATGGGTAGTTTGATACTCAAATGTCTCCGCCAGCTTATCCTTGTCAAAAAGACTCGAGGTTATCCATCAGACATGTCTACCGATCACCTTATGAAATTAAGCACATCCTTATCTAGATGAGCAAGCTTCCAAATTTCTAGACTTTAAAATAAACTCTTGATAGGGTATGAATGATATCACTAATAGCCTGCCAGTAACATCAGCTCATGAACTTCCTCACCGTTTACCCACCTCTTTCTGCCACTCCCTCTAATTGTCCCGACGTGAAGTCGGCAAAACATTCTGCCATCGAAGCCTGCAAAACTCCCCAGCTGGTATTATTTCCTTCTCCATTAGAAGTCATTTTTAACCTCTGTCATTACAGCAAGCCATTCTTCATCCAGTGGAACTCCAGGGGAGATTTGGGAACAGGGAGGGAAAGGATATACAAACACCTTAAAATACTTCCACTGTTTCAGCTAACGGTTTAACTGCACTGTGAAAAACATTTTGTGCGAAATGACACATCTCTAAAATGTATTCTCTTACCCCTAAAAGCTCAAGTCACAGCATGACTAATGACAGGACAAGTTCAGTTACTCCTCACTAAAGGTTAAGAAAGTTATTGAAAATAGAATTAAAATACCAGTTAGTGTTTCCATGCAGAAGGAAATGGCACTATGCCCACTATATGGCAACAGCGCGCACAGGCCGAACCGACATTCGATCGGGCAAGATGCCCCAGCCCGCCCTGAGGAGAGACTCCCGCCGCAGCCCCAGACTCAGCCCTCGGCAGACACCAGCCTCCGTACCCTGCCGTCATTACCGCTTCTCCCCATCTCACACATCCCAACTCCCACCTAGCTGCTGCTTTATTGATAGCTAACCTAGACCTTTTCTAGGCAAACCACGCTTTCTCTCCTGATACATCAATAACTAACCCCCTTTTTTTTGTCTGCATAGAGAGTGCAGATGCTACAGCAGCCCACCCAAATAATCCTTCAACAGATTATAATCTATTCAAATGCTGAATATTTCCACATCTTTACCAATCCTGAGAACAAGTTATTCACACAGATGACACCTCCGTGCTTTGTGCCTTAACATACTAGCATTCTAATCATCCAAAGGATAGCTTCAGTTGCCTTCTGTTTAATAAATTGATTTTCCAAATTATTTAGTGTTTATCTCTTCTGAGCCTTACTGCCTTTGTGGTGTCTTCTGCCTGAAACTCAAAGCACAGTGTAAGCGTAAGGAATTGTCTTATGGAATAACTTTTGCTTCAAACATCTTTCTACGGTTTATTTCTGCTGCAGTGCCTCCAAAGCTGCTAACTGCTGGCACGTACATACACGTAGCTATGATTTCTTCTTGCGAGCTGTGAACACTATTAAGACAAGCAAATACAAATAGCTGCAATGTTGTGATAGTACACCACAGGTTTTAAATCCACGCAGTGACTCAAGTCAACAAGTTTATTACTGGTTTTCAAGATCGAGTCCTAACCCACCTACTCACACAATCGTGCAGCGATCCAAGCACTCACAGCCCCAAAGCTTTTCAAGTCTTCAGTGTCATGCTTAGCGCTAGGCATGTAAGGACTCCTTCACTTGCGGCTGAACTTCATCAGGGCCTTACTTCCTTCGCTGGATCAGGGCCAGTGTTTTCAGCCTATTGTGAGAGCGAGTCCTCCCACCAAGATTCAAATGACTTGTTTTACACAGCCTTGCAGAGAGGAAAACTCCTTCAGACAATAAATATGCAATAGCAGTTTAGAACCGGGAGCGAAGACCCAGGCTGCCCAAGTTTTCCAAACCCCCAGAAAGTTCCTGTGCCCGAAAGATGGTAACAGATTGTCAAAAAGGGTTAAAGCAGCTGTCCACATGGCTCTCCTCAGCTCTCTGGAGTGCGGCAAAGCGTATTGTTTGGCGTAATCATGACACAGATCTGCATGTGTATGCCTTCAATAATTCATGTTGCAGCTTGTCTCACTGTGGGGACAGATGTCAGTGAAATCAGTGACAGCCGATCATGCTGATCCCTCACATAATCATGTGAGAGCTGATCCTGCGGCGGCACTGAGCCTTGGGAACACGCCCATCATGCCCACGTGAGGATGACAAGAACAGGCAGACAGACACTTGTCTGCAATACGTACATGTTCGAAAATACACACGGCACCACTGTGCGTTTGCACAGGTATCGGAGAATATAACTTGGGAAAAGTCCGAGCAGTCATCGTGGTTTGCTGATGCAACCGAGGGGGCCCATTTTAGAGGCTCCCAACATGAAGGACGAGTCAAAGTCACAATCTAAGGACTCACGCGAACACTGTGCGCCTTCCTATGTGCTTCAAAACCAACCAATGGTTTCCTCTGGTTTGTCTGCCTCTTTGAATGCTTTGATCCAAACCCCATACGACACCTCCTTTTACATCTTTACCATTTTGCATTATATTAGTCTTCTCAAATATTGCAACAGATTACAGGAGAAAGCAAAGTACAGTTATACCCACTACAAAGCTCAGATATAATCTCTCAGGGAGAGAAAGTGACTTAGTGATAATTACAATGATTGGGTCCTTTCATCTGATTTGAAAAAAATGTATTGTTGTTGGACAAAACCCCCACATTACTCTCAGCATTAAATGGGTTCCTGTTCTTTTCTTTAATCCAATGTCTAGTCTGAATGGTCATAGGTCCTCTGTTTTGATACTTAAAAGAACCATCTGATTCACTGTTTGCAGGAGGGGGGGGTCAAATACACAAGTACTCATCTCAGTTTGGATGGCTTTCTAACTAAGCATATTCATCTTTGCGCACTTGTTTTCTGTATCTGTCTTGAATCAGCAATTGAGAAAATCCACAGCTAACATAATTGGGCACGTTACACCTTCTATCACTGGCAGAAGTTGAGACGTGTTAAGTTATTGAAGAAAACCAGGAGTTAAACAGAGGAATAACTTTTTCACTTCTATGGAAGCATTTTAAAAGCCAAAGCGAAATCTTTGTCTTACAGTCATATATCAGAATACGACACATGTCTGTACATACATGTGTGCATATGGGATTTCCAGTGACACAGACAGAACACCAGGACCAAACCCTTACATGTCCAGGGAAATCCCATAGGCAAGGGCTTCGTAAAAAGCCCCTGTTTCTAGAGAGGGCCACAGCAATAAGACCATCATTGGGAAGCTCTGGCAATGCTGGATTTATATAAAGACAGTTTCTCCTCCAAGGGACTTGAGCAATAGCCAACAGTAGCTTTGAATTGCTCCATAAGCCGCCTTCACAAAACCTAGCAATTGAACACATGACGGGTGGAACACGTGCCCCGAGTCCAGTCCACACCAGCTTATCAGAACGCACTACAGTACAGCAGGCCACAGCTCTAAGACCAGGTGTTTCTAATTCATGAAGCAGTACCTTCTGCAGTTTTGTCTTTCCATCACCTTCTTTCCTCTTTTTATTAGAGTGTGCAGAGTATTTTCCCCAGCGATGCCAGCCCCAACAGAAACCTCATCTAAGATGAGTGCATTTAAAAAAGGACATTAATTTCTCATTATACCGGGATCAGATTGTTTTCAAGGCAACATCCTGACTGAGTCAAAGTATCTCATTAGAGCTGCCATGCATACTGTTGTTTAACATCATGTGCCATTTTTCTTTGGAAGGTGCATTTACATAAACATTTCTAATCACAGCCCTGTAAAGAGACACAGTATAATAATTTATGACTTTTAGGTAATATGTCATATGAATCTTAACATATGGCATTACACCGTATGATGGCAATCTTGGCTCTTCTAAGGGAACCTGGATAACATCCAGTGAGATGTGAATGAGCCAAATGCAATAGAAAACCATATCAATGCTAATCCAGGTTTACACCTTTCATTCAGCGCTCCAAGCTTTCCACCAGATGGTTTTGCACAGAAGCATTAATGCCAGAAATAATTGTGTATACTCCCCCGGTTTTCAGACATGCTATTTCTGAAGCCTCAAACATGAAAATATTCGTAGTAAGTGGCACCCGCAATTCACAGGTGCAAGAAATGGGGCCTTTGGAAGAAGGTGCTGAAAAGCGACTTAAGAGCATCAACATTCTGGGTCACAGCCACTTCTTTGTTTTGCGAGGGCGATTCAGGGCAACTTCCTCATCTATTTCACAGAAGCCCTGTGCGAACAGAAAACATTGTTAGTTCACAGGAAATGAACAAAACGCAGAATGACTTGGCCCAGCATACTGCTAACTGCTGCCATCAAAGATTGTATCAGACAGCCTTTTTTTATTACCACCCACAAATGAGTGGTCACAGACACCAGGTCAGGGAAAAGTCCGCAGTGAACACGAGCCCACCACCACACACGGCAAGACACCACGCATCGGTTTTGCTGTGCCATTACCCTGACACAAGGATAAGCATCCATTCCGGAATCACAAGCTCAGGTGTCCTGGGCTCCACAACAGCCTGCTTACACAAGCATTTATAACCATACTTCCTTAGTTGCACACAAGGAATTTCATTCAAAGTCTGTGACGATATAGTACTGAGCAAAATACCAGTGGAGTATCATGCGCAAGAAGAGAAATCTATCTGAAGATTTCAGAGATCAAGACAGAGCCAACGCCAAAATAAAACCACCTAGCCACAAAACGAGTGCCCAGACAACCTTCTTGTACCGTCCTATCAAAGTGCAGACATGGAGTCAGTTGCCATTTGTAGCAATAACAGCTACAGACCACAGACCTATTGGTTCAGGCACACACGTGACTGTACTCATTTTACACTGGATGGGTCAAGGAGGGACTGTGCTCACACACAGAACTTATTTCTAGAAGCAACTGGGGTTGTTAACATCTAGCATACAGAAACTGAACTCAAGTTAAACACTAGTACCTGAAGCTCACAAGTGGTTTCATCCCTCACCTCAAGATCCACTAGCACGAAGTGTAAATTCAACTGCTCACGTACTTGGAAAACTGGAGGTTTACAACCCACTGCCCGCCCCCTGCTCCAACCCCACTATCATACTGCATTCGCATGCACCTGATATGGCAACATTTTATCAGCTGGCAGAATTCCAGCAATTACGTCTCAGTTTTTCCTGTGTTAATTAATGTATTATCACGTCTACTCTGTATTTTATTTTCCCTATATATGAAAAAGTCCTTGGAAGCTCTTCAGTAAATGTTTGGCTTTAACATCCACAATGAAGCATTACGTCTCAGGCCACGTGCGAAGCCTCTACCTTAATCACAAGACAGCAGCTAGTACATGCTCCATCTCTACAAACTATGAAGAACTACAGAAATAAAGACGCCTAAACCATTACTGAGGGATGATTCAAGTCTCTGGCGTGGCTACCACAGGAGCCTACAAACTGGCCATAATGCCCCTGTATTACTTATGGGTTGGTTTTTTTTTGATTTGGGGCTTTTTTTTTTTTTTTTGGGGGGGGGG